>JAWQFL010000010.1:4486-332575 GCA_033442365.1 Creolimax fragrantissima
ACACAGATATTGAACAGTGAACCTGTACATCGTTTCAATTGTGTGTGGGTATACATTATTTCATAATCAATCCAGGTATGTGCGGGTTCACGCTTCAGAGCAATGTAGGATACAGAATGAACTATTTATATATATCAACATGAAACATGTTCACCTCACACTATATGCATGTGTATATGTATATATGATTAGGCTAATAATATTTCCGAGTTGCATATTTTAACCACCTGAAATATAATTGACCTCATAATAGCCAATACTTTCAATTCTATTAATAGATTAAGCAGAGGTTCTATTTTTAAAGATATTTTTATGACATGGAGACGATTATCGTGATGACAAGAGAAAGAAAGAGACATTGCAGCATAAAAACTCACCCAACCCTCCTTTGGAAGGCAAGTCCACAAGGTCAACTTGGTGGTGATTGATGAAACACGCAGATGGTGAAGACTGTGTCCTTCAGAGTATATAGTCTTTTATAGAATTTGTGTTGACATGTATACATCCCGAGCAGCTTTTTCCATGCGGGGTAGGTGTTTGCGGCTCACCATGCAGCAGCACTCTTTGCTCTCAAGTTTGTTGTGCAGTACTGTCTGCAGAAGAGAATACCTATCATTCCCCTCACTACGGATCGAAGAAGACGCCCATGACGACAGTCATACTACAAGCGTGGAGCGTCTGCGCCCTCTTCCAATGCTGCACATTTCATTTCTCGTGCGAAAGATGGAGCGAGACATGGCATGGTCTTCTTTCCAAAGTTGAGCTTGAGACCTCTACCTAATCCGCTCAACTGGGGTTTATTTAGCTTGAAGTCTTAGTTGAAGAGTTTTGACTGTAACTAGTTTCATTGTAACTGTTGATTAGCGCTAGTTGTAATAGCGATCGCATTTCGCAGTATTTTAGCTGTGTAACCAGGTGTGTTAGGCAGTTGCTTTTATTCAATTCGTACATGATGCAGGCTAGGACGCCTTTTTCATCACGTTTTGCACTAAATAAAACGAAACTCGCCAGTACTGAATATGCTCTACCAAGTATGTATGTGTATAACGTGAAGGAACCCAATGAAAGTTTCCTCCATGTTCCAAATACTCGGTCTGTACGTTTGGAAGAAGTCATATGCTTTACATCTCAGCCTGTTTAAGATTTATCAATTGTGGCGGCATGGTCGCACGATATAATCTTGCAGATGATAATATCCGTCTAGTACGATCCCAGAAAAATATGCGATTGGTGATTGGTCGGGAAGAGTAGGGTTAGGTAATCTTAAACCCTGGATTTTGTGAGTATTCTTGAACTGGTGGTATCAGCTTCCTCCAAGTAGATATTTATCATTTGCTTTTTCACATTTACATTCCATAATGATGAACTTCGACATTTAAAAGAATGGTTTGAATTCCTACATACTATACTACATCATTTAATCGACGCAATCACATAATCAACCAAATAATGGTAGTTCGTGCATGGTACATTTCATAGTTCGATATACTGTCAAAAACTTGCTGTCTCTTACTTTTCAGAGTTATTTGCTAAATCACTTCGAACTACTTTTCCATTAGGCAAATCTACAATTGGAAACAACATGCTCAGCAATCTCATTTTCACTCTTTTGAGGCGGAATCATTTTTCTATTGTTGCCTGGCTCGTTTAGTCATGTCTTATTAACGACTCACTATAAGACCAGGCCCAACCTTGGACCCTAAAACAGATCACCATGGTTGCCCATAACTAACATAATCTGCACTCTACTGGGGACAATACGTTTACCTACAAATTACTTGCACCCAATGGACAAATGACCGAGACAAAACGATGAAAGAATTCCAACCATGGAAACATTTCAGCGCACGTAAAAGTTTGAAACAACAATGTAAATACACCAAAGTTCGAACAATAGCTATGAAAGTATGTACCAAAGCAGGCTCGCAGCCGAAATAGTCACTTTTAACAATAAACACTGTTTACGTTAAATCAGATATAAGCTTTTGCTATGTCTCACGCTCTTATCCCTAACGCGTGCACTGAGAGCACATCTTAAGTGTATGCATCAAAAATCCTTGACATAATGTAGAGCTTGCAAGTGTATGTATATATTATGTGTTTATATACATCAAAAATCCTTGACGTAATCTAAATCCTAAACCTGATCCAGCAATATACACAACTAACGAGAGAAATGGCCAAACTATCTTGAAATTTACGATTGATAACACGTTCCGACTGGAACATTCTGTCCAAGAATATACGCGATAATGGAGCCAAAAGCGATACCACCAAGTAATCCTACTACACTAACGCAACCGGCCTGCTTGGCTAGAAACCCATTTCTAAGCGCGGGATGTTTGGGTGCACGCATCAGCGCACTAGTAGACAACCATCCATTCGATAAACCCGTAAGCAATATAGTTGCCCAGATAACCCACATGGCGATGTTGGCATCATACAACTGTGGTGCAGCAGCTGTGAATATGAGGATATAGATAATTATCATACGGGCAATGGAAACAACTAAGGTTGTAGTTTGGGACATATTTTCCGAAGCCCATTGTACATCCAGGGTGCCAAAGTTCACTCGCCCCAAAAAGTCACCCGTGTTATACGCCAAGAGAATTAAATTGAACCACCATGAGCTTATATTCTGATAGTTTGTTCCGATACACATTAGCCCAGGGATGTTGGGAAACACGCTCAATGAAGTGACATAGCAAAGAAATACGGCGAGGGCCCCCGGCCATACAATAGATGCCGCCTCTTTGAGTTCTGAAAAATACTGAAACATACGAAATTTCTTCTTGACCGTAAGTGACTTGCTTGGAACTGGGATTGAGCTTTTTACAGAATCGTTCATACACGGTAGCTCGTACAGCGACTGTTTCTTCAGTCCTGGTAAAGACTCGTCTTGCTCAACAAAACGTTTGTACAAGGGATTTTGCCTCACTCCGTACCAATACACCGCAATGTTGGCAAGTGATATAATAATCATGACAACAGCAAAGCCTACCTCTTGGTAGCGAGCTTGGTCCGCTGTGAGAGGATCACCTGATGTTCCATTTACAATCAGCTGAATAATGATGTTCACTCCTATGTTGAGTATACCTGCCATCCCTGTCCCCCATGCACACATATGTGTGGGTTGCTCAGAGGGAAAGATTGCACTAATTTCATACACAGCTGGCTCGAATAACGCATCTCCGCTTGCAATTCCTAAGCCTACCATGTACACAATATACATAAGCACTTTCCCGTCTTCGTACAACTCAAGTATTCCAATGATTAGAATGACCGCCAACACAGCGTTGGCGGTCATAGTTATAGTTACGCGCGTGGTGAACGACATCCAATCGTGGTGGTTCAGCCCAGTAACCAACAAGATGATATAAAATGAGATCTGGGGAACGGTGATCGTCAACATACTGATAAACGCAAAATTGGGGTCGCTAAATAATACCTAATGGAATTTTAAACGAAATGACAATGTTCATTGATTAGTATTAGCAACTGTAACCAACCGTAAAAGTCAAACGTATGCAAAAAAAACATGCACTCGATATTTAAGTATCATGCCGAATATGTAATATGCATACTTGGAATACATATTGGCTGGATAGTAGCGTATAATATCCCCACAGCATTGCCACAGACATTGAAAACATGCTCCAGTTTATAATTTTTCCGTTGCGGGACATTTCGTAGTTGTGTTTGTCCTTCTCTGTGAAACGCATTTCAAAGTTTAGCGTGGACATTGCTTGGGCTTTCATAACTTATCTATACGTGTGCACCAACCAACCTACTTGGCAAGCGTTGGTGGTGTTAAAATTCGTTTGAAATAGGTAATGATTGTTATTCATCCAAGACATTTATCTAAATACATACACCTGTGAGTTCCACAGAGGGAACCATTCCGTTACCGACTTCCAATACTACTAACTTACAATAGCACTTATGCCCGATACTTTACAAGTGTCGCAAGTCGCAACTGATACGCATCGCTAAGACCTGTAGCATCTCACAATTTTGTTTATCCAGTAATCTTGATTAAACAATCTCTTAGAATTTCAATACAATTGGTTCTAAAAGATTTACAATCTGTGAAAAGTTAAATTACATACTATGTTCTAATTATATCTCGTATTGTAAGATAAAATATGTACATTCAGAGCTTGTCGGTCGCGTAGCTGTACTTCAATGCAGACAGGTGCGTACTATTATATGATTATATTTCTAGTATTTCCAAGAGTAGTCTGGAGGCCATTCGTCTTTGTCGTCCGTTTGTTTCACTCTTCAATTATAAGCAGAAGCAAGCAAAAGAATGGGTGCTATACCTAGTTTTAGTATCACAACTGTAAATTATCCTTAAAACGAAAAATGCTATTTTCACTTTTCGAATTTTCGAAGCATAATGTTTTTACTTTTTTTGTTGTGACCGTCCAACCTTGTTTCAAACCGTTGTAGAGAACTAGCGTGAAAGATGTACTTTCAAATCAAAGCGGTGTTGAACCGATGTATCGATGCTCACCAGAAGAATTTTATCTCGTAATGCATAAAGTAAGATCCTCTTTGGTTTTCTTCGAAGTAGCGTTCCTCTTCGGTTTTCTTCGGAGTAGCGTGTTTAGGGTGCGACGAGTGAATGTATTCGTGCCTTAACTCTACTATGGCCAAAGCATTTTTGTAGTAGATGGAATAATTGCCAGTCTAAAGAAGTTTATGAAAATGCTGTTGCGTCCGTACAGTTGACTTAAAACGGCAAGCACAAGTAGTAACCAATCTTTTACGAATGTTCGTAGAAGTTCATAGACATAGATGCGCTAACTATAAATAAAGGATTTAGAGTTTCCATTTTAGGTGGACAGTAGCCCATAATATCACCACATCATGGCCATTGACATGGAAAACGGGCTCCCATTGATAGATTTTCCATTGCAAGACATTTCATAGTCTTGTCTGCCCATCTACGTGAAGTATTTCAAAGTATGACATTTCGTTTGTCACCCTAGTTGCCGTACTGTACACAATATTCTTAATTCGTAATTTCTATTATGGAAGGATTTTTGAGGAAATTCAAGTAAGGTACAACGCGGCAGGCACCCAACAAGATAGTGTATTCTGACTAGCAAAACTCGACGGAGTACTAAGACTCTTTCATCAATGATTGGAGTGGTAAGTTTCGGAATACTCTTTGTAATCCCTAAACCCTCTCAGTCTCATATGAATTAAATAAGAAGCATTAACGCAGGAGGGTAGAACTTCGTCTCCACTGCTACACTAACCCATGTCCGACCATAAAAGTAAGTTCATTGACATTAATATGTAGTACTACCTACATCCTCGTACTAAGGGATTAACAGATATGTGGAAAGAACACTTAGCCAGACACTTCAGTATCAATGCCTTTGTTGATAGCAACATACACAGATATTGAACAGTGAACCTGTACATCGTTTCAATTGTGTGTGGGTATACATGTTGCATGGAATGGCAAGTAGTACTTTCAATTACAAAACATCTCAATATTCATTCAGGTCATAATTCATCGCACGCTCAATTAGGAGAACAACGCAACAGCCGACAGTGATGAACATACTACTCGTTATGTGCCGCACATTCCACTCAGAGTGTATGTCTTTGACTATGTGGAGTCCAGAGATCTTTGATCCAGCACAATGGTAATCTCCCAATCCCAGTTTGTGGCAGCCCCAATCAAGCATATGACAAGATCTCTTTTCTTGTAGAAAATATCAACTCTTGTTTTCAAAATTTCGTATATGGAAGGCTTCAAGGTTTATGAAAAGAAGTGCATGTTAGTTGCAATGCTGGTAAATATTTAGATATGCAAACATGTGCTTCAATAGAATACATACTAATAATTGCGTTCTAAAATATTTTTACTTATCCACATGGAACGTTTGAGTATACACGGTGCACACAGATAGCTTATTTTGTCACTCAAATATCATCAGTAGTGCACATTAGCGATTTGATGATAGTGTTAGGCGCTAACTAAGGCAATGGACTTATCTTGAGTGGATCCAATTGCAAAAGAAGCGTGTATATTGTACTTCATGTCTTAAAATTAATATAGTTTAAACTCAAGTGCGTTGGGTTTAATTTCTTATTCAGCGATACTTCGTTGAGCGCGCTAAAGCTACAAGTGAGTGTGACCAGTTTTGGAGTATTCGCAGCTAGTTCTGTGATTATAGGGTGATACAAGTACCGGGCTGTAGCTGTTAGATGCAAGTAAAGATTAAGTGTCGTTTTTACTTTTCGGTTGACCTAGCGTTAGTACAGCTTCGAAATGGACAGATTTCATTATTCAAGCGGCTTACGACAGTATAAGCAGGTCCTCTGAGGGATGGGTACGCCAGAATGGTAGCATCCCCTAGGTATTGGTTCGCCACCGGGTATGTCAGTTGGTATGGCGAGAAATTTGTGTGATATATTCGTAATGTTTATAAGAAGTTGCTTTACAAAACTTATCTCTCACGATCAATTACTTTTCCACGAATTGTGTGCATAGACTAATACCGTCGGAATACATGACATTTTGTGCAAAGGTGGACAATATATGGGATGCTTCTGTTTGCATTCTACGAGTTCATCCTAATCTGAGTCCACGGGAAGTGTCTATACACGAAGTGAACACTGGTATACCATCTGCATGTGAGTCTGGACTTCATCCGCCAATTGATTATACCAGATCAACCACTCAGTCACACTACGTCTATACGTCTGTAGCAACCATGAAAAATTAAACGCGAAATATGCATTGGCTTAGGGTCTACCTAGAATATGAATCGTGAAATATACGTAAAGGCGTGACAACACTAATATTTTCGCAAAACATAAGCAAGTATAGTGACTTCTCCGTTCCCGCACTGCTATCTTTCTATGTGTGATCTCTCTCCACTATGATATTGTGTCAGATATGCATGTGCTACTCTGCACGCTATGCAGTGGACTCATATACAACAATTTAGCCTATTAATCTGAATGTGCGCACAAACAATGCAGACCTTACATGTAACACACACACTAATATATATATATACTGAAGTATATCCATGAACGTTTGAGCTCAATGTGAAGACATATGGGCATATGTTTTAAAGGACAATTGGAAACGCAGTAGGCTTTGTAATCTAGTATATGATATATACACTACTTATAACTGTATATATATTTATCGGTATGGATACGGACGCCCTTGAACATACAACACGAACATATTTACCAGTATGACAGATCGTAGATATTTGAGAAGTTGCGATCCCCACTGTACGCGATGGTCATGAATCAATTGTGTCGCATATGCTATACACTGATTGGCAGTCTCCGAGGTAGGGAGTGCATGCGTGCGCACCCACTCGCCCATATGTAATCGTCGTTCATGAAAGTTCTGTTTTGCCTGCATTTCATGTAGCTTGAGTGTGCAATCCGGGATATGGGTTTGGTTTGTTGGTGCTCCAGTTCGTTCAGTCCTACCAATTGCCTTTGCAAACAGTGATCGAGCCTTTCGAAATATTTAGGCAGATTCGTAAGTCTATACAAATACGTTGTAACAAGAAGATGCCTGCTCTGACACAAGACTGGCTATTGCACATTCAACATAATCTTCATCATCATTAGCAAAGACATTCCGAACTTGCACATTCTGGTTATGATGTGAGCAAGTGAGTGAGATACCCACAAACATTCATATATACAATGTTCTTCACTTGTGCACACGCAATATACATGTAGATTTAAGTTCTGATTCACATTACACATTAAAGCTTTTGCATGCATGTACGCACATCTTCCGGCTCGCTGTGCGCTCCCTTTTTGTTTAGACCAATAAATGTTGAGTTTGAGTTTGATTTAGGGTTTGATGATTCGTATTGTAATGCTACCTCATGATGCAGTTCAGTAGGAATGTTTTCTAGAAATTTAGACAAATCAAACTCTGCAGGATAGAGTAGTATGATTGTTAGACTTCTTGCATTATATATGCATGTTTCTATGGATGGATGCACACGAGTGTAGATGCATATACAACCTTAGAAAGAACAGCATGATACGATCCCACTGAAACAAAATGATGTAAATACATAGAAACAAACAAGTATTCACGTTTCATCGATGATTAGAAGTACGTATACAGCTATACGTGCAGAAGGGTTTGTAAATATGCGCAATTGTACCTCACTGGTTCATGGGTTCAAATAGATGCACGAACAATACAAAAACACACCTTGGGATTCAAAATCGATATTAGACCCGTTTGTACGTGTCTGGAAGTTGATCAATTCGTTTTTAATGGACGGGGGAAGAACATCTATCACAGATTGGTCCCATTGAGACGGTGCCATCTCCTCGACATACAAACCAGGGCTAGCCATTTTGTTTGTCTGCATTGCGAGGGCGCCACAGACAGGTATGGATGTAATACAATCGCTTTTATCCGCATTAAAGTGTGCCTTTTCCTTCCCTTTGTCCAGTCCACTTACATATTTAATATTATCTGCAGAGAAACCGCCATTATCTGTATTGTTATTCCTGCAAATGTTTTGCGTGCAATAGGTGTCGGCATGAGGTTGGGAGTGGGTGACATGCCCATCGCCTTCGTCTCTTGAGGTACTCGTAGTTGCAAACATTAGCGCAATCTCATCCAAAACACGTTGCGAATTTTTGTCGTCCTTGTGCACTACACTACTGGAAGTAAACCCATACATTTCCCTGGCCACAGATTCGTCCCCAGCTTTATTTATATCCTCGCCCGCAGAACTTTTAACACTTAATAAATTTCTTCTTTCACGTACGCATTCTTCTGAATTCTCACCAACATCACTTTCACTCAATACTTCGTGTACAGGAGAAGTTGTTGTTGTTTGTTTAAAACTGGCAGTCGTTGCATGTAGATGCACACGAGCATGTGCACTGTCTGTATGTGTATCAAGTACAAAATCGCAGTCGCTGTTAATATCTGTTAACAATAGTCTTGTCCCATCCTTTCCCATTTGCAGTCCATCTTTTGCAAGATTTACATTCATATTTGAAAATAAGGAAGTACTGATGCTGGAACTTACAATCTTCAATTCTCTTTCAGTGGATTCAGGTTGGCAATCAAACACACTTCTATCCCACAGCGGGGGGGTGTCGTCCTCCACACTCGTTCTCTCATTCTTGCCGCTCGCTTTATTGCGAATGCTTCTGTATGTTCTTAGTCGCGAAGACAATGCTTCCTTTGCTCGTGGTGGGGTATGTGCCCTGGCTGTGGGTGTATAAGTCGTGGAAATATCTCCTGTTGGATTAATTGCGATTGGAAAGACCTGTCCGAGCGTGCCTGTGTGGGGTTCGGCCATTTGAGTAAGTGTTAGGATACGAGACTGTTGCCGTGTAGAGGCATGAGCCAGTGTGCTGGAATTTTGATGGGTACGTTCATCTGCATCATATGAGACTGTGCTCAACCTTGTATTCGATGTACTGGAGTGTGATAAGTCTAGCAAAACCGACCTACGTGTGAAAGGGTCTAACTCTAATAGTGTGTGTGTGTCAATGCCATGCATTCGAATGATCTCCATATCTTGCACACTAAAGCAACCTCCTTCTTTTCTCATTATGGTAGAACTGTGAGTGTCCAAGGGTAAAACGCTTTCTCGTCGTAGATCTTGCTGTGGTTGTGATGTTTTTTCAAGTTCTTCGTATGAGAGCTGGGGCATACTTGGACGTGAAGCGGAAAGTACTAGAGCACGTGCGTGTTGCACAGGATTGGTAATATCTTCGACTTCAGCATTGGCCTTTATTGTAGTCCCGATATCTGCACTTGCGAGCGTAGTTGTGGCTGAGGTTTCATTTCTAGATGTCCATGTAAGCGTGGGATCTGAAAGCGAGGGCACACACGTGGACGTGGTGGACGTGGAATGGGGTTCCGCAGCTTCGAGCTTCGAATGTGATTTTGCCTTAGCTAGAAAGTAATCCATTGTACCGTTAACCGTAGGTTTTCGTGGTTCGCCGTATATACTTTCGGTTGTAGATGGTTTTGTAGAAAGACGTGCTAGATGGATGCCCACCCCGCGTGTAACATTCGGTGCTACCGCTATTTCCTGTCATTTCCGGCGAAACATTTCCACGGAGAACATACAAACATCACGAACATACAGGCAAGTCCATATTTTGGAGACAAATTCAAATTAGTTCATGCTATTGGTAGACCTTACCATTCTAGAACATACATGATTCACAAGAGCAGAACGGTCAACAAACTTTCAAGCATCCTTACATAACATGCATTAGCCGCATACACAGAGTATTAACCATGTACTCATGCAAGTCGTCGAAATGCGCACCTCTGTACATGAAAAGACTTACTCGGTAGAGTTGTTTGCATATGCGTGCAATGGCAGCAGTGTGGTCTGTTGGGTTACGAAGACGAAGGGATTTACTATACTCGTTGCACGGTCCATGGCCAAGGTACTGATATAATAGACAATTATGGAAATAAGACCAAATACATGCATAGGATATATACATATAGATATACGTGTGCATGTACGTTTGTACTTAAATATTGTGTATGTTCTTGTGTGTGAAACTGTGCTGTGTGTCTACATGATTTCATGTGAATGGATGTGAAACGTTTAAGCCGAGTGTGACGTTGAGAGTATCGAGTGTAATCATTTATATACTCGCATACACATTCTCTCAATACATGGACATAATACAAACACTTGTATCATCTGCTATACCTTGCTTTGATTTTCACCAGTGATTTTACTCTCCTTTATCTTGAGAGTCACCTGTGATGCTTTAATGTTTTCCGATTGCAAACGACTGCAAATATCTTCACACAATGATTGTATAAACTCATCAACACCGACCATATCTACAAACCGTACACCCCAACTGATTTCAGTGGCCATGGTCTTCCGTTCCTGTACGAAATACATACTTCTATGAGGGGAGGTGCGTTGCTTGTATGTAAACACTTTCGTTGGTGATGTGTGTGCGCGTGTGTGTGTGTACGTATGTGTGTTGGCGGCGTGTAAGCTACTATATAATTATTCGGTATGTAATATATATGCGATACTTAAATGTTACTTTACGGATTGTACATGTCCATCTGTATGCGTTCTACATCAGATATCAGCATTGTTTGAACTGAAACACAGGATGAAGGAGAAAAAAAGAGTCAAATAAGATACTCCCACAAAAACAAAGTTGTCGCAGATATACTGCAACAAAACAAAAGCACCTGTGTAGTTTTGAGTTCACGAATATCCTTGCCCAGTGCGTAGTTATATATCTTTAGACCCTGATTTTCTCCAAACATTTCTTGGATATCTTTCTGGCTCATATGTGTGATATCTTCAACAGTAAGAACTCCTCTCTCATTCAAACGCTTACGAGCACTCCACCCTACACCAGGAAGATTTTCCACTGGCATTTCACCCAAAATCTCTGGATTCTGTTTGTTTTTGTGTGAATATGCGTCAATCGTCGAATGACCAGACAAGTGAATACTTACGTTATACATTCTTCTTCCGTCACCCTGATAATCGTTTGAGGTTTCATCGTATCATAAAGTTTGTGCAGTGTGGACTATACAGACGTGTGTATGTAGTCTCCATTATATGTGTGTATAATTTTTGCTAACTTCAGTATTTTACTCTAATCACTAATTTCTCTTAATTTAACCCAAAGTACGTGTGTTGCAAATCTATCGTTATACGATTTTGCTAACGTAAATATCATACATGCAGTTTTGAGTATACTATATGCATACATTCTACCATCACGTTCATATTCTCACATTTAGTGACATGATATGTGTGCTTTTCCTTTCGAGGTACCATCCGTTTTCTCCTATATATTTTTTTCTCGAATAACAGTGCTTATATGTATGTGAAACAATGGTTGGGAGTCTTGACTTGGTTGTATATACCCATGTTCAGCAAAACGGGTTGTTAAAGTGCGATATTCTTTATATCATGCAAATGAACAAGAGAGATTCGTCATGGACAATGATATTTCGTGCACAGCAGGGATTCCGTGTTGGTAAATTCCGTAAATTAGCAAGAGAACAAGTGAGCGTAAAGGAACTTGTAGACAATTTTCTGTTCACATTTAAATTCGTGTGGGATCTAGTAAATTTGGTCTAACAATATTGAATATATGGCATATGTTGACTTGTTGGGTGAAACGAGAAATATGCACATTATTGCCTGATAGAATGCCTATACACTCAAGACAACAAACAACTCGAAGCCACGAATCCAAGCAATCTGATGAGATATGCATGCACAGATACGTGTTTGTTACCTTGGTGATATCCAAAAAATACTTCCCATTAGGTTTTGCCAATCGAGTGGCGATCCGTGCAAGTAGCATACTATTCCCAATCCCAACGGAAGCTGTGCACCCAGTCGCTCTACAGCACATGTGTTTAGAAGTAACAACACTGAGTATTGATGTATAGTGGATATCCCTAAGTAGATTTTATATTGTACTGGATGTGATATGAGTATGCACATGTTTATGAGAATGTTAGCTGGATTTGTGATGGAGATTTTCTCTCTATACTACTAATGTGTGGGAGTACGCATGTTCCATACGAAGTAGTAAAACACGATGCTCACCTAATGCATTCCTGATCGACGAAAGCACTTTGAACAATAAACATACCGAAAAACTTCTTGCCTAAGTTGTTCGGCAAACTCTAAAGCTTTTACTTCTATATGTTCCTTTGTCATTGTCATACCCTTGCTAACACTGCCTCGTTCACTCCCACCCTCATCCTTGCTATCACTGTCACATTTCGCTTTTCCCTCTTTATGGTAGTCTGCCTTTCCGTTCAGTGTGGACTTGTCTAGTCTGCGTTCTAGTATGTCAGCAGTCTCAAAGAACAGCTCGTCTATGCTTACAGGTTCAACAGATGACGTATGTGACAAGATAATGTCATACATCTGAGAGTGTTACACACAGGGAAAGTTGATGAGTTAGCCTTGCGCACTATAATGATCACAAATGAAAGTACGAAATCAAAAAACTTCGTAACTCACATGTACTGTATTTGTGAGTGTACATTACATTAAATCCTATATCTTAATACATACGTTATGCAATGATGAACACCCTTTAAAACGTGCATAGAATCGAGCTATATTGTAAACATACACATCCAAAACCAAAACACACAATTTGCGCAGATTTGAAGAGTTACCTGCTTTGAAATTCGTTCGTTCTCTGTATAGTCGTATGGCACAGTCATAAGTGATGGGCATAGTTTAATGGCCTGGCCAATAGACATTCCATTCTTCACACCAAACTTTCGTGCAGGGTAGTTCCTGTTCGCATATTTCGATTAACATTTGAATGCATATTAATATGTCATTGAGAAGTACATTTGTATACGCGCTTGTATATATGGATGGACTGATTTCCGACTGCATACATACATATGTAGCCTAGCACATACACAGAAGCAATTTCGCTTGAGGACCCTTCTCTGGCCTGCTTCGCATGACATACTGCCACTGGTAGCTGCTTTAAATAAGCTGGTTGGCTAAGAAGACTTACACTCACAAAGAACGAATCCATGTCCAAGTGCATAATTATCCGATCATTGAGAGGAATCGTTGAAATTTCTGTCGGTGTACGCATCTATGCGTGCACCAAATATAGTTAAAGTAAGAAGACCACGCAAAAAGAAAAAATAGACCACACACGTTGTACATGTTGAACACAAATGTATGCATTCCCCTTAATTCCACGCATAGATGAGCACATACATTTGTACATCAATTTTCTACATACACATTGCACAACCGCACATACATCCATCTGTATGTATTTACGGCCTTACAGCAGATACAATACGCTGCTGCAACATGTATATATGCATATTAGGTCCCTCACCTCCCCTTCTCTTTTCTTTTTTAGCACACTTGAAGTGTAAGCCTTTGCCGCGGCACCAGTACGTGAAAGGTGGCTGAGACGCGATTGCTCAAAGAACTGGGAAACAAAGCGTTTGTTGCCGAGCGACGACAGTGCTTTGTTCTGATGCCGATTTGATTCTGACTGTACATGTGCGTAGTCGTATACCTTTGCGGATGTGGAAGCTAATCGTGATGCTGACATGGGTACTTCGTTATCCAAGCATCGACTTGTTAGAGCATCGACTGCAGATGCAAATGTAGGTGTGCTTTGGACGGGAATGTTAGTCTGGGTGATTTTTAATATAGATGCTGGCCTTGATAAATCAGTGCTGTTCATTGACGTCAGTTGTTTGATCTGGTCTCGACTGTCTAATTCTTTTGTTGCATCCCCCATAGGTTGAAATATGTTTGTATATGAAGACATAGATCTGTTCACTTGCATAGATATGGGTATAGCGGTATCCGTGACGTGGGCTATTTTGGCCCTTAAGGAAGTTGAATTCACTCCTAGCTGTTGTTCGAGTACGTCATTAGGGCTTTCCGCAACGCTCTCGCATACCCTGAGCTTTTTAACTACATCGTCGCTTGTGCGCGTATTCTCATGCACTCGCTTACCAAGATTTACACCAGTCTCACTCTCACTAACTCCTACAGCCATGCTTGAGATCATCCCCCCGTTCTTTCCCGTTCCTACAATGGCCTTAGTTTTCGAAGTGTCGAGCGAAAGCATCGACTTAAAAAGAGGGAAAACTCGTTAAATAAGAAAAGCTTAGATGCGACTAACACCGTCTCATGAATAGGAATTGACTGTAAATGCTCATGCAAACGTAGCGGTACAAAGCCGATGCGATATAAAGCCGATGCGGTATATGTAATCGATAACAGAGCCCCTAAATATCATCATATATGTATTCGTACACATATGAAAAATCACTCGAATATCCCATAGACATACGGATAATGCATATCTACACCTGAGCGATATCTTTGAGAAGAAGAAAGGTAGCCACCGGAAGCACTCGATTCACCTTAATACTTTCAATCAGCCAGTCTGGATGTACCACAATGTCATGTCTGCCCATATAATTATGTGTATCAATACGCCTTTTCAGTATATATATGTATTGCGCATATTTGTGTGAATATGGCTATATGCGTATACAATACACTTATATAGTCTTTCCTGCTTGGAAATAGTGTATATATAAGTACCATTCAGTGTCTCTGTATTTGCAGAATTATTCCGGTGAATATGAGATTGAATTGATACTGGGCATTCAAAAACAAAATAGACTTATTTCCAAATACTATCATGTGCAAGCCACACAACAATTGTTATGCTACTCACTCACATATTTACATTTCCACTTATATATACCACATTTCTCAATAGATATATATTAGAGCCGTAACGAGATGGAATACCTCACAGTCTTTTGTTTCGCAAACGACATGGCCGTAGCAATGATATGTGTACACTCTGATTTCCGAAAATAGTGTTGCCATTTCCCTCCGTGGCGCAAAACGAGCACTTTAAGTTGATCTGCAGAAGGCTCGGTGTAACCCGTCACGTATATAACTTTCCCTTTAAATAATGATGAGCTAGTGCGGTTGGATGGCGACACGCTGATGCGAATGTGTATGAGTGTGAATTCCGGTGCATAAGCAATTTGTTTATATGAAGATTGTGTAGACTTGGATACGAAGGTGGATATGTATATGAATGGTGCGAGTAGTTATGCAAATGGCTACTGCAAGGTAATATATACGTTGAAGACTAAATGTAGTCGGTTATGTACATGACCTACGAACAAGGATATACGTGAATGCAGTTCAATTGCGACACAGGGAATCATGTGTACTACCGTGCGTAGCACGTGTGAGCCAGAGCTCAAATGAACTGAAGTAATGATACGAATTACATGCATAGGACCTTTATATTATGTAGAAGATTTCCTTAAAGAACATCAAAATGAACATACGCAGATTAATAGTATACGCACTATATACACACATACATACATATACCATATTCCACACAAAAATACATACCCATCAACACAAAAGTGTTCTGCTCCTCCTTGATTATTTATAATATCCAGTTTTTGCGTTTTGTCCTTCATGTACTGCTTCCCAGAATAGTCGGCCTGCCATTTCCATTTCTTTTTCAAAAGAGGATTCTCCTTTAAGTCTTCTTTGGCTTCCTTTCTCTCTTGTATGCTGTGTACTTTACAGGATGTGTCGACGGGCGTCTGATATTATGGTTTGTGTATGTCCGATCGTAGGTACATGAGCACATGGAGAAACGGGAAAAGTTTGATAATACTTCACACATATATACTACGCACGTGCATGTTAGTGTGTCTTACTATGTAGCGTTTAGATTTATATTCGTCATGCAACTCCTATAATTTCAATGATATAGGGTTTAGGGTTTAGGGAGTACACGTGAATTTGTATAATGCATCTAACCATAATCTTTTTGAAATCAAGTCATTGTCTTCAGCAATTTGACTATAGTTAAAAGCATGTGTGAGGGCAAATGTATGCTGGTGGATGGGAATAAATACATGCATCCCTAGAAGCTTGAGGTAAATGTCTCGTGCCGCATAGATCTGGGGATCGAAGGTGAAGATATATTGTGTATTCCCCCTTCTACATTTCATGTGAGGGTACATGTTTGTGCTACTCATACGTGTACCATATTTCACATCAGACATGTATGGGCATATGTACTTACATGTATGCTAATATTGGATGAAAGTCGATGAGCGCATTGCTGTAAGTATACACGAGTTATGGGATTCATAGGTCACGGTGTGCGCAATTTAGTATGTCATGCGAGTATATGCACAATTTACGAAACGAGCGACTGAGTGACTAAATTAATGAGTCGTAACCTTACCTCTATTGGATCACTGGCAGCACTTGTAGTCAATGCAGATGGTAGTACATGTAAGCCAGTACCTACATCGTGAGCATCGGTTCGGATATGATCAGTATGCTTTTCGGCGGAACCTCCTCTGGAGTGTTTGCCTGGCATACGTTCGTATTGAGAGATCGCTGTTATACTGGGGTCGAAGGTCAAATGTGGATCTTTGTGTGGACGTGAGGTGTCAGGGAGTTGGGTGTCCGTCTGTGTAGTCCATTGAACATCCATGTCTGGGCTTATCGTCTGTTTCTTTGTAGATGAATTTTCATCTTTTTGACAGTGCGTTTGTGCGGGTTCTATTACATGTACCGGATTTTTGGTCTGAGGAGCCAAGGTATGCGCACTGAAATTACCTCCATCATCGGATTCGATACTAGAGGTGGCATTTTCACTACTAACGCAATAGCTGGCAGTCAATTCAAAATTTGAACCCTCTGCTTTCTGTCGGCTGAGTGTATCTTCCAACTCATAGACCTCCGTCCATCCATCCCATGCATCGTCGAAGGGGTCCTCCTCGTTGTTACAACTATTCATACTCCTTTCATTGTGCATGTTCATACCACATCAATGCATACAGATGTACATACAATAGGGACAGCGCGTCCGGTGACTATTATAACGTGTGAATGTACACATTTATATTGGAGTTCACCTGTACTACAATAAGTGTCGTAGTTGAAAAGTTGAGTTTTGGTATTTTACATTGGGAGTTTTTTCATCCATGCATGCAGACCTGCATACATTCGTGCATGTATTACACGGACAGACGTACATGCTTTCTGTACAACAGATGTATCTTATTACATAATTTATGCTGTATAACGGTGCTACGTGACATGCAATCGACATGATATGATAACGTTAGCGGTTCATCACATCGTGCCACTCGTTGGTGCTCTCATCGTGCCATTTGTTGGTGCTCTCATCGTGCCATTCGTTGGTACTCTCATCGTGCCACCGTTGTATGTGTAGACTGAATTTAAAAGTACAAAACGCACACGAAATTCGACGAGTGTCGGTACAGTCTCATTCGTATGCATACGTAAAAACTCTTCACATGTACTCATTACCGTCAATTGATGAAGTGTATCATCTTATTACAGGCTTGAATGCAATCCGAATAACATGTCGCCAACAGATAACCCCTTACAACCCATAGTCACAGCCTTGCGGGATGGTTCCAATCCTGAGATAGTCGTACACTTACTTACGGTATACATGAGAGGTGAGTCTTATGCAGTCATACATACAATTTAGGTGCAGGAATTCCATCATGTCATGCCATGTACATACACACTGGCAATACACTCATACACAACTATCTCGTTTATCAGAGGTGTACCTTTATTCATTGTATGTGTACGATTAGATGGAGAGACTTCCGTATGTCGAAATATGTTCGTAGATTTACTCAAATTAGAGGTTCCACTTGACATTATACATTTATGCATGTGCACATCTTTCTGCAATAAATATTTTTTGCGCGCGCGAATAAGCGTGGATACGCTCACGGGTGTATCTCACTTCGCATCAATTAACTCAATATGTCACGTCAACTTACTGTGTTCATATGGATAGCTTATATTGTAGCTGCATTTAGTAAAATGGATGCGAAACTGTCATTGTGGTCATATTCGTATAAATCAATAAATGCGTGTTTTGATGCTCCTTTTTCCTATAGTTGCTCAGCATGTTAAGATGTCTTTGACTTTTATACTCCACACTCAATCTGGTTGTTTACGTACCCACTTAAAAATGCTGTCTTTAATTCATGGTTGAATGTGTTTCGAAAGTTACTTTTTCGATGTAGTATTTCGTCTATTAATCCTTATTTGTCTATGCTCATGGTGACCTGTAGTCTGTTAGCCTCACTGTTGTTTCTCATTATCCCGCGGCATGATAACTTCCGTTCACTCAAATTTGACCGTGTTTAGATTCGAAGAGTGCACGACAAATAGAAGAAACCATTGGGCTTGAGTCACTTTTCAGTTTGCTAAACATTGTAGATCCTGAGCAGCTACAAGCAACCTGTAATGTCATCTGTAAAGGTTGTGTGTGTGTTTGTGTGTGTGTGTGTGTGTGTGTATGAGTCTGTTATGTGTACACCACACTCGCACGCAAGCACTCGCCTTGTACCGACGCTTATAGTATGTATATCACTACATACTGAACTTGATTATATGCAATCAGTCTCACCTGCACTTGCACCACTCGCGTACACGTCTGTGGGTCTTGGAAACACATACCGTTCAGGTTTCGTGTATGAATTATCACAAACCTCGTATCTTGAAGGTTTTATCTGTGACTGTGCAAGCGGTCAACATTAAATTTTTCTTGATGTCGTTTTATTCTTCTTTGATTACGCGTATGCACTTACACATTGCTGCACATTTACCTACGTTTTACATCTATTCGTAGTTTCCGTGTTTTAAAATCAATACAAACGCATGTGTTGTCGCCATTCAACTCTTAGTGACTACCTAGAACTCAATTGTACTATCACATACAGTTGTGGAAGGACTTCCTGATTCGACCCTGCTAAGTGCCAGTAACCTTCAGTTTGTGCGTCTGGGACTCAGCTCACCTGTATATGAGATAAAACGCTTGTGTATTTCGCAAATCAAGCGCTTAGTGGTTACAGAAAGCAACGTCATTGTGCTTATATATGCAGATTTAGTATCGATTGCTCTTTCCCATATCGGTGATGAGGACCTCTCGTTAGCTTCTATAGCCTCGAGTGTGTGTGTAAGTCTAGCATGGACGAACGCTGGTCTGGAGTATTTGTGTGGACCGGTCATCACAAAGGTGTTGGATGAACTTATGGACCCTGCTGTACATGATGATGCTAAACGTTTCAGAGGTATATCATGTGCATACGCAAAGCATGTGTGGTATTGTAGGGTTATTGCGCCCGTGTGTTTGTGTGCTGGAGAGTAACTGTTGGTACACATCTTTCACATGTTGTCAACAGATACATTGTGGCACATCTTTCATAGGTTGCCAACAGATATACATATATATGATTGCGTGCACCGTTGGCAATTGGAGCTTTGGACGGTTGGTCGTTGAATCAATTGCTAGACCGCATAGTCTGTACGTAGTGTATAATGAGTTATGTAAGAGTGCAAGAAAGTGTTTTCTTTACATTCTGAGTGATTTTGTTTTTAGTGTAGCTCATATTCTATTTTGTGCAACAGTGTATACATTATGTGGCGTATACACTGTTGTTAAAGAAGTTGTTGGTCACAGGACGTATGCACCTACACCGTATCTTTCAGTCGTGTCTTGTACTTGCATAGGCAACGACTTTCAAGTAAAGTATATTAACCACATTCCTGCAAGTAGATACAACACACAAGCGTACCTCATAAATTTTACGTCACCTTGTAGTTTACGATGCAGTGGTACGGGCTGCAACAATATCTACGAAGGCTTTGGAAGCGTTTGAAAAGGTGAATCTATTAAACAGAGTTAAGGCAGATTTTCGTACACAGGACCCATTGGTCAGAATGAGTGTAGTACAGCTCTTTGCCGAGGTATGTGTTTGTTTTATATATCCTAGAAATCATGTGAACATTGCACAGGAACTCGAAAAATTCGGTTCCTGTTAACAACGTTTTAATCACTTGATCATCCGTACAGATGAGTTCATCACCTACCTTGTACAAGTTCTTGGTTAGTAGTGGCGCACTATCGGAACTATCAAAAGCTGTTGCCAACGTTAGTGATCCTCTCAACTCGTACATCTTGCCCAGCGTTCTACGTTTTTACGGAGGTCTTGCTACTCTGCAGGTACGTTCTATGTTCAAATAATTTAACTTGATGACCAGTACTGATCAGTTATATTGCAATTGCATGTGTGCAGTATCGCAAACGGTGTTGGTAAAGAAGTGCATATACGCAATTTCACTGACGCACTCATCGACCACCCTCACTCTTTGTACTTTTTTCGCTCAGAAATTTTCCATTTCATTTCAATTGAAGCTACATTTATGTTATGCATCTTGCTATTCAGGAAGAGCAGTTCGAACAGATATTTAATGAGCATGGATTAGCGACCATACTTGTATACCACCTCAATGAATCCGATGTTAGTCTTAAGGTATATATGAATACGTACATATATTTATATACATCCATCGAAATGCTATGTCGGAATGGTTCACCTAGTGTGATCTAATGAACCCATTATTGATTTTCAATAGATTGCGTTGCGGCCTTCATATATGTATGTATATATATGCATGTGTAGTGGTTGAAGTTAGAAAATGTCTCATTTTACTTTTATTTCATTATCCTGTGACGGTAAGCAGATTCGTCTTTCGAATACATGGACATTCACTTATTCACTCTCTTCTTTCTTACTCGCTCGCTTCCAATATTGCTTGCTCATTTCCTTACGACTGTACAGCGCAGGGTTCACACATATTCGCTTAGATAGTTCTACGCAATACGATAGAATCAAAAATGAAAGCACGTAAGAAACACAGTAGTTACATACAAAACGGCGAACAGGCTAACAAACAAGCATGCGTATCTGCCTACAGGTAACCGTTTTGTCCACACTGGGAATGATTGGGCAGTCTAAAGTGGGATTAAAAGTGATCGCCACTCAACCAGACTTAGTGAAGGCAGCTGTATGCCTCTGTGTCTCCACCCAGACAGATGTACGCACCATTGCACACCATTCATTGGCTTCTCTTCTCAGGTGTGTCTTTGTGTATACGCATGTACTCCTGCATGATTTGTGCTTACATAAGTGTGCATATGCTTGCCGCCGTGTTTATGAAAACATCTGTGTATGTATATGTGTGTTGTTCACTAACGCACAAATGCGTACATGTTAAGTTAAATCACACCATTCAAATCCTAACCTGTATACACAGATATTGTAGATACATGAAAAACTTCAATAAATGCAGAAGAATGTGTATCAGCCACAGGCCTATGACAACATTTCAAAACGCTTTCATCATTTGGCCGGATAATAAACTTGCTTACCAATGTACATGATACAAGATGGAGTCAGACCACATTTACACGCACATAGCAATAATGTATCACTCTTTTCCTGTACACAAGATTGCAAGATGCGGAAGTAGATTTTTATCAGCAACATATCTACGAAAGTCTTGTCTTCCAAGCAGATGAGAGGGGTTTTATTGCCTACTTACAACAGTTGGTCAGGCAGCCGTTTGTAGACACCAAACTAGGAGTGTATGACTTCATGCTCTCACTTGCTGGTCACAAATGGGGACGCCAGGTATTCGAAGTTGTGCGTATTCACGTCTACGACGGTTCTGTTGTATAAATACTTGCGTATGGTCAAATATTTAGCATTATATGTTTGAGAATTCCAGTGTGTATGTGTAGTAGTCCGTTCATGTTGTGTAAAGAAATGTCAAGTTATCTACTTGGATTGCCATGGATCGCTATATGCATAAGCATTTCTTCATGCATATGTGGTTCTATATAGCAAATGGTATACTTTTTATACGTGAACATATGCATTGTGCTGTATTTTCATGTCAGTGCGTGTCTATTTATGTTTTGTGGATGAGCGTCTGTAAACCCTACATATGTAATATTTCCCTGAAAATTATTTACATGTCGTGGTTACGTGCAAGTTCAGGAAGTGTGCTCATCGAATTCTTGAATACACATTTGGTACGATAATCTCTTGACAACGTATTATAGGTGCTGGCAAGTTCGGCTGGGCTTATGGAGTCAATAACTGACAGTCGTAACGATGTGACCAATGAGGTAACTATGGCGAGATATGAAGTAGTTGATCAATTATCCAATACCGGCAAAGGAGAACTGAGTGAGAAGGTACGCGGAGATAAAAACCAAATGAATCTGAATAGCCTAGTCACACTCGTACCGTATGGTTTGTCTGCTGTTTGCTTGTGAGTTTGTTAGTACAACTGTACTTACGCTTTTGTGGAGATTTATCGTCATAGCGAGCAGATTCTCGATTTGTGTGTATGCTACAGGTTTGGTTGAAGAGAAGAACTTACATATCTATTCTAATAATAAAGACGCCTACCTCACTCATTCACGTATATGTATTCATGTCCTGTTTTGAAGATACTGAGTGGATTAAACGCGGCAGTACAGAGGAGGCCAGCACGTCAACATGAGGCTCGGCCCGAGCTGCAAACTATGTCGTAAGTTTCAATGAATAAATTTCCAGGGGGAAGCAACGTACGTTACACTAATATCCGTACAACACATAGTTACAATGCTTGCTTACTGTTACTATATATACCCCTGGTGTTGTAAATAAATCGTATACATGAAGTTTTATGTTTTATTTATTGCGCAAATTCTAATCAATTTAATGTGGTTATGTTGTACACATTCGCAATCTTCATGTACAAATTTTAATGATGGCAAAGCTGACGCATCCATTAGTATACGACGGCGACCGACATATTTGAATGATTCAACTATACTTCCCGAACTATCGATGATATGCGTAATGTTCAGCGAGTTGGAGAGTGTATGACTAACTATCTGTGAGGCAAGTTCTACGTAGTCAAACTTGTGAATTGTACAGATAAAGGCATGATAAGATAATAATGGTAATAGGCAATTGGATGACGATAGCATTTTGTTGTTTACACATTAGGTGTACTTTTGAGAGGATTGCTGTAAATCACCGTTTCCAACGTTACCTGCTCAACGATGTATAATCGAACAAACGTACGTTTTGTATCTCGGTTCTACGTCCATATATGAGGGTAAAGACATTAATTAATATCAACTGCTTCAAAGCAGTTCGGATTATTAGGGCGCACTTGCTCGAGCTATTCATATACAAATGAAATAACGTTGTCGGAGTTTGTCTACCTGCCTACGTATGTATGTGAGCGTACACTCGTTTTGTTTGTGACCATAGCGTGCTACGACTTTACATGGACGAAAGCGTGTAGAATGTTCAGCACGTGCAGATACAAGTGACCAAGGTATACTTTCGTAAACGATGAAGCATTACGAATGGTGGTCACTGTTGCTAGGTAAACTACAACCAAAAGATCCAACAAGTGATGCATACACTTCTTCTTGACATGATTAAATACATAAGCATGAATGATTGAAGGCTATTCCTCAAAATATCACAGTGCACGCGTAAGTAATAATGATTTTAATGTCGTATTGCCTGTATGATAACTACTGTATCCGATGATTTCTGGCTGTTGCCACGGCGATGAATAAACAGCCAACTACACCGCACATTTGTTCTTGCCAGCTCGTTTCAGTGTCCTCTTCCAACACCGGTTGAAGGAAATTTATTAGACAAATAATTCCTGGCGCGAGTTGCCATGAAGATGTGGATGTTAAAACAAGTCGTGAATATGTGGTACATTCATTGATGTACACTTTGCGCCATACGCACGAATAATAACAAACATAACGTAATTCTCTAGACATCAGCAATTTCCCATGCATATATACCCATGCATATAGACAAATGTGTATACAAGATGTTGTCTGTATAGATGGGTGAGCGGGTTCGTGTTGGCGTGGGCGTTTGTGTGTCGGTTTTTAAGCACGAATGTTTACATGCATTCGGGACATACCTACGGCATTCATAACACCACCCGTAGTAGGTGTAAGCAAACAGGCCGTCAGGGCACCATACATGCAAAAATACCACCAATAATTCTTCACGTTCGGAGGTACAAGAGAGGGAGGCGCAAGGTTCATGCTATCTGCCCACACAACCAGAGAATAAAAGAACATGCAGATTCCAAGTTTTTTCGTCTTTGTATTTGTATGGGTATAAAGGTGAGTGTCAATACTAGGTTGTGAGTGGGAGTCGCCCATTTAAACTTTGTGGTTTAAAGTTTAGCGTGAGCTACAGCAGGCAGTAAATACCTTACAATTGTTTGCGTGTGTGTGTGTGTGTGTGTATGTGTGTGATGGTACGCATGTGCATAAGAAGAGTATGTGCTGGTAAGGCATTACGTGGGTTCAACTGTGACAGTAACTACACACCGTTTCACGATCAACACTCAGACGGTTGGTAAATCCATCACTCATAAGGAAAGATGAAGGATTCAGAAGTATGGAGAACCAAGCACAAAAGCATCCGATAGTCTCTGGTAGCCTGCACAATAAAACGTTGAGTAGAACCTTCAACTATTTGTTGAGAAGTATAATCGTACATTATGCCCTACGTTGCATAATATTCACCGATGAATAATATGTGCATATATAGCAACGTTTGATAGCACCCACATTGATCTGTTGAATAGAGACTTGAAATTACTTCGATCAGAACAATATTCAGAATCGTGGGTACTCACTGAATCGATATTACGTGAACTATGTACAACACAACTACAAGATAAACGCAGCTAGACAAGCACCTATGAAATATAGCATAAATCTTGTCGTAGGATTTTATGAAAAAATCAATTCACATGTTATTGACGTACAAGTGTGAATTATAACTTGCAGCGCGCACCTACCAAGATAGGCCTAAAGATGCCTGCGGTGACAGGAAATTCATATCACTATGAGAAATTATCCAGCTCATTTCCTGTTTATTTACATGCCCAATGTACGTGCAATAACAATATTACAAAACCGAGGAAGTATTGGCGGTTTACAATGACGCAAAATCAAGTATTATTGAGTGCCGACAAGTTTTAGAAGCATATTGTGCGGTAGAGTCACTATACACCCACTTCCGCCGTGCTTATCAACACGTATATGGCAGTGCATTATGTGGATCTTGAGTAAATGTATGTCGCCAAATGCGTTTATATCCCGGAACATAACACATACCTGGATCCATATGGTAGCATAGAGGCCCATGGTCAAATATTCAGATATAGTCGTCGCATGCTCTCCTACGAAGCGTAATGAGACACCGCACACCATTGTTACAAGCATATGAGCAACAAAATCGCTCTGTGGGTCCGTGTTGTTGTGGAAGAAAACAAACAAAGCTCACGTAAATACATGATCGGACTAGCTTGTATTGCTATACTTTAAGCAAGAACAAGACATGTTTGTGTGGTGTCTGGGTAGTTTCGATAAATATCTACCAAGTGAGAAAACACAAACATAACAATCACTTCTTTATTTATGATCAATCAACAATACACACAACTCACAGAACACATTGCAAGCTACCGACACAGCATAAACATTATATCGACCAGCACGTCGCGTAATAAACGTACCCCAACGGCAGCAATAACTTCATCCATTGTGGCAACTCGAGTAGTTCTCTTTACCACACAGCAAGTAGTGGTGCACAGGTGCTAAAAGTTGGGGATGCAAATAGAATAATAATACAAGTTTCTCAGCTGTCACCTCATGGTGTCAACTGTGTGAAGTTAATAATACGTGAGTGAGTATATTCACTAGAACGCTCGCTGTACACTCAACACTGTACACTCCTTGTGGTTGGTTCAACACAAGCGTCGAATACACAATATATGAAAAGAAATTGTCGACGCTTGGGATAACCACAGTAGTCGAACGCCTGTGTGGGGTGTTGCGTGTTGTGATTATACTCCTTGCACACATGCTTGTGCAAGGACTGAAATATAGTTTGAGACAGCACAGTATTGTCTCCGCAGCTCGTAGAAATACTCATGGCTCGCGCCGGCTACACCAAAAAAAGCACTGTCCAGTACTAATCTATTGACATTTAATTATTTAGGGTTGATATTGTATCTACGATCGATACACATGCGAAACAGCACATAGATTCAAACGAAGAGAAAATCAACAAATCTGGCATAGACCATGTGCCAAGCGACGTCCGTGAAACATTGTGTGCTCTGATGGCATTGTTGGTGCTTTTGACAAATACTTATTGTAATACACTTTAGAAGTGCGAGACTATGGACCATAGCAATATTTATTCGTAGGTTTCGTTGAAGTGCTGTTGAATAGTCAATGCACATATAAACCCTAAAAACTCTACCAACGTCCACTGAGGATGTTAACAGACTTTACAAATCTACTGAATCCCGGAAGAAACACGGAGGGGAAATCTAAATCACAATCGCTTATTAGAAAACAACATCAAGTTATGAAACCATCAATTGCGAACCCCTAAATGAGAACCTTATACTCGGATAAATTTACTGTCTGAGATGCATTAGTCTACTACAACGACAATGAACTTGAATCGGAGAGGTAGTAGCTCTAGGACTTGGGCCATATGTCACGATCGAAGTCAAGTTTGACAGTTAATAGTTATCAAGTAGTGGACGACCAGTGCCAGCCGCTAGTGTACGGAAGTAAGCAGACAGCGAGGGTCATCAAACAAACTTTATAACACTTGGTAAAGGAGTTACCTTGGCTGCCACAAGAAAAACGAGAAGAGCCATATCACGATTCAGGTCTTTTGCCAATAATCTTTTGCTAGGACAGAATGTGGACAAAAGGCTAAAAAGCATAAGTACGGAGCCGACTCTATTTCTTATAGAAGTTTCTTATCAATATAGAGAGAGTATCAAAAAGCCGATTCTCTATTGCTCAGATCTTTCATTTTCAATATACTGTTGGAAAGAACACGAGACCCAAACCTCGCAGCAAATACAAAGAAACTCCAATACAATGAGAGATGGGTCTCTGCGTCAGCAGGACCATCATCGCTACCATGGCAAGACTCTCCTAGGAACCCCCGAGAATATCTTCATAACTGCAACGGTTAAGCTTTGGAAATCGCCAGAACAGCAATCCTTATTTACATCAGACAAACGTACGTACTCGCACCTGTTGCGGTATAGTCTTATGGCGAGGAAGAGTCTTGCTACTATCAATTTAACATTGAAACTATAACTCAACATTAATACATCACTATTCACTTGCAATGAAATCCGCATCTTTTGTAAGTAATCGTACCTCTTATGAGTCCAATATGGCAAGGACGAGTCTTGAGGCCATCATCCACATTGCATCTGACGGCATTAAAACTGGAACCCTATATTGAACAGTTTAGTTGGCCGCAAGTACTGATCGTAATCAATACGACCACACGGGGTAAGTGATCGTACACTCTACTAACATCTACTCGAGAACAACCTCTCGCTGGTAAACAGTGAAAAATGCAAAAATTCCTAATCGTATCACTTGTAAAGGGGAACGGAAACCACAATAGTGCATCACATGAAAACTATATAAATTTAATAATCACCCAATCATACGAAATAGATGAACAAAATTCAAACTGTGCAAAGATGAAGCTTTCATCTCATATACCGCTTGTACGTGTATTTAAAGTTTATACAAGGCGATCATTTCCTGTACCCTCTTATGTAACGATCGTATGTTATTAACGAGGATCGTATTATTATTAAAATCTGATGTCAACTGTAGTGTTTTAGTCTAAAGTGTGCTCAGAAGCCTTGTTTATATTACACGGTGCTCGTTTCATCACTCTTGCACATGACAGTATATATGCACGCGTGCCATTATTTTCAGATATTCATCGTTTTATTGTCCTTCTTCCTACACCTGTTATCTTCCTATGCTTGAGTATTTCTCGTTCTTTACGCAGAATACTATAGATCATGACGAATATGTTTCGCTCAATAGATTGGTTCTAGAAACAATCGTAACAGTGTGGAAAGTATACATTGCGCGTCTGCATTGTAACTCACCAACAGGACTAGGCCAGATATTAAAGTAGGATTTCATCATAAACAGTTTCCCACTTCAAGCCTATTTCAAGGCACCCTTTTATTCCGTACCCACTTCAGCAAATCGTGCTTGGTTAGAAAACATAGCCAGTTTGATAATAAAAACCGGTCCTTTTACGACCTATTGCTAGGTCTTTTCTTTCGCGTATGTTGAAGTACATAAAAACGCAACCAAGGCATAGACCAACTACGAAATAACGTATGCCACTAACAAGGCAATCGTAAATGGAGTTTAGGTACATGGCGAGAACGAGGTCTACAAGTTAGAATTCGATATGTGCACATAAAAAATGTACATATTACTTTAGAAGGGTTCCTGTACGAAGAAACTGTTGAGTTTTACAAAAGAACACTCACAGTATACAGTCCTTTTGTTGCAGCTGTGAATTGTAGATGAACATGAACATTGATTGTACAAAGAATAATAAAATGGGCTGTATGAGGATAAAATAAAGAACGTAAAGCAAGGGATATGTCTATGCGTCATGTACACAATTTTAATGTATGTCACTCTCTAAAAGCGGTCAAGCAATGCTCGCAGGAAATTAAAATAACCGTGATGAAATAAACCGCTTGAGCTTTCAGGGTTCATATTTCGTTGTATGATTGAAGACCCGCTTCCGCTATAGTGAAAACATCGTACAATGCAATTTTCCTCACAGTGACGGTGATAGCACACAACGAATACTTGTCTTGTCAGTTCTCAAAATAACCATTAAACTTGAGCGTCCATTTTTTCGGGGGGGAGGGGTGTGTTCATGTGATCAAGCATTCATGAACCCACCACTTATGCAGTACACATGCACTTCCCTTAAACATCCTGCCCTGCTTAAAAGAAACCCTGGTATAGTAAAATGGTTGAGTGCCATTGCAAGGGGTGTCTATATGACTCACATTTTCAAAGTGATATCCCCACTTTGTGCACAGAAAACTTCTACGCAGGCTTCTCACAGACACAATAACATAAAAAGAACTTGAACTTGCGTGCGGTATACACTGTCGCTCTGCGCCTGTTTACTTTGTGCTTGTTAGAAACTATAGATATGCCCTCAGATAATGATTCAAAATTCCCACCGTGGTCTAAGGGGTTCGCGGCTGGGGTGTTTTTCTGCCAGGTAGGAACTTTGCATGCGTGTACAGGAGACAACACAAAGTGACGGTTGTGAAGTATATATTGTGAAGCGTTCAACCGTACGGTACTTATTGTTTGTACGTACCGATTATAAATGTATCTTCTTTGTTAGGGTTTACTTTTTATTCACTTCGATCTGTGTTGTGTACTTTGAAACATTATTCCTGACTAGAGATTCATGCGTAGGCAGGAGGCTTCGCGTATATATATATATATATATTGTATGGTGCACATAAAACGTCTCTGCTTTCACCTCCTTCCGTTTTCTTTCCTATCAAACTGTTATTTCATTGATCCCCAATTTTCCTAATCGCCATTGAATGTACATACCAGTAGCTAAACAGGCGAATGATGGCTGGTGTTGTTCTCGGCACTCTTGCGGGACTATACATGGACCAAACGTACGTTGTGCCAGACGTGAAGCAACAATTTATTATAGGCCTTTCAAAGGTAGTTATTCATACTTGACGAGTTTATTACATTCTAATTGTTGTTACAGACGAGCGTACACTGTTTTTCTTCAGTTTATGCAAGCCTTCGGTGACCGAACATATCTACATCATATTTGTGAACATATTGTCTGAAAAATACGCGTTATGTTGAGCTCCTTACTTTTTCTTGATTCCTATGCGCGCAAACGTTCGTATTTTAGCGTTTTTTGATCCTTAGCGTCTCCTCAGTATCTGAGTTAAGGATTATATCCTATGCTTTACTACTTATAGGTTATCGGTGCTAGTAAAAACTTGGCAGATAACACGCCGTTGTCTTCTAACAGCAGTGCTGATAATCGCCGACAATCGAAAAACAGAAACGACGACGACGACGACGAATGAAAGCAAAACATTAGTCCCACGTGGATGGTGCGCTCACGTGTAGTTCTATTGTAAATATATAGCTGCGTTGGTCATTTCGTTATTCTTTTGTTCATATGCAGGGAGGCGTTTCATCCGTCTCATCGCAGACCAATACTTATATAATGTATTTGTGATTAGGTTTCATTTGCAAGGTCTGGACTTGGCTCAACATATTCTGCCAAGCCACACGAGCATGTTTGAGATGCTAGTAGCCCATGTTCCAAGAATATAAATCACAGAAATCAGTTGAACTAGACAATTCACATCTCACATTTCCAAGTACGCAGCAATACACAGAATCTTGGTCTACTACCCATCAGATTAAAAGGCTGGATTAGACAGTCCATACTTTCCCTTTTCAAGTAAACAGTACACAGTCTGCTATCCAAAGAAGAGTTATATCATATTTCATTTGTCCTTGTGGCAATCTTTAAGCTCATGATATTTACAGAATGTCATGCAAAACAGTGTCATTTGTGATTATTGTGAGTCTTCATTTATATTATGTCTTACCCCGTACATGGCGGCTATCTACGTATATTACACTTGTCGGATACTTGTTTCTTTAACTAGGATATCAATGCTATTGAGCCGCTGCTTCTGTTTTATCCACGATGTTGTTCGGTGCGAATTTCGAAACGACTTCATCGGGTGTGAACCCAGACCCAGGGGCGGTTTTGGATGCCTGTGGCAGTTTTCCTTTCTTGGTAATTTCACTTATAACACTTCTGGCTGAGAAAAGAAATTTCATACACCTCTCTCTTTGCTCCACGTTGGCTTCTTCGCCACTGTCACTGAACACATAACTAGTAATAAATTTGAGATATTTTTCCGCGTCCCATTCAAAATCACGCCCCACGTGGAAAACTAACTCACTAACAGCCTCGAGATCCCAATCAGCACTCACTACCTTGACGAATGCCGACGCCTGTTCCGGACTATTATCTTCAATCATGGACATGACCACTTCTGCCGTGTTGGGGAACAAAGGCCATTCCGCCGTCATTAAATTCGTCAACGTCGCCTTCCATGTAGTAGAACGGCCTTTACATAACAACTTCAAAAGGTCGGAAACTGATTTGGTGGCCCAGCCACTCGTGATCCATCTAAGCCCGTTAGCTACTCGTCTTACTTCGCATTCTAAAGTACTTTCTGATAGTACCCGGCGAAGATGGTGTGCTGTCAGATGCAGATTCTCTTCTGACCGGACCCACTCACGGAAATGGGCAGCATGAGTTATATCCATATACTCCATTGATGCTTCAACATCCCAAGGATCGATTTTAGGCTTTTTCGTTTTAAATACGCTCTTTCTGGAGTCTGTTGAGCAGCGGCGGGAATAAGACGGCCCGTCCACTTGAAATGAATCGCGACGTGCGCTACTGTTCGTGATTCTCGTATTCATAGTACAAATGCAATGATGATTTTCACTACACAGTTTAAGACTTAATATAACGCCCGTATTCGTTGTAGGAGTAGACGTACTTATTACGTTCACACGTTGCCTGCAACACCAAGGAGTGAGGTGGAGTGGGGAGGGATATAGGCCTGGTAATTAAGGCCACACTTTGGATCAACAAACACACAAGTTATTCTTATGCACAAGAAGAAGTTCTGACGATTGTTTTACGAGGGGAAACAACATTTATATCGAAATGAACAGTAAACGGCCATCTTCTTTGAGGGGCGCAGTGAGGGACTTTTAAAAAGAATGGGTACTGCGTAGACCTCTATGGATCAAATTTTGTCATCCAAACGTTTTGCGGTAGAGTAACTGTATATTAGCTGCAATAGTTTTTTAACAAGTTTATCACTCGTGGTCGTTTAAATCACACCGTGCAGTTGGATATATTAATCGTTTTACTGCCTCTCACCCGAATGGTATTTCCTTTAACAATATATCCCGTCGGCTGGGACATACAAACGCTTTCTATAAATACTTGAAAGTTATATCAATGACGTCACGATTAATATATTTTAATGGTGAGTTTGGAATGTTTAGAGATATATGATGTGTTGGGTAGGGATCGGGTGGTGAGGAGGTTGGGGAAGGGGGTAGGACGGACAATGTGATTAGTTTTGTGTTGATGTCCATCCAGTTCGACATCCAACGTTTAGAAGAAGACAACCAATAAATCAAAGACAAGTGATGATATGGTTTTTTTTGAATGTTGTTTCTACTGACATAGTCAGCTGCAATCCTCTTCTTCACTTGCTATTCGATAATACCTAATTATTGTGTAAGGTTGGATTGGGTTCAGAATCAACACAGTCTCCACATTATGTGTATCTATCTATCTATTTATCCATCCAACCGCGAGCTGATGGATGAGGAGATGATGGCGAGAAGGTTCTGAATTTCTAAAACAAAGATACAAAATATTCCCAATTTTTCTGATTCCTTTTAACCCTACTAAATTGAAACCCATTTCAGATCAGATCCTGATTTATCATTATATATAATTCCCCCATGCCCCATCATTACCTTGATGTTTATCACTTAAAAAGAGTCGAAGACGAGATTCATCCATGACTATAGTACTGTTAAAAGCTGTAATCTATCTTACATCGTCGTTCATCCAAATAAAAGACCATGATTCGTCTTTGTTTAATCGCGATCCAATACATATTTTAGATTGACATTGTTGTTTCGGGGCATTTCGATTTTATAAAACTCCATTTTCATATCACTTAGGTATTGGAACTATCCGTGTCAAAAGCCAAAAAATAATATCATAAGCAGCACAGGCTTCGAACATGCGTTTATTGCGCTAAATAAATTGCAATTCGGACAATTTTGATGGAAAACGTGTCTTTGCTTTGATCTAAATTTCTACTTGTACACAATGGATGGGTTCAGAATCTGTCCAATTTTAGAGTGCACTTTCAGTGGTTCACATGTAAATTGGTGCAAACCCAGTGGAAGATGATCAAGCGTGACAGATATGTGACAGTCACAGCAAATTGAAGCAGAGTCCGGTACCTACGCCACCAGGATAGACACTAGACACTACGAATACAGTAGTCCAGTAAAATGTCCAGCATGAATATGGGATCGTTAAAAGGTGAAACCCAAATTCCATGAATATACGATTATTGGCTTTCAGTATGCCATAAATCGACTTTTGTTTTTAAAAGCACATCGCTTTCATTGGTATAAAATAACTATAATCCAATACACTGCTATCACAATTAGAGTCCTAGTCGTCCGTCTTTCCACTGCTGGTTAGAATAACTACAGTTATCCAGAGTGCTTGTGTTTGGGAATTTTGCGCAATGACTTTTAACAACAAAACAGTCATCAAATGATTGGCATACCGAATCCTTCACAAATCTTTGGAAAAGAAGATTACATCTAAAAAACGCGGAAATATTTCCCCCAGTCAGTGATCCAATCACCCGTGCAAATAACGTTCCTTGTTTTTATCAATGGCACACAGAAGAAACTAATACATGATCTACTTACTGATGTGTTGCATGATTATCAGCACAACTTTTCAACAGTTCTAAAAAACTGTGCAGCTGTGTTATTGTGCTCGCTTTAAACTCTTTGTGTATTGCTATCTACATCTGATCTGGGAGGTTGGCCAGCGAACCAGGGATTAGGGTTAATGGAATTTGCACTAGTTTTCACCAAGAGGCTTTCATTTCTTCAGGCCGCCCTGATATCTTCACGCAACTCTACGCGCATCTGAGAAAGTCGTAAAGAATGATAGACTTTTGCCATACCAATGAATTTGGCCAATCAATGTTGAATGAAGTCAGCGGCCTCCTGACAACAAAGCAGCGAAAGGTAAGAAAATGTTGTTTTATCTGACCTCATACTTTTATATGTGCGCAACTAATGCTCAGAAATGAAAGTTTGTTAGAATGGCACCCCCGTAGTATATTCAACGCTCCATCTAATTCTCTGCGTTCGAGATCGAGGGCCGCCAAACTTGGTATTCCTCTATGCGTCTACATTACTAATACATGAGCACAAGTACGTATTTCGTTGTCGTGACTCCTCATATTTCACTTCAAGTCAATGTGCATATTCGCAAGCTTAACTTGATGAGTTCCAAATTAACGTTCTGCGTACTCTGATACATTCCAAGTTCGAACTTGGCAAGTCAGCAGTCCTGCGAATTGTACACGCCACGGACCTGGATGATTTATATTGCTGAATCGTTCAGATTTCGGAGTTTTCATGTACAACAGTTTCACCTATTTACAAATTTAACCTGATAAAGATATCGTGTGAATCTTCGCTAGCTCGTAGAATGTGACGAGAGCTCTGTAACATGCAACAACAAAATTTCTTACTCAGAAGGGTAAACAGTTTAACCATGCACAAGGCTATCTTAATGGACTATAAATTGCAATTATGGGAGAGGATGTTGAAATGTTGTTTACAGCGGCTGAATTGAAGAAACAATGATTTGTTCTGGTGTCAAGCGATGGCGAAGACACACAGGAACATGAAAATTCAAGAGGCAACAGGTGCAGACTTTATAAAACTTAGCGTAAAGAGGATTCCAACTACGCACTAATGTTGCCTAACTATTGTAAATACATCCTCACTAACGAGCTAAGGGCAGGAAAGAAGCACCTTTCGAGCATTTTTGGAACAAATTCTCTGCTGTTTATCAAAAAGTAGTTTTATTACAACTTTAATGAGTACGACGCCCATGACGAGCATGGCAGGGCATATGGACGACTATTCTCCGATTTAAAGTATTTGTGTTCAGCAGGGAAATGATTTTCCAAGTTGTAATAAAACTTAGGCGTCGCACTCATCAATGTTTAACTTGATTAATGTTCCTTTATGAGTTCTACATGCTATCAAGCAACCCTTGAGAAGTGACGAACGAGAATAGTCCCACAATATTATGAGGAGTTTCATCGAATTAGTTTCAGATGGCGGAACTGACTTGAGCAATAGAGCGTTTCTTCGCCATTGTTGTCCTAGAAATATGTTTCTGATCATTGTTCCGGGCGTTGAAACCGAAAACCGAAAAATTGACAGTTTTCTTAAACTAACGTTCATGTTACAGTACTGTCCGAAATGAAATTGGTAATTTTCCTACTTGGATTAGACGATCTCTTGCACTAACAGATTCCATCCAAGCTCGGTACAAAATGCCAAGATATCGGACTAACCGGTCCTTCTAACCCGAATACACTGAAGCCCGTTATAGGAATTGTCAGTTCATTCTCTACAGGACACGTGTAATAACATTCTTGAAGAACTAGTATAAAATCATGAACTGCTTTGTACAGTCGTCCACATCATTATTTATTCCAACACTATTCGAATCAACGCGGTAAGATCGCGTTACACCCAGACATATACACTCAGGAAGTCTGATTAACAACTGTAAGGGTTTAACGCACACTATGCCGCTCGTACAAGTCTGTACTTTCGCTGCAGTTGAGAATCAAATGTTTTCATTCAGGCGCTGTGTAAAATACTGATTCAAGGTGATGTCTCTAGACAATGATTCGAGCAAAGTGCATTTAGTTGTACCAATATCCAAGTTCGCAATAGAGTAGTTCCATTTTCGTTTCCTTCACCTTTGAGGATTCATAGAATACAGTTATTGTGTTCTCAGAGACACAAGAAGGCTCGTATAAGCTTTGTGTAAACATAAAGAGTCGTAATTGGCGCTACAATATACGTCATTAGCGTTTATAAAAGGCGCTATTAAGTTCAGTTCCGGTCTTTTGACACAAAACTCTTTTTAAACATCTGTTTATCGTGTGCAGAAGAATTCAGTGGATGTTTAATCATTTATTTATCTGCGTATTGATGGCTGCCGCATCGTGCTATCATCACCTGATGTGCTCAGTTTCCTTCTCACACATCAATAGCGATATTCTGTGTAGGACTTCATGTCCGATATAAATAATTATTGGATAGCTGATTAACAACGAATTGAATTCCAAGTATTTATTGGCTACCTCTATCAACAAAAAGAATCTGAATGGCTTATTGAACCCGCCCATACCGTTTCGTGCTGTCCATTTCACTCAAATTGAAGGTTTCGCTCGGACAGACTGATTGTCCAGTTATATAACAGAAGCCAAGTCATTTACAAAGCCGTTCCACCAACTAGTGCTCAGTTTAATAATAATACAACAACTTCGTAGTATCACCGTCTTCGCCTGCCGCCAGCCCTGCACTCTACGCAACGCTACGTTTTAATACACACAACACAGAAAACTCAATTGCAGTCTATATAAGCTGTTCACACACACACACACATACATACACACACACACACACACACACACACACACACACACACACACACACACACACACACACACACACACACACACACACACACTCACATACTTATACACATATACACACATACACACATACACACACACACTTAAACACTTACACACGCACATACGCGCGCGCTCTCTCTCTCTCTCTCTCTCTCTAACATTACAATTACAATCGACTGCTGTATCGACTGGCTACAACGTTGACCTGTACTCAACTTACTTCTATGAACCCATTGTAACTACGGACCGACAACCCGTCCGTCACGCACCCGAAGTGTCTTTATACACACATGCACGCACTCCAAGGAGTACGAAATTTAGTTCAAACGAACCATTTGACCAGTTAGGCATGCCTGTTACAAGCATTGAAGTAGGGCAGATGCCTCCTCCCCGGAGATTGGCCAAGACCAGTAGTAGTAGAATATCATTGCGGTCTTACAGGATTCGAATAACGTTTTGTGTGCAGGGAAATACCCAGTTTGGTGAGCGCATCTCTGTTATTGGCGCTTCAACCGAGCTAGGCCACTGGAAAATTGGGAAGGATGTTGAGTTGGTATGTGTTTCTTGCGTGTTCATGGTATTGTTGGTACCGGCGTATAGTCATATACGATTGTGTGGGTTGTACATGCTTTTGTGCACACGGTGGTGTACATGAGAAAAATATTGTTGGTATAGATAGCACGAATATAACACGCTTGTACATGACAAAGGTCCCGACATTTGTGCTAGTGTCGCTTATGGATATCTCATTAGCCACGCTCATCGTTTGATCCCTTTTTCGTAAACAGAAGTGGCATCAAGACGGAACTTGGCAGAAAACGATAGAGTTTCAACGCCAAGAGGGCGAGAACTTAGAATTTGAATATAAGTATGTTGTCATATATGGCATATTATGTATACATGTACGGCTACTCTTGGCTGCACGGTTGTTTCTTAATAGGCACATGTAAACCTATATCTTATGATGTGACAGAAACTTGAGGACTTGAGTATCACATACGTAATAACACAAAACCTCACCATTGATACGGTAGACTCATTGCTGTCAGAGGAAACGGGACTACTCAAGTATGCTGGGAAGGTGGAGGAAACAGGTAAGTAGCATTAACGCTTATATCACAGACTTGCGCGAGTTTGTTGGCAAAGAATTAGTTCGACTATGACTCATTTACCGCTCTATCGGTTTGGATATACAGGCATTTCATGTGTCCTGCTGGCGATGCTGGATCTGTCACAGCTGTGATACGAAGAGACTCCATGCTATTTCCGGACTATCCGGAATGGCATGATTACGGGTTGGCTCTGTTTCGTGATCAAAGTTTTACATGTGCAGGAGGTAACATATGTCATACGCACGCTTGCTCGCACCTTTTTTTTCACGTCGGTACGTACCATTTCAAACATATTGTATCAATTTGTATTTTGTTTCTGTTGATATTCGGCCAGGTATGCTACAATTCACAGTTACTAATGCTAGACCTAAACACAAGAGGATATTAGCGGACTTTTTTGCAAACTTGAGTGAGAGTACAAGGACAAGATACGGTGTGCATCCACTCACGTACGAATATGCGTGTGAAGCTTGCGAGTATGATTCAGAACTAAATAGAATGAAGAGCCATTTAATAATAATTTCTCCAGGTCCAAGGTATGTACGTGTTTGAAGAAATTGTTACGCATATGTCCTAGCACATTCAAAGTCGAACTAAATTACTTACACCAATAGAATTTATTTATTAATCTGCAGGTTAGAAGTTGTCGGATATTTGCTGCTAGATCATAATTATATAAAACACGAATACGAGCGATATTCACGGTAAGCTTCTACGTTCCAGTGGTTATCAAAATGTACGAGACAGAAGTGGTATACAAATGTTTTAGAGAACCAAACTTCTTGTGTTGCATGATATTTAGTAATAACGTACACGAAGTTCTCTATCACAATATGAGAACACTGTAGTTTTTTGTAGTGCTGTATGAAGGCGGATCCTCATGTGCACAATACGTATTTTTATATGTGAAACTTAATCCAGCTACTACCATATTCATCTTGAGTCCCCGCTGGACATCTTTTTCGCGCCAGTGATGTCAGACAAGCATCAAAATAAGTAAGTTGTTCGTGTTATAGTATAACGAAATTCACTGTTCTGGCTGCACATCAAGAGGTAGTGTTTACACGCGTGTATGTACGTACATAAGAAATCTCAACGTTTGTATTCGTTATTTAACCAGGGGATAGATCAAGAGGTAGTGTTTACACGCGTGTATGTATGTACATAAGAAATCTCAATGTTCGTATTCATTATTTAACCAGGGGGATAGCTTCTTGTGTCATACCGTCAATCAAGCAACATATACTTGACATTCAGGGTCGCAGCATCATGTTATTAGGAGGTGTTCAACGTAGTAATGAAATCGCAATGCATTTTTATAAAAAGGAGGGATTTGTAGAGATGGGTGAATTTGAGCGCGAGGGTGTAATGAGCGTGGATATGCGCTGCATTATGGTTCATGGTAAGTAGGGCTTACAAGTAGTGCAATATTTGTGAGCCTATGATGTATCAGATAGACGCAATACTTGTGATCATTCGAAGTTCATGCTACTTTTCATTGTCACGGCATGATGCAATTCCAGTCTCCTTCATGTTGTGAACACAAGTATAAGTATGTAACAAGTACAAAAACGTAACGTAGAACGTAGTCGGATTATTTTCCTTAGAAACAAACCGAGTTGGCATTATGATCGGGACTAGGAAAAACACAATCCAAAAAACAAAAAATAGACGACGCTGTACAACGCAAATTGTTGTACTTGCTTTGCTTTACCACGGGGAAATTAAAAAAATGTAAGTGCTAGAAATCTACTAGGAGTCATAGTAGAGGCACATTGCATGAATTTAAATTCACGTTGGTACTATTGGTTATGCACGATCGATTATAAAGCAATATTGCTGCGCCAATTCGCGGGGCTTTTATTTACATAGTATGTATGTATAGCCTTGCCGTACATCTTTCGCAAAACATACAAAATGAACATATAATATATCTTTGTATATCCGCACATTCGGGTAGAAAGATTTACGTAGAAAGTGTTGACTGCATAATTAAGTGTATAAAGTACATCTTTCGCAAACACACACAATGAGCATACTATATATCTATATATATCTATGCCGAAACAATGAATATATAATATGTCTTTGGTTTGGGCACAAATGGCTATATAGGAAGTGTTGAATGGACAATAAGGTGTATAAATACAATACAACATTCCGCTGTTATTAACAAAACCAAATGAACGTCGTAGGAAATAGAGCAGAATGTGCGCACGTTGCCCATCCAGGCACACTCACTTAACGTCATAACTGAAGCACGAAACACACGCCTCGTTGACTTTGTAGCACGATTTCTATCACAAAATAAAATTTACATATGACCGAATACCTTGAAATGTTCGACTGTGCAACTTTACAATTAATTCCTTGCTTACAATCAAAACTGTTATGACAAGGAGTTCGTTCCATCCACTGCAACGAGTGTGACATTTTACAGGGTAATTTTACAAACCTTTTGGTGAAACATCAATATAAAACCCCCAATTACGTCATACTTTGTCTTCAAACTTTAAACTCTTAACGAGTGGTCGCTTGGAAAGCCACAGAAAGCAATTCTAAATTATACAACATTCAACACCAATAGGCCATACCACTTCTTTATGCACGTGGAGAGAACTTGGTCTTTCGAAATGGTACCTTTCGTTTATTATATGTGTTTAATAACAAAAGGCTCGAAGAATTTTTATCATTGTATGCGATTTCAAAGAATATCAATCGCCGCTTTAACGCTTCCTCCATTACAAAATACTCAGAAAAATGGCAATGTGCAACTATCTTGACAACTATGCCTTGCCATCCTTAGGCACTTCAGTATACGCCAAAATCAGAAAGTCGTCAGAAACCTGCCTGTGTATTAATACACCAAGCCTGCTTCTGCACTTCCGGTGTACATGCTTATCAGCCGACGTCGTCCTTATTTTGATGTAATTCATAGACATTGTACCCACCAAAACAAAAGATACACTGTATGTTATTTGCAGGTCCGACCAAAATAGGCTTAAAACATCCATCGGTCATGTCGTAGTTGTTATCTCAAGTATTCCTTACATTTCTTTAATTAGTAGTTTTGATGCAAAGAGCGGTGTGTCGCAGAGCCTCGAGACAATACATTTTTGTGCAAAGGGTGTGCCCTAAAATGCACCGGCAGGTGTTACAACCGTCGGTGATTAGTTCACACCCAGATAATGGGCAGGTAGGGATTGAAGGTAATCTGTGGTCTTGTGCAATATTTTCCCGAGATACATGTGCATTCAGGGGCTTCCCACTGGCATTCATCACCAAAATTGTTGCCCCTAATACCAAGACAAAATCTGCTGTCTTCATTGTTGTTTTTACAAATGTCTGTAAGTGTAATCAATTCACAACCGAAGCGTTCGTCTTTAACGTTATTCAAGCCGTAAGATTCCAACATAATCTTCTAATCTAAAGAAAACTGTATTGTCTTTAATTGAACATGAAGGAACACTCTTGCTATGAAATATCTGCATGTACTCAAAATTATTTGGTCATCACCCAAAAGTGTCCCTCACCTTAATTAGGTAGTGAATATTTTTCATGCTTTGTCTGTAGTTTGGTAGAAACCAATCATGTGTGCCGTATGCAAATAATCTATATTCACAAGAAACAGTGTGAATCTACCACCATGAACGTAACTGCCTATTGGACTCTGTCGGGGGTACGTCTGTAGCCGCGGCAGAGCTCAATTATCCACTCGAATGGCCTTACACTCGTTTTGAGATGACAGCGGTGACATGCAAGTCTTGTTTGTAATGATTGACAGTCATCTTGGACTGTGCAGGAAGGACTTGCTTAAGAAGTATGTGTCTTGTAGTGGTATGATGATTGGAGATTTAATTGGTTGCCATCATTCACTTTATAAGATAATATTTAAGAATATCTGGTGGAATGTGCCTCATTTGGCACTATTAACGTATGGCTGACCGCTAGAGATATTGTGTAAACACATAAATACTTCTTTTAAAGGCGTGAAACGGATATGTATTGTACTATTTTATTAATGCAAGACTCTTGCAGTATTTACACTACATAACAGCTCGAATCCTACAGATAAGAGCACATAGTTGCGGTAACGAAAGGATTTTTAATCTACAATTTCATGTCATATACAACCCCAAGTGGTACAATCCAATCCCTAGAAGGCTCACAGCTACATACGTATTTATCCGTAAGAGTTTGTCGATATTTCTCCCCAAAGTCCACCTAATTCAAACCTCTAACTCAAACCATAAACCAATCCACGATAGAAACTCGAATTATGTTCCGAACGCAAAAAGCGGCAACACACCACAACATCATGTTTCCTTGTGCGATTTTCCGCACTTTCCCAAAACAGAATTCTTATAAATATATTAATAAATTGTGTTCACATGTGTGTACATGGACGCTACCTACGCACAGTGACCGATGCGTCTATCTTAAAGCGAGGGATAGAGGTAGGGTTTAGGGTTTACGTCGAAACTGCGTTTTACTGCACAAAACAGTCTTTCCTAACAACCATACACCTTTACTTACAAATAAATCACGTGTAGATGACTACATTCGGACTTTTGTCGCCGACGTTTATAAAGCACTGCATACAATGGCTAAGTACACATACAGACTGGACTAAGAGTGAAGGAGACACAGAGGTATATGTTGTATTTGTAGGTGCGTTTAGTCGGGACATAAACCAAGCATGTCTACTTTAAAATTCAACTCAAAATGCGTTGGAGGTGCATTCTAATCTGGTCTTTCTCATTAATTCACCGGCGACCACCAATGACGACTCTTTCTCTAACGTTTTAAAGTTCGTTGAAAAAAAGTTAATACACCTGTTAATCTTATATCGGACGTGCACAACAAACGTCCGATTGGGCGTATGGCCAGTGTGTACAGGGATTGTATCGCTATGTTTAACATGCGACGCTAAGATTTGTGCCTCTGATCATACATACTTGAGAATATGGCGAAAGTTTGACATGAATACATGCGTAAGTTTTGTTGTCACTTACACATGTACATGCATTGTGTGTGGCCGATTACGTGATATGCGTGGTGTAAACATGTGCGTGAGTGAGGTTGAGTACGAATACGAGACTGATGGTGCGAAGTACATAGTTTCATGGTCCGTTGATAATACGATCGTATTGTCTCTCTGCCGCTTCGCTGAAACTGTTGTCCATTCCCGCGCTCCCCCGATACGAACCTTGCGTTTTCAATAAATTTGAGAGATCGTATGTGAGCGAGTACGCAGCTGTGTTCGTATGATTAGTTTTGATGTTACCAACGACAGCTTGTATGCATGCTCATATTGGTGGCCAGAACTCGAGCAGTGACTGGTTCACTATGAAAAAATGGCATACTTGTGCTCCGTTTCAAGGTGAAGACACAGAAAGACGTGCTAGTAGATGTGTACTAAAAACAGTCACAGACATATGTGCACGCACGAAAATAAGCATATACTGATCTACAAAAGGATATATATACCAGATGAAGAGCCACTGACAGGAGAATACGCACCACCACTCGAGCTACCGCTGCCACTGCGATAGTTACCATCAGTGAGTGAAGAAAATGCGTTCGAGATAGTATCAGATAAACTAGATAGAGGTTTTGGCAGCGTGGAGTAAGAGAGTACTGTGCCTGTTGATGCCGCCCAGTTGTGAAGCCAATACATTCCACTCACACCCAACGTTGCAAATAGAACAGCCAAGAACATGGCACCCATGGTGCTCTGCACACGTACGTGTGAAATGGGAGCGCGTTAAAATGCAGTGTAAGTGAGGAATATAAACATATGGCGTATGAAGGCGGTGAATCGAATATATACACGACGCGCTCATTCATTCACGTTCATAACTTAGACTCACGTCATTGGGTCGTCTACAAAGTCATAATTGCATATTTCCTCAAAGCAGCATGTACCTTATATAAAATAACTCACCATATTGTTGTATATAGGAACAGATTTGAATGAATGTATGAGTTGGCGCGAGTGTGTAGAACTGAGGCACCAGGATACTAACTTGTGTACCTACCCTCACATGTGCTCATTCACAGGCACCTAAATGTTATGTATTTCCTTACCCGTTAAGTTGACTCTTATATAGATACTCGTTCGTTTGACATTGCCTTACAAGGGAACACTGTCTATGGTAACGGTACATACTAGTATACCTTTCCATATACTCATACTTGCCTGGTACGTCTGGCTACTATGAATTATCTTGGATGTAGGGGTTATTTTTGGTTGACTTGTGGGTGCGGGATGAGTCTCTGTGTGTACAATCGTGGTTGTCGCTGTCTCACTTTCAGCAGTCGACGTGATCATCTGGGTAGCTGTTGAGGGCTCTGTATGTAAATTACGCAAAAAGATCAAAAAAGTATTGCACAACTTTATCTCAACTATAAAGACATGCGGTGGTCGGAATCTAAATCGAGCATTCAGAACCGCACACGTTCATTACACATGTGTACACTTTATACTTTTAGGGTCTAGGGTTTACAGCTCAGCAGGCTTGCATGAGACTTCATGTTACGTGTGTGTTTATGTTTCGACAATCTGAAATATTTTCCAATTACGTACCGACTGTGGAGCAATCACACGATTCACCCAACTCCGACGGCCGTCCCTGTTCGGAGGCAATACAACCTTTGCTTACGTGAGCAGGACTTGGCAGCGTACAGTCTCTTGTACGGTATAATCTGAGAAAAAAAACCGGGCACAAAGGCACACACATAGAGAAAGAGAAGAAAAGTGGAATAAGCACTGTAATAGCTCACAAATGCAGTCTTATCGATTTTTTATAACGTCGAGCAAAAAGATGTTTTCATGCAGTTTGTACAATATATATAACATATGGACGGGTACATATTCATAATTTTGACAAACCTAGACACTACTTTCGAGCCAGCATCACACTGACATCTCCACTGAGACCACTCTCCGTATCGACCAAATGTACAAGGGATGCTTAATTGTGTGTCGTCGGATGAACTAAACGACGGTGTGGAGTATACTACACCCAGGTCAGTGCAATTATAGTCGGGTGCCTCAGGACTGGAGACAGACTATATTTTTATTCGTGCGTGCCACATGAACGTGGGTGAATTCAGTGAGGAAAATTCTACAAACTCGCATAACGAAAAGCAAACAAAAACTGGCATATGTGATATCCAGACTATCGTAAATATATAATTCCGGATTAACATTACATGTAGTCATAAGTGAACACTACTAGACGTGACTAAACAACACAACACTCACACACTCGATAAAAGTGCACACAAGGACTTATAAATACACAGGCCAACATGTGCACGAAGCGAGGTGATGAACAATATAACACACACACTCGATACAAACTGCACATAAGGACATATAAATACATAGGTCAATATATACACAATATAAGAGTATGCATTATGTTCAGCCGTGGTTGCTATGTACTTATGTGGCGAGGTGCTGAATAGACCCAGCATGATGGCAAGAGTGCTCAAGACAAGATAAAAGATCAACAACTAAAACGCACTTGTGTATATGGACATTTAAGCCCATAAATAAACAAAAAAATTTACATGCGGTCATAATAAATAAACTTTTATCTAGACATGGACAAAGTAAGGAACAAATATGAACATGTATGCCAGGCTACACAAAATCGCCAATTATTAGTAAAGTAGACACCATACATGCCAACACATACATTCATTATAGACTTGAATCGTTCATCGAGCCACGGTTGTAGTGAACAGCAGGAGAGGGGGTTATTTGCAATGCTGAATAGTACTAAACGTACTGGGGAGAGTGCATCCGTCAGACGTTTACCCAGTGATGTTAGTCGATTGTTTTGTAAACGAAGGACAACAAGGTTGGAGCCTGTGTGTTACGTATGTTTGTAAGTATGAATTATTTAATATACTATACGCAGACATTTGCATGTGAACGATTTCATTTATTTGTGTCACTCATGGTATATCTTCCGGTGTAACAGAGTAAACCGTGTTTGACCTTTTGTATGTCCCTGTGTATTCATATATATGTACACTCGCGCATTCACAATCTTTCATTCGCTTACGCCCAATCATGCCCACCAATCACGGACAAATCGGTTGACAAAAGTTGGTGCACTATGTTCCACATCTACATTGTATGTCCATATACACACGTATGTTGAATAAAGACTATGCATGTGCACGATAAAGCAAACGTACATACCACAGCACCCGAACGTATTGTCTGGTAGAGATGTGATTGCATTGAAGGACAGGTCAAGAGATCGAATTTTCGTCATATCGGCAAATGTTCCTAAACGTTCGCATTTGGAACATACAATCATACTTGAGAAACACAGAATAATGGACACTGAAGCTTACTCGAAATACACATTATTACATATAAGTAATTCTCTCTCACGCGCTACATGCATGCATACATGCACGTATACACGTATCTATACAAATATGCCCACTCTCTATGTACTCCTTGTGGACATCAACAGGTAGTGAGAAAGTGTATGCATTTCCTCTTATCCTATCTTGGCGTCCGAATACATATTTCCAAACCCTAAGCATAAACCCTATCACTACAAGCGTACATATACTCATTCATACCATTCGCTACACTTGTGATTCCGTTGTGTGAGAGGTCCAGTGTTTCCAATGTCTGATTTGCGGTCGCGAACATGGACTGAGTGAGAGAGGAGAGAGCATTTCCTCGTATTCTAAGGGCTATCAAATGGGCCATTCCTTGAAACGCATTTGCATCAATTGTCTTTATTTTGTTGTTCATCAGTAGCAGATCTGTTACATTGGACAGACCTGCATATGATATATGGGAGTGAGTTGAATGTACGAGTGTGTGGGAACTTTTTAGTATGTGAGTGGGGTTTTGCTTACGCATGAATATACAAGCTGAAGAAAGAAGAGCATGAATACAAACAATTTTGCATCCACCGAAATTCACACTCATACCTTTAAACAGGTCGGCGTCCAGTACTGTTAGTGAATTGTTGGACAGCTTTAGTGTTGTTAGATAAGGCCAGATTGTCGTTCCAAAAACAGACTTGTCGATTGAAGACATATGATTTGAACTCAAGTCCAACGAACGAAGCGACGTGAGATTGCTGAGACCGAGGAGAGAACCTGAAAAATGATTGAGTATGTAAAGATATTTATTCGTACCTTGAATATTATATTATATTACAATAAATGGTGGTCTTTTGAACAAATCCTTTCGACGCATTTTCAATCTTTCTATGCATTTTTGATATTACACATGCATGTAAGAAATTCTTTATTTGCACGTGTATTTATTGACATGTCTTTACTAAAAGTAAAGTAACGAGAACACAATGTCCGTCAATAGACACATACATGATAGCAATGGTAAAAATACACATCCCAATCAATTTGCAAATGTATCACATACGTACTTACGAAAACATATAAACACAGACACATCCCCGCACAAACATGCATGCGCATATGCACATAAAAACACAGGCACATCTGCAAAGAAAGTTGTCCCGTGGCCCTCAAAATTGATATTGTAGGAAGCCTCCCATGTACACAAAACACACGTATGCCAAACTAAAAGGTATGCATACCTTCGGAAAGGACCGTAATATTGTTCAAGGTCAAATCTAGTGTAGACAGCTTAGGATTTGAGTCGAAATTTAGACTACGCACATCAACAAGTTCATTCGATCGCAATAGAAGTTTCTCGAGTTTGGTCAGGTTGCCAAGCAATGACGTTTTCGGGATTGTGTGGATTTTATTGTATGATAAGTCCAGCAACGTCAGATTTGCACCTAGTAATATTCAAGAACATGTTGGAAAGAGACTGTAGTATGAATATAAGCTCAGTATAGTTTAGTTTAAGATTACGAAACATACACCGACGTATGTTCCAGTATTCAATGGTACAGTTAAAGACTACCAGCTCTGTTATAAACTTTAAACTCTCTACTCATGCACATTAACGCCCGTATACATACATATGATAGGAAAAACACATGAAATCATACATACAACAAAACAACACACTTATATAACATATAAACCAAGAAACGTGCGTAAGTAAGCTGTTGGTGAAATACATTCCAAGGGCACCACATACTAGTTCTAAAATTATTTAAACCCTATCACCACACACAGTACAATATACGCCAAACCTAAAACACCTACACACTAGCAACTCACGCGCAAGGCGGATGTGCATACCTAAGCTCTTTGGAAAAGACTCAACTAACAGACTTATAGCACCGTCACGTAGACTAAGTTCATGCAAACCCACCAAACCGTCTAACCATCCGCAGTACAATTGTACAAGCCCATGTCCGTTCAAGCGCACGTACTTCAGTGTCAACGAAGCATCTTTGAGTAGCCCGTTTTGAAATACCCCCGTTAGTTTACGGTTGTATTGCACTGATAGATCCACAAGATTATCACAGCCAGTAAATACACCCACTTCGAGCGTGGTGAGTTCATTATGATCCAGTATTAAGGTGGTCACGTTTTTCGCTCCATCGTTTGTCCCACATAATGTGTTCTTTGGAAGAGTCTCCAGAGTGTTGTTGCTCAGGTCAATTAATGGCACTATCAGGTCTGCGTGTATATATATTATTATATATACGCATATACATAAATTGAAAATATTGGTACAAACGAGCTTACTGCAATGTGTTTACATAGTCGTGTGTCAATTTAGGGAAACCATGCTATTACAGGAATATTCACACAAATATAGCAGCAACCATGCACTTTATCTTGTACAAGCGTAATATCAAATCGTGTATGTACAGTAAGCGTCTAAACAGTTAGCTATACAATGTGTGAGCAGAGAATAGAAGAAAGAAATACAAAACATGCTTTGTGCACAATTGCGCCTCCATGCTCGCACGATTACGTGCAAAACCATTGTTAATTGACTATCACGTAAAAAATAATGTTCAGCCCGTGAACTTCAGACAGAACAAACCTTTGAATGCGCCCTCCTTGATGACATCTATCTGCCTAGAATTAAGATTTAAGGACAAAGAACCAGGCGCTGCGCTACACTCCAACAGCGTTCTTATACTGTTGCTGTCGTCGACCTATTGTATAGGCGGGAGTGGTGCACGGAATATTGTGATTCAAAGGTTGAAAATAGCACTCTGTTCTGTAAAAATGCTACACTTTTTTACTGCTTTCCAGCATGCGTGAGTTGAGCATTTTATGTGGTATTAATGCAGTCACAACAACTCTGTTAAGCAAACTACACAGAATTCCATGCACGTGTAAAAAAAGACACGTGCGCACCTTGCATTTGAATCCCGGAGGCTGTCTGAACACACTCTTCCCGTTGTCAGTGTAGGGGGATGTTTGCGTTTGTGTTTGAGCGTACGCGCATACACTAAAAACGGCCAAAGTGGCCCACAAATATGCAGCACAAAAGCATCGCATTTCGCCTAACTTCAATAGGAACACCAACCGTGTGCGAGTACGTGCGTTCGTCTCTTAAGAGCGGTTATGTATACTGTGTATACGGTATGTTTGTTTTTTTTTTGCTGTCTGTGGTGGGGCATGGAGAGATGCTTTACTGCCAGTGAAGGGTAATGAACGGCAAAAGGATTGTGTGCTGTTGACGTTTGATTGACGAGGGTTTCATTTGAATAAAATTGTATATACCGATGGATTTATTCAATACATATATATTTAAAAAACAATACATTCAAGATTTTTAACCAAACTTTTCCTTAGCAGCAGCATCGCCTATTTCTAATGATTAGTAACAATGATTGGTGGCTAATTTGGGAAATCTACGGCATCTTCCAGACATCTCTCTTCACTCTATCGGAGCAATGTAACAATTTAAATAATTAACTAATCAAACTCCTCTATTTCAAATTTGGTCGTCTATGACCTTCTTCTACATCTTCTCATTGGTTTTAGAACTATATTTGGAACAAATATTTACCAAGGTAAAATATTATTGAAATATCAAACGAATATGGGCGCGATATAGCGAACACAAATCGAACCGTAAACTGAAACACCCGACAGCAGAGCGATCAATCGGCACATCTCATCTGTACTACCGCATATGTACATATATACACGACATAACTCATTTGTAGACACAACACACACACAACACACACAACACACACAACACACACAACACACACAACACACACAACACACACAACACACACAACAAGTCACTGTGGAACACAAGCGATGAAGTGGAGGGAGATACGAATGACAAGAGCACACAATACAGAGGGTTAAGATTTAAAAAGAAAGTGCGAGCGAGCGACAGAAAAAGAAAAGGCCGAGTCCAAACGATCTCAACGCTTGGACACAACACGAGCACACACTCAAGCAAGCTTGTAAGAAAGGCCGAAATATACAAAGAAATCTTAATATTCAATTCACAGATTACTTGGGCACGGAAATGGCCAACATTAATGCAGAGTGGTCAGGGCTGTCTGTCTTGGACGCTGCCAGTATTCCTGACAAATGTGTTCATGAACTTTTTATGGACACCGCAGCAAAGCACCCAGATCTTCCTGCCTGCAGCTTCGAAAATGATAAATTATCAACACTTACGTACAAACAGGTACATGTACAGCGTCAACGTTAATATAGCAACATGTGAGCATATCCGAGTCCCTCTCTTGAGAGTATATCACACGTATACATCAGTTGCTCATTTGATTGTAGTGAATCGACTGCCTTTTTCTCGATATTTTTATATAATTATCTACACATTTATGCTTATTTTATTCGTGATGTATATACTACGACAGCTCGATATTTGTAGTAACAGGATAGCTAATCATCTCAAAGATCTAGGAGCAAAGCCTGACGACATGATTGGTATGCGTTGTTGTCAAGCACTAGAAACACATGGTTCCGTCATATACCCCCTTTAACGTACTGAATGATTTCTACTTAAATTGCATTGCATAGCACATGATTGTATGTGCACACAGGTGTACTCGTAGCGTATGTTCTGTTACAATATATCAAAAGTATTTCACAGAGCGTACATTCACAACTGCAGGCGTCTGTTTATCACGAAGTACATCTCTCCTTGCATCCATGCTCGGCATTATGAAATCGGGTGCTGCGTATGTTGCACTCGATCCAAAGTTCCCACCGGAACGTCTTGCGTTCGTGATTGAAGAAGCGGACATAAGGTATATCTACACGTCTGCATGTGTGCAGGCATGCAACAAGTAGACCGCTTGCACACACATATGCACACGCATAACCGCACGCTCATTCGCAAGCACGTACAGACGAGCACACACAGAGGCACTCGTATACACAATATACTTGAAACAATCATACACTTGCATTCACTAATACATATACACCATACTTACAAGTATTGCACTTCCGCAAAGATGTACATAAATACATACACACACACACACACACACACACACACATACACACACACACACACACATACATACATACATACATACATACATACATACATACATACATACATACATACATACATACATACATACACACACACACACATATATATATATATATATATATACGTAAGTGCATGCTCTGAATAAATAAGAAATTCTACTCATCCCCCTATGGGTGTACTCAGGCATGTGTTATGTGAAAGAGATTTGGAGCCATTCCTAGACGAAGTCATCACACTAATGACCACGAAAGAAACCAGCCAAAATACAGAAGAAGTGTATGTGTAAAAAAGAACTGTATATGCGCTAGCCTCTGCATTCAGCATATCTTCTATATACCATTATGTAGCGATGTTTTTGTATAGAAGGATTACGTATATATATATATATCTGTTTGGACATGCATTGTGATATCGCATGTGGACATAAGTAAAGGCCTGTACATATATATATATATAGGTATTATGTACTTGCAATATAAACACACGCATGATCAGTATGCAAGAACCCGAAGATAGTCAAGTATTTGATCACTTTATGGATTACGCTTGCGATTTGGAGAGGATATTCTTAAAACTTATGTTAACCTAGCTATGTGACGACCACGCACATGCATGCACGTTACCCTCTCATATATAGAATTGAAGGTAACTGGGTAGAGGACATCCGCACGACCACTGTTAAGCGTCGAATGTACAATTTAAAGAAAATTCTGGCCACACAGTTTGTTGACCCGGATAGAGCACGAAAGGAGACCCCTTTGGGCTCTGTTGAGTGGGGCGAAGAGATTAGAGAAAAATTTGATGAGGAATATCACGGATCGGATGTTAAGAATACCAACCTCGCATGTATGTTTTTTTACATGAGAGTACATCTGTGTAGCCACACACATTTACAGTTCGTGTGAGCGGAAGAGTGTGTGCGTATTTGCATAGGTGTATTTGTATGTATGTTTTAGTGGTTTATAGTTGCAATACTAAATACTTGTTATATTGATGTGCACAAAGTGGAGGCAATATAACAGATATATAAGTCCATTCACATATAGCAAACATACAAAGGCACGCGTGCATGTACACTCTCATATTGACAAAAACACACAACACACGCACGTACACCGACGAGGGTAGATTGCATCTACACGAGCGGCTCAACTGGTAAACCGAAAGGTGTCCTATTGCCCCATCGTGGAGTCGTCAATTTCCTATTAGCGATGCAAGAGAAACCTGGATTCAAACAAGGTCAAACGTACGTATATACGTAGTGGGTGTTTGTATGTGTAACATATGTATTACATATACCATCCCATTGTGTATTCAACGATTACGTACACACTCCATATACACATTTCCCATATGTTTACATGTACATACAATACTCGTAGTAACAGACATATTTGACTATTCCTAACGCAACATCATGAAATACATATGCATTAGTATTCGTGCATGTATGCATACACGTACCCTGAGCATTGCATGATGTTGTACTATACGTTCTCTTATATATCCATATAGGCTCTTGGCAATGACAACTATCTGTTTTGATATCTCCGTGCTAGAACTGTTCTTGCCACTCATTGCTGGTGGAATGGTACGTATCTGTTATACGTACATATGGATATTTATCCATGTGATTTATGTCTTTGTGTGTTAGTATATTTATGCACGTACGCATGTGATTCTGTACGTGCTTTTGCACCATGCGTATATATTTTGAGTGTTCTATGGGTACATCTTTGTGAGGATATATATGTTGTTTGACAGGCATGTATGCAGTTAAAGATTTAGAATTTGTAAATACGAATATGCATATATTTGTGTGAACGTGTATGTTCAATTTTGTGTATTTCCATATGTAATTTCTAAGTACTCATGAATATATATAATGTGTTATGTTTTGGTCTCGACGTAAATTCATGTATGTCGTAAATACCCTGCAGGTAATTATATGCAGCGCGCAGACACAACGAGATGGCGGGAACCTGAAGGAGCTTATTGAACACACCAAGCCAGACGTTATTCAGGTATAAGTACATACCTACATACATCTTGACCAATATTGTCCACTCTTGTACGTGCTCTCTGACATATCTCACGAAACATAAATGCGCACAAATAGGCCACACCAGCAACATGGTCGATTTTAGTTGAGTGCGGTTGGAACGGTAGGACTGGTCTTAAAATACTCTGTGGTGGCGAGCCTTTAGCGGTCAGTCTAGCAAATAGACTCACTCCAATAGTGGCTGAGCTATGGTATATTTATGAAATTTATGCTAGTGTATCATGTCTATGTTTGGGTAAGCAAATGCGTGTAGTTTATACGTTCGTTTGTGCATGACTGTGCGATGATTTGACGAAAATGTATATTACACGCACGAATATATATACCATCATACTAAACCATCATACAAGTACCCACCAATACCTCAAAGACAATCAGGAATATATATTGACAAAACACTATACATATTCACATACACAGGAACATGTACGGACCCACTGAGGTTACGGTGTGGTGCACAGTAAAACTAGTTAAGGGCATTTTGAATAACCCTCCTACGATTGGCCGCCCAATTAAAAATACAACAGCGTATATCCTTGGTATGTATGTTCTATGGCGCATACTGTAATTTTGCAACATCTGTAACCAATATAACGCTTGTATTTTGCTGCATGTATTGTTCGTTCTGATTATACATTTCATGTAGATGGAGCGTATTCACCCATATATGATATTGGAAGTATAAAACTTGAGAATTAGAGTAAAATCACTTTATCAACAAATAAAACAGAACTCTTATCTTACTTCGCATACCTGTATTCTATGTTTATAATATACATAGATGTGTGTACTTGTACACGTATGCTGATACATATGTATTTATCTGTTTAGATATGGAGTCGAATGAGCCGGTCGAGTCGGGACGACAAGGAAAACTTTTCTTAGGAGGAGAGCAGAACGCAAGGTGTAACACAGACACACCTGCGTATAATATCGAAGCACAATGACATACCCACGCATGATATAGTAGCACGGTTTTGTTGATTCACCCAAGACAGCTCAAAAATTTCTTTGTAGTGCAATGTTTAAAATATATGTATGTAACTGGGATATATACGCACAACGTAAATGCCACTATGAGGAAAAGTTTTGTTTTCTACCCATGAATGCAGTAAATCGCATTATATTTACTCTGTCAACCGCTGTAACTGTTTCTGCTTATTTTTTTCTATATAGAGGATACAACAAACGACCAGACACTACAGCAGAAAAATTTGTACATGACCCATTCAGGACAGACGTGGAGAACCCTATCATGGTATATTTGTTTGTGTGTGTATACGTGTACGGCATTTATACAAAGCCCACCATGATGTCTACTGAACGTTTTTGAACTACTTTGAGAAAGAGTTGATAGATTAAATACGTAGATATGTAACACAATGTAAATCTGTATGCACATGTCTTAGTATGACTCGGGAGACTTGGCGAAGTTCAATGAAGAGGGAGAGATAGTTTGCTGCGGACGTTCCGATTATCAAGTCAAAATTAATGGTTTCCGTATTGAGTTAGGGTATGTATATGTTCACAACCATATGGCTAAAAGCACAAATGTAGTTTTATACCATACCACACGCATATGTAAACATACACGCGTGCTAGTCCTCTTGGTGCTCCTTCGTCCTATGCTCCTATTCGTCAGGTATCCACACTAGTACCTGCTCCCTTACATTGTCAAACTCGCGTAGAATATGAATGAATATTCTCCACATGCAGATTCCATACTTCCTTGTCCATGAATTCACAGGGAAATAGAGTCGGCGTTGGATCGTCACGAGTCTCTGAAGGCGAATATTGTTGTTGTGGCTGAAATCGCGGGCAATAAACAGCTGGTTGCCTATGTGGTTGCAAAGACAACCAGGCTTGATATCGCCGATCTTAAGACTCATGTGGAGCAGTAAGCATACATGTATTATTTAATCTGTACGAACGTTCGTATATCAAAATATATGTCTGTGTGCACCCAAGTCATGCTGTGACAAAGGAATTGCTCTCTCACTTTATATGTATTTGGTAGTCAAGTGTTTATCCATGTACACACGTATTATATATGGTAGTACTGTCGGAAAGTGTTGCATATGTCTACGCCAGTATTCGTTATATGCATAAATGCATTCTATAGATAAAATAGTGCATACCCACACACTTCCTATACATATGGAACACACCTATGCGAATGTAGGTGTTGTACACCGTACATGGTTCCAGGCATCTTTATCCAGTTACATGCACTCCCACTGCTCCCTAATGGTAAAGTCAATCGACATGCACTGCCTAAGCCTGATGACGCGAAAGCCGAAATGGCAGACCAACAACTCGAACGTATGCTCAAATACGGATTGCTCAGTTATTTATAGATTTTCAAAGCCGAAGCCCATGAACATACGAGCTTAATTGCCTGCAGTTGGTCTTTGATGTGTTCTTTAGTTGTATGGAATGTAGAAGTCTGTAGATTACTCCATTTTGATGACTGTATGACGAGCATGAGCATTTGCTGATTACAAACCCCAAACATTTTTGTTTGTTTGACCCCTGATGCAGCACCTGAGACTCCACACGAGAGAGAGATTCTGGCGATGTGTCAGATACTGCTGGGTGTTAATCATATTTCTACTACTATTAACCTATTCAGTATTGGTAATTGCGCTGCATAGTTCTGTGTATAGATTAAATTGCGCTGCATAGTTCTGTGTATAGATATAGGTGGATAAGTAGTGGGGTGGATGGATGCTTGTATAGTCATAATACTATATGGGCTGTATGTGTGAATGCTGTGTATATCCCATTCTTATGTGGAATGTTGCATATCGGAGTGTAGTTCTATAGTCTCTACGCACACAAAAAGGCAAAGAAATATTCACGCGCACACGCATGTACCGTCACAAATACATACACGCGAACACACTTATAAGAACACTTACACTAGCAACACACATTCACGATGTAGGTGGAAATTCTCTTTTTGCTGTTAAATTACATAACTCTATCAAATCCAAATTTGCGGTTGATGTACCGGTGGCAACGATTCTTATCATGCCGACCATTCGTGAAATTGCGGGCGAAGTAAAAGGACAATGTGAAAGTGGTACAAGTTTTTATGTATTTATTTTTTCTGCAGATATTAGTTTTATCTGATTTTATACAAAGTATATACACTACGTATGAAGTATCAAGCCTAATCTTTGATAGCCCACTCACTCACCCACAGACACGCATATACACATGTATACATACATCCAAGTAGGTATCCATTTGCTAAAATACTTACGTGCTACTGTACATGTGCAGATGACAGTGAACCCAAAGGTCACTCGTACTGCGTCCCTCTATGCAGGACCGGTAACAAACCTATGCTTATACTTTTCCATCCAGGTCTGTTTCATGTCGTAGATGCAATATTATATGAAATGTATCAGTATTTGTTCGTATAGATCGGTCGGTGAGTTAAGTGAAATACTTTATGACATTCACAAAAAAAAAAAAAATCCGTCTGAGCAAGAAACAAGTAAACACCCGTTCACAACTTTACAGTTGTATACTTGCGCTTACATGTGTATAGTTGCCATCACTAAAGCTGCATAAAACATGTGCGCACACACATGCACCTAGCTGGTGGATTTGTATTCCCGTACTTCAGCTTGGTGAAGGCTTTTGGCACTGATCAACCAATATCTGGTATTCAGGTACATGTTACCAAGTAAGTATGTACTTGCATTTTATGTACGTAATGAGTACTGAATTTACCGACTTTGGACAGCTTGTTGTATTTATATATATTCTTGACTGACATTGACATGCAGACGAGCACACACTCATACCCACTCTCACAACGCAGGGCAATGTTAAGGAAGACCCTTCGTTGACCAGCATTGAACTACTAGCGAAGAAATATGTTGAAGAGATAATGAAGATTTTGCCAGATGGGCCTTTCTTGTTCGCGGGATGGTCTATGGGAGGGTTTCTCGCACTCGAAGCAGCCATCCAGCTCACAGCGATGGGTACGAATGGGCATACTGTGAGATTGCACAATTATGCCTTTATTTTCAAGTGCACATCTATTTCCGTAGATCATGTATCTGTGTTGCAATGATAACAGTTTTCTTCATATGCAGACACTGTGTATCTTACAAATGCTCCACCCACCAGAATCCATATTATCTAGTATACAGGTACATGTGCACAACTACACTATCAATTGTACTCATACAAATAACCAATTGCCTCAAACACACTTGCTCTCACACCTATACATGTGCATTCATCCACACGTGATTGTGAAGGCAAGAATGTGTTGATGGTAGCGCTAATTGACCAGCCACCCAAGGAGCACGGATATTCTCGTGGATATTTCTTGTTTGAGAGCATAACGAAAGGAAAGCATATGTTCAGACAGCAATTGGCTCTAAAGAACGACAAACTTAAAGGAGGCAATTCGACTTTTGCAAAAGGTGATGTATGTATATATGCGTGTGAGTGTGTTTGTGTGCTAATATGTGCGTCAGTTTGATGAGAGGGGGAGGGATTGTGCGTAGCTACAAACAGGTACTTCCATATAGATTTATGATATAGCTGAATGTCAAATATGTGGCCATCATCTGTGTGAAATATTCTCTTGTAAACATACACCTGCCATTTGTAGGCTTCTACAAAGTCTTGGCTAAAGTATCTGGAGCGGATTCGGTGACAATAGATCAACCGAACGAATCTGTAAACAAAGACGTGCTCATTGATCCTTCTGCTGGCGAGGCTTTGGCAAATCTTGACTTCCACATGAAAATGTGTACCAGGTATGCTTTTGTTTAGACTATGTTCATAACAGATATGGAGTATAATGAGTTCAATCAAGTTATACAATGTGTTGGTATTGTGCAACGCGTATAGGGGGCATACCACTCTTATTTAAATACTGTGTATGTATTATATGTAACATTGTCCGTGTCTGTATATAAGTCGATCTATATTGTTGTTTTTGCATGTCCATGTACGTATGTGAATATTATGCATGTCTTTTTGTCAGTCACATGTATTAGTTGACATAAATATCGAATTAATACATACTGCAATGAAAATATGGTCGATATTAGTTTGTTTTCGTACGTACAGTGTCCATTAACTATGTGCAAAATGTCAACACTGTAATATAAATTGATGAGCAATATGCGTGTGCTTACTGTTTATTGACCTACTTACATCGCACTACAATTGAGATTGGTTTTCTAACTTCATCTGAATGAATATACACCACTACATATACTCCCTCTGGCTGGATTAAAGATACATGCCTCACAACTACAATGGGAATGTCCTTATTTTACGTGCTAATGAGAACGTGAACACTTATGATTATATGACCGACTGGAGCCTTTACTGCCCAAAGGTATTCATATATATTAGAATATAGGCTAGTGTTCTACTTTAAAGTCTTTATTGCCCCAAGATACCAAATCGTTTACACATTTTCAACTTCATTACACTTGCCTGTGGCCTAGGACTCACATGCGTACATGTATCCTCAAGTACATAATAACCTGCAACATACAAACTCAATAGGCTGTCATCAAGGATATATCTGGATCGCATTTCACATGCCTTAAGGATCCACATGCTTCTACTTTGTCCAATATTTTGACTGTGGCTATGGAAGTGGTCACATACAAAGACACCAACATACCACGCGAGGGTGGTGACGATGCAGTTGTACTGGGCTATGGAGAATTCGATCCTTACACTATGACTCAGTCTGTGTTTGTTTCTGGTATGCACTACTTTCTGTGTGTGTTTGTATATCTATGATGTACGTATGTATATGTATATACATGTATATATGTATGTATGTTATGTATGTATGTATGTATGTATGTATGTATGTATGTATGTATGTATGTGTTTAAATACACCCATAAGTCGGAATTGATTTTTATATGTTTGTTATTGTATTCATATGTAGCCCAAACATACACGCACCCTCCATAACCCCAATGCAGGTCGTGCACGTAGTGGTTCAAATAAGACTGTCGGGCGTCTCAAGTTGTTTGCACCCACAGCTACGGAGGCCGGATTGCAAGACACTATCTCATTACCTTCTCTAAATTCTCCACTATTCCCAAAACCTGATATAACTTTCGGTATGTATGAGGCCATAGATATCTATTTTTCTTTCTTTCTTCACTGTCAATATTTCATTGAGCACACCATTTACTTATGATAAGGTTACAGATGATCCAATTACTGTTATTTGCGTATAGATATACTGTTGTACCCTCCTAAACCTTGCATTTAGACTTACACAAAACTGTTTACTGCTTGCAGAATCATTTGCATTGGTATGGAAGAAAGACAAAGACAGTGAAGAGCACATTCTGGTTGAGAACAAGCAAAGTGAACTCAAGGAGATGAAGTCATCAGCGCGGTCAGTGTGTTTGTGTATTGTGTATGTTTATATCCAAAAGACAAAAAGGAAGTCGAATACATATTTACTCTTGTTTACGCAAGCACTTAACTCGCATCCGCGAACGCAGATATAAACATGGATTTCGATATTACTCAAGCCCATGCATACGCTTTGTACATCTATAAATACACAACCGGTAAATCTCTTGCATACTAATACTTGCACGCTAAAACGCACCTGGCTATATGTATATGTTGAAGTAATATGTTTCCTCACATGTTTTTTTACATTACAGTGATAAAGGTAAAAAGTTTTTGATCCAGAAGTCTATAACGTTTCCCCGTTTGACGGTTGTCGACTGTATATTTAAGATTAGGGCTACAACACCTGTTGAGGTAAGTTGCGATTTTGGCTTTATTCATATATCCTAGATTGTATGTGTATAAGTATTAGTAGAGAATTTATATGTTTTGTGTCTACATGCATTTGTCCGTGCACAGGGATAAATTTAGCTTGCACAAAACGTACAAACATATTTTTCAATCGATCACTTTGCTTGATTCCGTGTATTATTAGTGCACGGAACTTACATGCGCTTATAATTTGTTCGATCGAGTTTTCACACAAACTCTCTTCAGCTCTCATATCCTCACCCACGCCCACGTTTCCTACCGTACTTACATGCGTATGTTCATACCCACAATCACCGCCCATAACTCGCACTCGCGCACACTGCTAATCATAATATAGGACCTCAAGCTAGTAATCCATGTACACGCTGGTAGTGGACTTCTGGAAACAGTTGTCAACACACAGGAGATCTTGTTTGGAGATATCGAGTATGTGATTGTGTGTACGCAGCGTTTACTTTAAATTACGCGACAGGAAATCGTATCTTATATATATCGGTGTCATTTCTTCCAACATGTTGCATAACATACTAAGACGATCGCGCAGTATTGTGGGTATGAAGTATTGTTCCCTGCATTCTAGTGTATAGACGTGTATGTGGATGCGTGTGTCTATGTCTGCAGCAGAAGATTTATCACTCACAAACGTACAAGCCTACAGTCACTCTCACATTAGTATGCCCGCACACGCCCACCCATTCACTTCATCGCGCGCAGATATGCACATACTGGCAGATATAGTACGTTTTTACGCTAGCATTGACGTTTTATCCTTGAGCACTCAAACTCATACAAATGTACCATTTATACTCTACACAACTTATCAACAGGGCCAAAAACGAGGAACAATTGCTTCGATTCTGCGTATTTCAAACTGACCAGGGTGACGTTGTAAGGTATTTATTTGTTTGTTTTACACTCATCGTGACTAGTTCTATATGAACGAACTAACGCTCACATAACTCAACTCTGATAAATTGCAGAATGCCTGTCGGCAAATACGCGATTACTTCGACCATCTTTGACAAACATGGGTACGTGCTGTTCCGCATGAAGGGCCCTGTTAAAGTTATTGAGCTATAAAATTCAAACATGGAGTAATTTATGACATAGATACATGCAGAAGTCTCACATTTAAACACGCTCACATACATACACACAAACAAGATAAGAAATTAGTGTGAAGCAACATATTATAAGGGATTATAATTACCGGTGTAGTGACATAAGATTTAATATTGCGCTTGAAGTTATAAGCATACTACAATATACAAGAATATCATACTACAGTAATTGGTGTTTCAGATTTATATAGCTGATTACATATCTATGTGGCATTGAAGAACCTGTGCGAATGAAGTTTACCCTGAGTTTAAATATGTTACACACGTAATCAAAAGAGGGCCTTTTATCTGTTCATTAGACGCAGCGAAACGACATATATTACTACAAAGTGTAACATCAATAATTCGCCTTAATATAATCCTATTATATATCCGAATAGAAACTCTCAACAAGTGGCAATTTTTCATCCGCCACACGTGTTGTAATTAATTCTTTACGCCATTATTATGTCCAGTTGAATACTGTGTGTACACTAAAGAGGTGGCGATTGAAGCAATTGAACAACTTTTATTGTTAGACAAGACTGTCCATCATTGTACCTTCGCGAAAGTTGTACAGAACACGAACATAACCAGAACACATGTGGTTGTGTTGTAAACGAATATACAGTATTTGATGCTGGTACAAATGACGGCAATCACATTGATGTTGATATGCAGAACTAGAGACCACGATAATGCTTTATAAAATCACACCGGCTGTTCCTTAACGGTTCATTCGTAGTCACATGTGATTTTAATTTTTTTCTTTCTTTGATTACAAAACAATAATATGCGTGCTTCGAGACTGTAACGATAGGGATAGCGTTGAGAGTCGTAAATCTCGCGTGGTGTGTGTTCTATTGGAAATGATAAGATGGAGTGAGTTTCACTCGTCGATGGCATCCGCTTTGGTATTTTAGTAGATATATATTTGTCACTTATTGTGTGACATGCAAAACAAACCCACTCATTTCACCAGCCATCTCATCCACAATGAAATAGATAAAATTGTTGTGTTGATTCTGATGAACTAGCTACGCTATATTACTTAGTGATGACTGAATTAAAGTGGAAAGCTTCCCACTCCTCCCCACTCCATCTCGTACTCAACATATCAAGATGAATAGCCACACAGAACATAGGAACGAGATGACAAAAAGTTTTTGTTGTTGTCACAATCTAATGACACTTTAAAAAAAGCATTATTTCTTCCTTCTTTTTTGGTTCGTCGGTGATTCAATATGGAATAAATTTACTTCCATAAAGTTTCTAACATTATGAATGTGGAAAATAGGAATAAAAGTTACGAACTGAGGTTATTCTTGTTCAATGGTTTGTAATTATATTAATAAATATGACATCTAATTCGTTCTGTACTGGATTGAATCTAAATAAAGTTAAACTTGAGTTATATTGGACGAAAGCTTCCAGGAGGGGAAAGTACTCCTTGGAGTAATCTAATCGTGGAACAAATTTTGTACACACTGCCGTACGGTAAGTAAACAACACAAAAAAGTTGTTATGCACACACAAGGCAGAGCGGTTACTAACTAAAGCTGAGCTTCAGTGTGTGTTGAATGTGAGCAATTGATGGTGATGTGGAAGAATATTTGTTACCAATACTTCATCATAGCCTTACACTCTCCCCTTACATCTCAAATCGACATAGTAGAGGAATACATATGTGAGATTGTATTCTCCACATACTTGTAACCATTATGCCTGTTGAAACTAAAACCAACGGCATCGAATTATACGATGGGGAGAAGGCGACGTACACTGAGAGTCAGGAAGCTATCTTTGAAGACGATGAAATTGAATCCACAGGGAAGGTACAGTGAAATGATCAGCAAAACGATAGAATATTGTTCATATGTTTTGGACTCATTGCGCTACTTCAGTGAACAAAACGTTTCTCTTCCCTTCGTCACTCATATGTGATGATGTTGTAATCTAGATAAGATAAACAATTCGTTCATTTGTATGATTTATTCTTGTTGTAGGGTGGCGTTATCGGCGGCAGTTTGAACTTGACCAACACGGTCATTGGTAGTGGAATTCTCGGATTACCGTATGCATTCGATGGTGTCGGCTATGCATCGGGAATAATTCTTGTTATTGTCTCTGGTATTTTGTCAGCATTCACTCTCCATCTCTTGTCCAAATGTTCTAATAGAATTGGTGGAAGCAATAACAGTTATGGTTCAGTGGGCCATCATTCGTTTCCCGCGCTTTCGTGGTTCGTAGATGCAGTAGTAATCTTCAATTGTTTTGGTGCCGGTGTCTCATACTTGATTATTTTCGGCGATAATATGCCCGACTTCATGGAGTTTGTTGCCGGCATTGATGATCCGAACAGCATCTGGCTGGATCGACACGTATGGGTAACCGTTGCGTTTGTGGTTTCAGGAATACCACTTACTATTGCGCCGCGTTTAGATTTCCTCAAGTACACTTCTTTCCTTGCCATTGTTAGTGTCGTTTACGTCATGCTTCTTGTTATTCTGTACTGGGCATCACCGAATGCGACTTGGGACCCATGTGATGGTAAGAGTGCAGGATGCAGTGGACCATCACAAGCTATCAATACTGACTATAAGGAATTTATGAAAGGTCAGTAACGTAGTCTACGATAGAATGAGAGAAATGCGTGCATTGTTTACTGGCTATTACTAACATCTCTATTGTTTATTCACTGTTTACCCGGACCAGCTTTACCTGTGTTTGTGTTTGCCTTCTGTTGCCACTTCAATATCTTCAGTATTTACAACGAGATCAAGGATCAACGCGTAAGAACGATGGATATCATTATTGGAAACTCCTTATTCATTTGCGGAATAATGTACATCGTGTTTGGTCTTGGAGGCTACCTAACCTATGGATCGGAAACGGAATCAAATATACTGCTCAATTTCCCACTCAACACTCTATCTAGTATTGCTCGCTTGGCAATTTCGTTCGTTGTTGCTGTGTCGTACCCCTTGATGACGCACCCGACGCGGTCTGCTGGCCTACATTTGTACGAGATCATAATGAATAATTTTGGTTCCAAACAGTATCATTCGTCTGGAAAGACAGTATACTGGACGGTTACTGTGGTCGTGCTGGCAGTAACGTATGGTCTTGCAATGATAGTGACTGATCTCGGTTTTGTATTCTCTCTTATTGGTGCCACGGCTTCGACCATGATTGCCTTCGTCCTTCCGGGGACATTCTTTGTCAAACAATATCAAAATGATCCACGCAAGACCTTAGCTGACAAGGCATATTACTGGTCTGCATGGTTCTTCATTATATTTGGATGCTGTTTCTCAGTTATTGCTGTAACATTCCAATTCGTGTGAAATTAGCGTCGATAGTTACAAAAGGAAGAGCGCTAGCTATAATAGAAACGTCAAGTATCACCAGAAATCTGTGCTTAAAAGCGTAATTATATGATAATCATGTATACCACGGCGTTGACACACACTTATGACCATGTTGTCATAACAGTAACTTGATATACCACGGCGTTGACACACACTTATGACCATGTTGTACCATAACAGTAAATAAAACCTTCGCCTATTGTAGTAAATCATGAAATGCTCAACAATTTGATTATGTGCCAAGCAATGACTAGAAACTAGACGCTCAATTGGACATGAGTCCTGCTAAATATAGTTACAAGAAAAGAATTTTTCAGTTGAGTAATGCTGGTTTCGAGTGCTTTCACCTGTCACGACTGAATTGAAATAGTTTTATGCGCATTAAATCACTAGTTGACAGTTTCAGTCCAACCGCAAATATTACATTCTACTACCAATTTCTCTCTGTCATGCAAGTACTCAGCTATCAAGAGCCGTTATAAATTGTGGTGCAACGGCTGTTTTAAACCGGAGCCTATAGCTCTATCACGATGAAAGCATAACTAGTCTTAATGTGAGTCTAGAGACCACGCCTCATGCGGCACGGGCGCTAAAGTGTCATGATCGCATACAGATTCAGTAGCTGGATCCTTTGGCAGAATGTGGGTTTAGGCAAAGGGTGTATTTGCAAAATTATTCATCTCACACACAGACATGTGTGGTTGTACTGACAAAGGCCTCTCATATTTGTGAAAGAAGCATTTGTGGGAACATTCGATCAGATTTTCCCCGATTTGATTGGGATCTGGAGGGCGATAGTTGCGTCATCGTGCATTATTTGGATGTTCTGGATGTTGTACAGATCGCTCTCACTGCATGTGCGATGGTGTGGTGCTAAGTCATCATCCACACTCAAATCTCCACTAGTATACATTATTAACGGTGAGGTCGAACGCCGATTAAACGAGAATTCTGGAGGGGAGGGTACAACAATCTCGTTACGTATTTTCCTATGCTCCACAGGGCGATGTAATAGTCTGGGTGCTCTGGATAGGTCGGCATCAAAATGGGTGTCATGCGCTGCACTCATATTGACAGACGGATTTGAGGTATGAGATAATTTGAAAGTCCTGCACTTCAATTTGGCTTTTGTCAACTGAACTCTGTCTTTACGTATACGAAAGCAGAGCTGGTGAACACGACACTGTTCCTCAGGAAGACATGTGCACTTTACATCGCACGGACAAGTGGTATCATTGCCACACAACAAGCAGTCATTCTCACCCTGCACCTTTTCATCTCCGTCATCTGAGGAATACTCGGATCTTTCGTCAATATGCATATTCCCGTTCAAGTATGAGCGATGCCAGCCTGCTTTACCCGAATCCATTCGTGAATGTGAATTTGGGCTAAATTCTGCGAGACTCGGCATGGCAGATGTCTGGTATTCCTGGGAAGGCATGCCAGAAGTATTATGCCTACATGGCGTAGTGTAGGTATTTACGTCTTTAGACTCATGTGTGCCGTCCATGTATAGACCTTTTGGTAGAAAGTGTCTGAATCGGCGGCTCGATGCAAGCAGCTTGGGAAAAAACAATACAATACTGATGAACGTCCCGCTAACGAAAAGAACACCAAATGCTGAGAACGTAAAAGCATTGTCGTTCTCCTCGATTACCATAAACACCATAACCGGAGCCATAACGCATGTTACAAACAGAATTTGATAGATTACGGCCAATATGAAAGTAGTCTCATTGAACTTGCTGGGGACATTTCGAACTCTGAACCCAAGAATGATTGCGATTATGAGTAAAAATGCTCCATATGCAATCATCAATATCGCATTTCCTATGTTCAATCTGATATGCTCAATATAGATATCATTGACGAAGAAATCTTTTGTGTCTGAATGCAGTGTGAGTGTAGTTTCCAATGGGACGAGGGTGACAAATGAATCACCATAGAATGTACCAATCAGAAGGAGGATAACACCGAGCAATATGAGCACCGTGAACGGCACGAGAAGATGTTTATCCGTGAGTTTGAGGTTACGCTGGATGTCGTTCGAGACAAATACCTTCCAAACGCGATACAGTTTCACAATTAGTGATGCTAGAATCATTGTATACCCTATCGATATAAGCCATAGTTGCGCAGTGGTCTTGGACACTGCTGGCGGTCCTACAAAGGACGCCGCCGCGATATATGATATCAACACACCCAGAAGAATGATCTGACTGAAAAGGTAACTGGCTCCGCGGATGACTGTGTTAGAGAAGATCAGATTAGGAGTATATCAACGTGAGTATGCGTATATGATTGGTTATACCACTTAATATGGCATATGAACTATAGCTACTGTTTGCTTTTACATGGAAGCCAGAAAATAACTTCACCAGTACGAGTAGCAAGATATATAAGATTAACTTTTGTCCACATATAAAACTATCTCTCGTTGCAAAGAGCGTCAACTATATATGTGGTGAACAATTCCATGCCTTATGGTATGACACGCAATATATGTTCACGCTACTAGGCAACATCACATGTATACATTTTCTATACAGATGCTGCCCTTGACAACGAGAAGTTATTGGCTATATCTGTGCAGATGAAATCAAAGCCATATTCATTCATACTTTTCTCACGACATATCAACCAAACAAATACGGCCTTTTTATATATAACATACATGCATGTTTGCGTTGGCAATGTAGGGCCAACATTGTACTTAGAGTCAGAATCAAGCCACAGCACACAAGCGCATACATCGCATACGCAGTTGCCGTTTGTGTACCGATGAAACCACAGCTGTAAAAATATGTAGTATTGGCTAAAGGCCAATAATCCCCGGCATATCGACACACACGCCTATCTCCTTTCTCGTACTCAATTGTAGCTTTTCCAGTTGCGCAATCACAAGGCAAAGAAGTGTTTGGCTCGAAGTCTATATCCCATGAACACTCTGGTAAGAGTTGGTAATTTAATACATTAGAACCTACACTCTGTGCTTCTTCAAGTGTACTGTTCATCAATATTATGGAGAGTAGTGTAGATCGCAGTGGTTTCACTGATTCGACACCTCCAAAGCTAGGGGGAGTAGACAATGGAAAAGGTGTGCTGCTACCTGTAATTGTGTATGTGTGCACAATCGTGGGTTAATGTGCGATCTATGTGATCATTGGCGGTATAATGAGCGTAGGTATTTCACAAATATTCATTCTGTAAGTACATTATGCATTGCAATATGTTTTGTGATGTATATGAACCAAGTGGTACATGGGCACATGCATACCCGTAGAAAATGTGTGAATGTAGGTACTCCATCTTGATGTGTTCCACGGACTCAATGTCCACATGCTTTTGTATGGCGGTGCCTTCTCAAGAGCCAAGTTGACCATTGGAAGAACAAGAGAGTTTGTGTTGGTTGCATTTCGCAAGAAATACCATGCATTCCATGGGAAGTTGGATGAGGATGTGATAGCAAACCTATATGGGTTAGGCAAATTCAGGTAAACGTACAATTACCCCTACGTAAGATATCTACGTATAGCTAAAATGTATGAGTATATATTTGATAGTTTTCTAAAATCCAAAAATACGTAGGATACACCCTTAAAATGGCAGCATTATTGGTGGTGTGCATATATACACATATCACTGTAATTTATTGGTCACGTGAACATACCCTGCGCCACCACTGTAAGCAATGGTGCCTGGAGGATAGGCAGTTTTAACTTCGTCTGATTTGGGCAAAGGCGAGTCTGTCGAAAACCTCATTCCTGGTGTGGACATGATAAAATGAGGAAAATGTGTGCGTGTCAATAGTTCGGTTTCTTCCCTAACGTAGGTGAGAAGGTAAAGGCCACATATATACGACAACGTGCATGCGCGTACGTGCCCGTATGTGTAAACTTATGTGTGTGAGAGTAGGTTTGCTCTCGTGAATGGTGGAGTGGTGCTCTCGTACAACCACATCCAATAAATATGTATACATATAATATAGTCACACCACACATATATACAGGGACAAAATAAACTATGAAATGTGTATTAATCGGAAGCGGAATGAGTTTAGGTTTTGGCAACATTGGACATGATTATCCATATACAACTGTATCTGTCGCACACCGTTTGAACACTTGTATCACACAACCGGCCTGCACAGTAAAACAATTATATCAAAAACCGTTCATTATCCTCATATTCTACAGTTGATGTGCATAGGAAAGCGAAGACATTACAGATCAAGTTTGCCCAAATGATTCACATATTATAAAGATATGTGTTCTTCCACACAATACCCGTAAAGCTTATATCTGGACTGGCGTAATAACTCTCAAACGGAGGAACTGTGTTGCTTACATTCGGCCACGACTTCATCCATTGCCACAACATCGTATCATTCGTAGGGAATATGTGAGGGTCCATTGAACCATCCCTAATCATTCTCCATATCGTATTGTTGAGGCCTTTGTAGTATGCCTGCTTGTTTATACCTGACAATACATACATGTAAAGTTTGGTAAGAATAAAATATACATCTTTATGTGTTTATGTGTGAAAGGCTTTGGCCGTACCCATTTGAACAACGCGAAAATATCTGTTGGGCATACATATGGAGAGCGTATCACTGTTGTGAATGCTTACATGTATATCCGAGAGTTTGTGCGTATAGTCTGCACAATGTATAGCCATGTATAGCCATGTGTACTTATGTTTTTTATATAGGTATATCTAAGAACTGCATTCGTCTAAGCAACAATGGACAATGGGATGGACTGCGTGTGTTTACGGTGTATACCAGCTTCCGTATATACATAAGATAGTTCTATTATGGTAGATAGGGTACGCGTGAGAAAAATAAATGATGTAAGGAAATACCTGATGAATATTCTTGGCCTAGATTCGTGTCGTTGGATAGAAACGTGAGACCTCCATATGCACGGCACATCATCGTCATCAGTTTGATCTCTTCATCGTAATCTGGCACGAACGTAAAACCGTATCTGCATTGTGCACAATGCATATATGAAGTACGTTAAGATGCGCAAGCTTTACATGCATACCAAAAGCTCATCACAGACAAGAACTATATATACATCATATAAATACCAAGCACACAAACTCACACGCAACATCGTATCCATCCAAATACATACTTATACATACGTGCATGCGCACATTCATATCACTCATATACATCCTCAACATGTATACATATAAACAAGTATACATTATACGTACCCTAAACCGCTATCGCTTATATTGCGCGAAATTTTAACAAAACTATCCCACGTCCAATCTACGTACTGTGCACCCCATGAACCATTGCCATTAGGGGGTGGATGGGTGAGCCCTGTACATGTGTGATTATATGGGATTGTAAGAGGTGTCTAGATCGGAGACATAGAATACTACCAAAAGATGTGTAAATAATCATTGCGCATCCACACTTCAAGAAATACCTCACACCCTCCACCACACTTGCTCAATTACACCTACAAATATAAGCAAGGTATTGATAAAGATTAGCACATACCGAGTGCATTAAACGTAGACGCGTTATACAAGAGTTGGCGTGTGTCGCTCACAAACGGTACAACGTACCAGTTGCCGTCGTGATTATAGTCAGTGAAGTATGGAGCGGGGATGTCCTCAAGAAGATTTACCGCTGTTGACTACGTGTTCATATGTGTGGAGGCAATATGTAAGCAACTATGTTTGTGTGAGTGTGTTGGTGTGGAAGAGGTGGTGTGGGTGCGTGGATTTGTTCGTGTGAGTGCACTGTACAAAGTTTAAAACACGTACACAATAGTTTTGGATTATTCACCTATATTCTGTACGTGTAAATACATGGACAACACGCTGATATAGAGTGTATGTGAGCTCACCTGCATTTCTTCCTGCAAGAATTGATCGAGAGACAAAAGTGTACCTAGACGGTAAAAATTGGAAACCTGAGTTGTACCGATGAGAGCTATGTCTGGTTGCATATACTGGTTGTTCCCCAACATCCTTTGCATATTCGACCACCCCACGAGAAGCAAATTGAATACTAGCGCAATAGGTTGCTGTGGAATGGCAGTGTCATTGTTCCCCGCATGCGCTGTTCTATTTCTACTGGAGCTAAACTTTTGATTCATGCACACCTGCGCTAGTGCAGTCACGGTGAGCCCACTGGCGAGTACAGATGCTGGCGACTTCGGGTAAGGGACCCACACAACAACTCTGGATGCGTTGACTCCGTTATCTGTGTATTGTCACATAATTGTGTTATATGTGCATATATATGTATGTACCAAGCATAACTTCTTTAAATAGCACTGGGCTCAATATGATAGCATTCGACAACAGTACATGCCGCAGCTATAACAAACAAGCGAACATACACAACATGATACATTTATGCATCGACACAGCGAACAACACACACTAACACACAGACATTCATGAGTTATGCATACCTTGAAAAGAGCTCAGGCTAGTGTTATACAAGTTCCATGCGAGGTCAGCTTCTGTGTAGTTGTCATATATTGACCTGGACGAGATGGTTATTTCATCCACCGTCTCGTCACCGACGCTTACCTGGCTAATAAATATCTGTGACATAAAATGGAAGCTCTAATAAACATGTTCGCAACTCTAGCATACTTATCGTATACAATAATGTATACGAATACATGCTTGTGTATATTCAGAGACCATGTGTGCATGTGATTTGGTATGGACCCCGTCATCGTCGACAACGGATTTAAGCACAAAAAAACTGAGTGTCCAAGTACGGTGTTCATTTCTCAACATATGTAAGCAAACGCAAACACACACGAAAAGTGCAACATAGATATCGATACAAGCACAGTGTTTCTGAGTATATATATATATTGTATTGTGTACCTCGGAAGAATCACTTGCGTCAGGACAACAGCCAGTTTTACAAAGTAGTTCGTTCATTTTAGTCATATTCATAATACTGCCTTCTTCATTGATAAAGTTGAGCAAGTTCGTTTCTTCAATTAATAATTGGGCTTCATCCAAAGTCTTGTTGGCAGTGGCCAATCCAACGAGAAAACTGCATATGAACAGCGCATATTTGACAAGGGCGACGTGCTTCAAAAACGAATTCCACCTTGGACTTCGACTACTTTTCATTTTGTGTGATTGTGTGAACACCCGTACGTATGGAAGTGTGAGTGAGGCTGTACACGTTCTTTTCGCTAAAATTTTCGGCCCATTGTCAATGCAGGTCGATTTGCTCTGTAGTTATATATGTGCTATGGTTAAGAGCAAGATTGATAAGTCCATGAAGTTGTAAAGCAATGACGATTTAAGAAGAACATTTGTTGACAATATTCGTTCAGTTGGAAGTACACGTGATACAGACGAAGACAAACATATATATACAATCGATGGTAGTACGTGCCTACATTCACTCACTACATTCACTCATTAGCTCACTCACTCACTTTCAGCAGAGTAGGTGTGCTTCCAATGGTTTGATCTCCGTTGTTATAGTTTCAAAGGGGTAACCACCGCTAATTTGAATCAGACGGTTTCTCTGGTTGTTTTCGATGCTTCAATTGGAATTTTTAGAGGAGAACGAAAATTCCGTATCACTGATTTTAACTTTAAACTTTTAACTCTTTGTATTGTAATCCGCAATCCGAAGTCACTGTTTTAAATGGTCTTACTTGCATAGCTCATTTCAGCAGAGACTGATGTTGTTTTATACAAAGGCTTGTAAGAGAGACCAGTCAGTATGCAAGTGTATGTACAGCTTTTATTTGTTCCAACCATATTGCGGGACACTCGTGTAGTTTATACGGACGAACTCCGGTTTTATCTGGGATTAGGATTAGGTTGCGGTTGAAATCGTTTCGAACAATAATAGAAATGTAACATGGTAGTATTCAAACAGTATATTTGCTTATTACACAAGATTAAACGCTGTCAAGGTTTAAAGTATCCTGTAGCTATGTACAGCACAAGACTAGAATTGGTAGATATGGTCACGCTCTACTTGACGAGGGGTCATCCCTTTCTGCCACTTGTGGTACAGTTCACACGACAACAGATCGTTCTAACTATAGCTTGACTTTGGTGCCGTGTTTCTTTGCATGATCACCCAAGCCAAACCAAGCCAAACGGTCATGTATCCTTTACATTTCCCCGTCCCACATTATGGTATTGCTTCATATAATTTCGATGTCGTTCGAACTATTGCTTGCCTCGGATGGCCTTGCTTCTTTGCCATACCCACCAAGCCAAGCCAAACGGTCATACAACCCTACATTTCCCCTCTCCCACAATATGAAGGCTTTGCTTCATATAATTTCAATGTCTTGTTCAGTGAGTGATATGTGGTGTGTGAGCACGACCGGAATAGTTGGGATTGTTGGGCCAAAAGGTTTATAAATACGACAGATGACCGCTTGGACGGGTGGTTATGCAAAGCAAAAAAGCTCTCAACCAAAGCTTTCAAACTTAGCTTCCAAACTTGATTTCCAAAACTTGACTTTCAAACATAGCTTTCACACTTTCTTTCTTGATGTGGATGGGAGAGGGGATAATACAAACACTTCTTTGTGAACTACAATGTATAAAGCTATATCGTGCAATTCTCAATACACAATTGAGTTTTATTTTGTAGTACTAACTTATGGACGGAAATAAGTTCAAGAAAACAAAAATAGATATATTTTTAACGTTAAACGTATGTTTTTAATATCTCTCCAATAACTAATCTCCGTTGTCTGTCCGTCATTATATTAACCAATCATAGTCCAATTTGTCTATACTGTGCTTATGGTCGCTTCGTGTCGTATTACTACTCCTCACAGACTCTAAGCCACACATTCCTTTTAAGCAAAGCAAGCATCTCTGCTGCTTTTAAATGTCTGTACTACTTACTAATTTGCATGTAACTTCATTGTAATCAATTCCACGAAAATCACCATTCTACCCTCCTTTCGATATACAGGAACATACACACACATTTACACACATTCGCACACACACACACACACACTCACTCACTCACTCACTCACTCACTCACTCACTCACTCACTCACTCACTCACTCACTCACTCACCCACAGGCACAAGTTTCACGTTAGTTGAATAGGTGTACGCAGTTTACCGTTTTCTTTCAATAACTCATGACCACATTCTACAGACACGAAGACAACCACGAGTGACGCACGAATGCATGAGTCCAATCTGTCTAGCCGATAGAATGACATATTATACTCTTACATTGACATGAAATTACCAGACACGTACACTCACTCGAAGTGCATGTCTGTGTCGAATCATAAAAGTTCAACATCTCGCAGAGGTTACAGTGTCAATTTAAGTTGATATGTTGTGGGTGTTGTTCAAAACGAAACGTATGTATAGATGTATTAATATACCCATTTAAATTGTGAAGGAAGACATTTGGAGGTCTACGCAATGGAGGGCATTATTGACGACAGTGTCTCCAATCTTGGTTACAATACTGCTCAAGAATCAGGTATGTATCATGCACGAGTGTAGCTACGCATATACTTGCACCCATATATATGTGTGCATAAGCAAAAGCTAAATAAGCTTGCCTTCGTATGTAGATATGTACATACAAATACAGCTACACATGTATTACTTTTCTCAGTTGTAGTAGAGAGTCAGGAATGGGCTGATGGTGTTGGATCTTGCTATGGGGTCGATAGAAGTGGAGATAGAACTTCAACGGCAATGGTAGTAGTCGACTCGGGTCTTCTTGATCGCACCGAAAAGAAGGCGTGTTTTAATTGATCTATGCGTAAATATAAATGCACGTATGTTATGTGTACGTTATTTCTTGTGACTCTTGTGTAAAGGAAGTTTATACTTTTCTCCATAGGACTCTTTTTCATGTACAGTTGTTGAGATTGCAAACACAGTGCGTGCGCAAGAGGGCTACATTTAAACTTGTATTGTCTTAGATCTACCTTATGCACACTATATATCCCACTAAGAAATTCTACGCAGATCACAGTGTGTATATAAACATGGAGACATTAATCAAATTATGGTTTCCGCAGATGAGCACGTGTTCATATGTTTATGCAAATAGACATACGTACACATCTTTCCACATAATACTCTCACAGCCATACAGCACACTTAAAGCACGAATTTTTCCATCACATGAACTCTTGTACTCATGAACGTTCGATTGTTTTTCTTTCATGCATGCCTCGCAGAGTAATCTGAAGCGACTACTAAATTATCGATTGCGCAAACGAAGACTGAATACGTGCAGAGAAGAACACGTGTTTGGATTCCGGTCCACAGACGCTGTGGTATGCATGTATTTGGTGCATGAGAGAGGATTAGCGTATATATGTCTACGTGTATATTAGCAAATGTTAGCCTAAAATGTACATTAAATGCTAGTGTGAACAAGGTTGGCGTCTTTGCTTCTTGGTATATAGTATACATACTTACACTACTCACCTGTATGGTCCTACATATTACCAAAGACGGACATGCATAGAACAATGTCAAGATTTCAGTAACAGTTTACGTTTCAACACATGTTCATAGTCATTCAACATGTGTGTGATCACTTACACACTACAGTGGTGGAGGCGATTTGTATCTATTCGCACAACGGTGGCGTTGTTGTTTGCTATCATGATGGTGATATTGGGCGTATTCATCACTTTTACAATGACACAGGTGGCCGAGGGAAGCCTCGTATTTTTGAAGTCGGTATGTATATAGCAATGCATGTACACACGCCACTTCGCAAGCCACTCATACCCAAACATAAATTCATAATGGCATGGTCTGTATACGTACACGTTTATTTGTAACTTCTGTATCTATGACTCGCTAATCGTCCATTCCTCGCGTCGCCCACATACGGACGTATGATAATATCTACACACGCCTATACACACACACTTCCCTTTACCTACGTGCACCAGGCAAGTACACGTATATAGACTCGCATCAACAATCTTCTATGTGCAGGTAATGAGCCAAACGGTAAATTATCGTCAAATGGACCTTCACAAAGTAGTTACAAAACTACATGAGAGTGCTAATGCACTAGGGAGTATATGTGTACTGCTCCCCATATGCACCACATTGTTTGGTTCTGAACGCTCTCCCTTGTCACCATATGTCGGCCCTGACCGGTTCATACAGTTGGATTTACTTATGGTCTTTAGACCGATGCAGCGTGAGATGTATTGCACTAGTGTATACTTTGAGCCATTGCATGGCCACACGTACGTGAGTGCACAAACGTTTGTATGTGCGTGTGTTTGCGAGTCTATACGTGTTGTGACAATATGTATGGCGTGTACTTTGTAGACGAATGTTCAACACTATTGTGCCCACATACTCTGTACCGGCCGACATGTTGAGTCAAACCGGCTAATCTAGCAGAATTTAATAATATCTGTTCGTCTTAAATGTCACGAGAAGTACGGCGCAAGTGTACTATTTTACGCATGACTTTGATGACTGTAAAAATTTGATGACTGTATATATCCATACTATATTATAATTTCATGTGTCCACTCATATGCTGGTACATATTTGCATACGTTCACAGTTACTTTCACTTACTAGGTCACAAACATACACATGGTGCACGCGTATATATACATACACGGAAATATGTTAATAAACAGCTTCGTACAATTAATTGTGCCGTGGATGGCGGACAACGGCACTGTGCTTGGTAGTAAACGTGTTATCAAGTCACAAGGACCGACACCTAAAGTATCCATTCGCTATATCCCATTCTCAGAATATGACTTCATGGTATGATCTCTCCTCACTCTTATAGAGGTGTATGACTTTTGTGTGCAAGCCTCTGCATGCACGCACAGACTGACATTTGCTTCGTGTGATATACTTATGTTCAAAAGTACATAATCCCGTACTTCCATACAGAATCAGTACTACTTTAGGGCAATAAAATCTGGCTTGATCGTCGACACAAAAAGTGAGGACAGTACGCAGCAGTATCAAGATGTACCGTTTAGTAGTCAAAGTAAGTATATTTTGTAGGTGAGATGATTGTATGTGCTTGAGGCATATTCTTGTATGTGAACCTCAAAATAATTCAATTATATTGGGCTGTTAATAGGAGGGTTGAAGTATCCACCCATCGAATGAACCTTAGTACGCTTACACAAGTGGAATTCACTCGATCGGATATGTCTGTCCACAATATAGTGCACGTATGATAACATTTGGCATTTATCTTTGTACACTCACACACACTTTCTCTGACTCACTCGCTAACAGATATCGCAACCCTAAAATCAATGTGTCATACACCACGCACACGTGCGCTCACATACGAACAATAAATACTCACATGCACACATGTATCCTCGCATGTACGTTTGCACAGCTGATTGGCACGAACAAGTCGCTCAAGATTTCGGAGCCACAAATGTGAGCGAAATGTTGACTTACAAGCTAAATAAGGACCGCTTCGTAAACCCCGATCCTTACAAAGATGGACGTTTGATCAAACCTATACTACAAACCATATGGGTGGACGACGTAATTTTTCCGAGCAAGCAAGCTGTTCTCGCCAGCACAGTAGCTACTCTAACCTCGCCGACAGGAGATATCGAGATGGTATTAATTCGAGTGCACGTATGATTTTTATTTGGGTGAATGACAATCAGCAGCAATAGATTAGCATCATAAGACTTTGTGCACGTGTGAGTCTGCATGTCTGTGCAACTTGGTTTTCGTGTCACTTATGGCGGATTGGCATATCCTTTAAGACAAATGTTCTTGCAATTGTCATATAAAGCATCATCATTGTATAGGTTATTATATGCGCGTGGTCTATGAAAACAGTCGCTAGAATCTAGTGGTTTTGAACAACAATTTCTCACTGTCTTCTACACATACGCTTTCCGTAAACACACATTTCAACGCAAACATACAGGGTTTACTCGTGGGGTCTGCAGTTCGAACCCTGTTTGACGGGAATGTCGATCAAACCGATGTGAGTGGGGTGATTAGAGCTGCGTGTCTAAACCAAAATGGCATTGTTCTGTACGATGAACAAGCTGTACTCGATGGTGATAGGTATGTAGACACATAGTATATCAATGTTGGTAGACATATAGTATATCGTTCATGGCGTGCTCTTCATCCGCATATCGTGGACTTGAATACAGGTCGGATGAATACGAAAGTGTAACAGAGTATGAAAATAAGTACTAAGCAGCAGACACTTCAAATAAGGGCTTCAACACACAATACTGGCGAACGTTACCTTAAGCAAGTACATGGATATCTACGTATTACTATACGAATGTGTACAGATATGAACGTACTGCTAAAAGTTAAGATATACTAGATTATTTATACGCGTGCTTATCATGTTGCAGTGATTACAACTTGGCCTCCATACTCTCGGACAGTTTTATAAGTGATTCAGAAATTGCGACGTCGTGGAACAACTCGCAGAGCTACAGTATAGGCGAACATTACACAAACAGCAAAAATACACTATTGCGAGCAATTGTAACAAATCTGATAGAGATATTTGGAACATTGTATAACGTGAACCACGATACAATGTATCAGATGAATATAGATGGAAATAACTATTTGGCGAAAACTGGTGTGTCTATGTATTGTGTTTGTGTGTGTTTGTGTATGCTATGTGTGTTTATGTACTGTGTTTGCGCCCATGTGCAAGAGCGATGTATGTGTCTGCATGAGTGAGTATTAGCTCTCATATCTCATAGTATGACACGCACGTCATTGAATATGGCAAACATGATAGATTATGTATGATCGATGATGCTTCCGGGCTTATTTACATTCACAAAACATATCACACTGCACCAACAATACGTACATATTATTGTAGCTGTTAGTGAATACGTAGAGGTTGCATCCAATGGGACTGTTCAGATGACCTCTATAATTCAGGTAGTATATGCAAACGAGGAGATGATCTCAGAAAAGGCTATTTCAGGTCGGCCTATTGTAGTGTGGGTTTGTTTTCCGGTGTTGATTTCAGTTTGTATATATATGCTCGACGGGGTGTATACCTGTGTGTGTTTGTATATATTTATGCAAATGGGTTTGATATGTATGTGAATATTGTATAGGCGGGTTTATATATCTGTGATTGTGCCTTGTTGGTGGAAGAATGCGAAGGTTACGTTCATATGTGTGTGTGTATGTGTGTTTGTGTACTACTCTTCAGTATGTATGCTGTACATATAGTGCCTATTTCTTTCATTGTCGGACTAGCGCATTCTTGCAGAGATATTCGTTCAAACCACAGGTTACGCACGCGCACATACACCGACACACTCACGCACCTCCCGCCCCGCACCCCACACTCCACGTTTTCCATCAATACATTTTATTAACACTCTATTACAACTAACGCATCCACCCCATTGTCCATCAATGTACTTTATTAACATCAACTCACGTATCTCAATGGTTTGGGTACCAGCAGAGTCGGTTACCCACGCTCAATCCTACCCTCATTGTCAGACACTTTCACTTATACTCATATAAACTACCTATACTGCTTACATACATATGTATATGTGTACATTCGTGTGCATGTACACATACAGCCCGAGATAGATATATAGTTTTGATGTGGGTGGGAGTGATAGTTATTATAATTGCCGCCTGTGCTTTGGCTGTGGCTGTGACTGTTCCACTAGAACATCAAAGCCGAGCTCTTGAACTTCTTTCTCTAATGATGGTAATGTACTTTGCTGCATGAATACGTACATGCGCTCACTTTCGTAACCTCTATGAGTCATATTCGTGTATATGTACAGACACGTATTCAAGCACACTAGCATATACCTACACTTATATAATATGCGCGCTCGAGCATGGATATATATACTGTATGGCATATGTAATAGTACTTCTAAATTTTTTGTTCGATACTGCTATTAATAGGAACCATCGATGGTGAATGTACCCATCGATTCGATGTTCTGGGAAGTCAGAAAACTGCAAATCAATCTCAAGAACTTGGGTGAGTGTGCAAGATGATATTTTGGTACAACACTGACACGAAATGCATTGTACGCATACCTGCACATAAATAGTCTCTCACTCTAACACACGACATGCACACAAATGTCTCGTCCTCTTTTTTCTTCATTGCGATTAGTTGATAATTCTCGGCTGTACAGTACGATTAAAGCTTCTCTATTACTTCTACGGGATGATATGACTATTGCATACGCAAACGGACATTTTTACTCTTCCTTTGAAGTCAGCTCTCGAGAAGAGGTATGTTTATTTCAGTGGGTGAGTCGGTAAATGTATTGATGTATGGATAGATTGCACAAGTTTGTGTATGCAGCTGTATAGGTGCTTGATAGAAGGTAGTGAAACGTATGTATATTTGGAAGGTGGGAGGGTGTGAGTGAAGATTTGAGTTTATTCAGAAGTCTAAAGCGCAGTGACACTCACGATTTGCCCTATATGCAAGCACATGGAATTAGAGAGTTCGGTATTTATACTTTGTGCTGAAAGATAAAACAAACGCAATCACCATCACTCCACCTAGCACATATCCGTGTACGGTAACTGAACTGAATCAATATCGCATGTATCACATACACAAATGCACATGAAGAGCAATGAGTGGATATCAGAGTTGTTTGAACAAAACACGGAGATAGCAACGAATACCGTGAAATTATTTGCTCATGAAATCGATACATTCGAAGTAGAGGTACTCGTTTTATTTTAATATAGACATCTTTATGCCTTATGTAGTGCATGTTTGTGTTCTCGTGTGTTTATTAACGGATACATTCGTTAATGGTGTTGGTATTATCATACGTACACAAGCATGTATATGTGTTCTACGTCTAGGTAAGTGTACCCACAGGCACATACACACGCACACACACACGCATGCGCACATCCTCAGAACACACAAACTCACTGATTCAATCACTCACTAAGGATGCTATTGTGATCAAAGAAAAGACATTCTACATCACTCTAATTGGTAGTCGTTGCCCCGTTCGCAGAACACCAGGTGTTCTCTTTGCTATTGAAAATTTCACAAAGCAGTATGGGTATGTCGCATATCGTACATATCGTGTTGAAGTGAGTTTTGGTGGTATTGTTACATTCTGGTGAGTATTATGTTGAAAATTTATTCTCTCTCTCTTTGTGTGCGCTGGTTCATATATGGTAATTCATATACGGTAAGGATCAGTATCAAAATATGCTGGTATATTTTATATCGACACCCATCTGCGTTTTGACAATGTCTGCGTGTCTGTTTGTGCTCATGTGTACCTTTATGGTTTACTAGTGCTTATATGTTCTATTCGTACAGTATTCATACAGTTGTAGTATAATATACGTAGGTGTGTGTCTATTGAATGCCTGCACTATTCAGTATTTGTATCCTGCTATTATGGATTAATTGCTTCATGGCAAATATATGCAATTGCTTTGTAAATAAAAGCGCGTTTTCTCACTCATGTGTTTCTGTGGATTTATATGGTGCGGGTCTGTTTATCGTAGATATCAAAAGCAATTAAAAGAAGCTATTGAGCAGGCGGAAAGAGCAAATAAGGCAAAAACGGAGTTCTTAGGGCATATGACTCACGAACTCAGAACCCCTCTGAGTGGTGTGATTGGTATTGTAGATCTCATCCTTGACACGAGTATGTGGGCGTGTATGTTTAGATTTACGAGTGGTATTTTCGTGCGTTCTTTGAATTCATATATTAAGTGTACTTTTCAACGAGTACATCCATGCACTCTTACATGTAAAACTGGCGCATATACTAAATTTGACTACTCTTCTGTCTCGTTTTTTTGTGTTACAAAGTATACACATATATAAAAAATATGTAAATATAAGTGTATGGATACACACGGATACACTATAAGCATTCTTTAAATAAACACACGCAGGGTTGACTGAGCACCAACAGTCATTGTTAAATTCGATCGAATTTAGTGCGAATGTTCTGCTTTCTCTCATCTCGGACATCTTAGATATCACAAAGATAGAGGCAGGTGCTGTAGAACTGGAGACGGTACGGTTTTTATTTTCCTGTGTATGTATGTGTGATAGATTGGGATGTGGCTTTGTATAGTTGTTGCCATATTTATAGGGTATGCCTGTACGCATTTGTACGTACAGTTTGTCAGATTGTACTGTTTATATGAGCGTACGAGTACTTAAGATGTTTATGTTGTTTCTGGACTTCTTTCTGGATCCTTTTGTTCTTGCACCAATCAGTTTGCCACTATCCGTATATAAGTCAATACATCATACGTGTGCAGTACGTGAGATATGTGTATATTTAAGTATGTGCATTATTAAACACTAAACTGTTCGATTTCATTGTATGCGCCTAGGCCCCTATCGATATCCTCGCTCTTATGGAGACAGTATGTACGAGTTTTCAGCACGCGAACAAGAAAAACATGGATGTTTTGTGCTTTGTTGACCCGAGGTATGACTCAAACGTGTATGAGAATCCATATATAGGGACAGAAACGTGTACGCGCTAACACACGCACAAGTAACGCAACGCATACGCACGTACACACGCATACGCACATACATCTTGACAAATGCGCAAACACATGCTGGTTCTCTTGGTATAGTACAGTAGTTTATATGTACACAATCACATAAGATTATATTTGCCTATACACGTATTCACTCGCTCACAAATATATCTACGCACATGTAGGTTGCCGCGCTATTTATCAGGCGACGCTCTTCGTATAACGCAAATTATGAATAACTTGGTCTCAAACGCTTGTAAATTCACGACTGGTACAACTGAAGCATTTACATATTCATGTGTTGTGTTTCTTAATATGTGGCTTTTCTACGTGGTTCGGGTCATACACGAATATACGCATTAACTATTCACGGTCGGTGACTTTCATGTAGGTACATACGATTTGGCGAGACGTAGACTTGATTACGACCTGCATCGATGAATTGGCACGCAGTCACATTACTCATACGATACATTTACTTGAAAACATGAACAATCTCACTCACAGTCGGATCAGTGATACTGTCGGCAAACCTCATGCGTCCAGTATTTAACCAAGAAGCATGTATTCAGATCACATGCCAGGACACGGGAATTGGCTTAACACCAGAACAGATGGAGAAAGTTTTCGATGCGCTCTATCAGGTAAGTTGCCTTTTTGACATATATATTCGAGAGTGAATCATTTACCACGATTGCTCCTGGTTGTACAGAATTGTGATTGTGGTGTACGTACGAATGTACCTCTATCACTTCTGACCTACCTTTAATTTTATTTCGCTTTATACTCACAGGCTCAACCGAACGGGCCAAATGGAGGTACAGGACTTGGACTTTCGATTTCTACAGGTGAATGATTTTATTAGACAACGTACCTTTAGGGAGCTTTTAAACCATACATGTGTTTGTCTGCGCACATAGGTGCAGATTGTGCACTGAGAATACTTCTAATCGTATGAAATGGAACACATACCGTCCGCGGAAGAACAGACAATCTAAATCCCCTCCGACAGCACACGTGGTCTCACGCATACCCTCTGTTTTTTACAATCAACCACTCTCACTAGTATATGTACATACATACATACGTATATATCTATATCTATATCTGTATTCTCTTATTCTTCAGCGTTGGCCAAGATGATGAATAGAAATGGATTGGGTGTTACTTCTGCTCCTGGTGTAGGTAGCACCTTCTTCTTTGATGTCACTCTACCGGTATGTTATATACGAATATGTGTACATGTACAAGTGCATATATCGTTATTCACTGATTCATTTATCCTTATGAAACACACATTGGCTGACTCCATTTTCTATACACAGCTAAGTTGTAGCAACAAAATATCGTATGAAGAGATGGTCATGAGTGATCATTTCAAGAACACAATCTTCACCGCGAAGCGCTCTTTCCCTGTGTCGGACCAAGGTATGTGTGAATGTTGCGTCAATAAATTTACATGTAATTTTCAGTATACTTAAGGAATAGCGTAGTCGAAAGCTGCCTACATTGTAACAGTGGGTATAGTTCTATGTGACGTATGTGTTCGTGAGTGACATACATAGGTATATTCGGTCTACACGTAAAGACACTCTTTTCAGCTATATGTTTGATTTGCGCACGAACACAAATATACAAATCACTAATCACACTTATGTATATGAACCCACAGTACCCTTCTTACCACTCGAGACCTCCTACGAAGCGTCCAGTGTCTCGCTACTTAGTGATGCAGTGCACACACAATGTAAATCAGTTGGGTGCCAAACCAATGACTATTATTCAACACGGTGTACAATGTTCCCTCCATCCTCAAATGAGTGGGTGAGAGGGTCGCAGTCATACACACGGGTGGGTGGAAGAGATGCTAACGTCAACGTTCTCGAAGCTTCAAGTGGTGTGTATTTGTTTGTGTTTGTGTGTAAAAAGTTAAATGAAATGGTCCTTTGATGGGTATGAGGACACTGTGATCGACAATCTCAAGCGCTTGCCTTTTGTGCTTGTGTTTTGAGTAAATGTCTACCCTACATACCGTGGGTGGGCCGTGAACTAGTGGGTATGTGGCTCAGTAAATTTCAAGTGTTGTTGTGAGTGGGGATGATTCCTTCCATTCAGCTACTTGCATGTATGCATATGGGTGCAAACGTTATGTATTTTTGTAGAACTTTTTAGTTTTGTATGTGGTTCGAACGCAGTAATCGATCAAGCCCGATTTTTTGGTTTCCTGTCATCCACATACGTTTGCAGTTCTTGACAATTAAGAATGGTCACCTGCACCAATCCGCTCCGCATAAAACAAAGGCAATGCACACAAAATTGAACTTCACGTGATTTATCGTTTGAAATATCTAATATTTAATTTCCTTACGCATGTATAGGTCCGAGTTTTACAAGGAAACGCTCACAGAAAATTAGACGTCATAGCATTGTTCAACATGACACTGCAAGTATGCATGAAAGTCATATTACTGATACTGATGTTGGTGGGGATACAGCTGTGGATGGAAGAGATGTGGGTGCTGATAACTGGACCAACGTTATAGATAACGCGAATGATTTGACCATGACACAGATGGCCTTGATCCCACGCCATTCGCAACTATATTCAGACCAGAACAAGAAGGTATAGATGTATTAATATACAGGAATATGAATGCTTCACGCGCAACCGCGGGCATGTAGTGAAGTTTATGCCGTAGAATTGGAATGTAGATTTTCACTCCGATTGTAGTGCGTTCATTTGATATATGATGTGGCACTGGTACGATGAATACGCGTGTTCAATCAATTGTTCAAAGGCTGTCACTCACGTGAAACAACTCAGTAGTATGTCTCACTCACATGACGTTCTATATTTAGAATGCGAAGAGAGTAGATTCGAGTACTTTGTCTACACTGTCGTGCATTATCATTGATGAGCCAACTCCGATCAAGGAAACCCGGTGCATAGGTACTCAAAGTGACCCAGTTATTATTCAGGTATAGTGGATGCATATAAACTAGGTGCATACATTCGAGTATACACAAACGTTTACTGATGCCCATTCGCTTATATATATATATTGATCCACACTTTCATACGCTACCTTACGCACAGAGAACCGCCCAAGTTCCCGCAAGAAAGAAATCCTCAGACGCATGCATATATACAACACATATATTAGTACAAATTTCTCAGACATAAAGTGACTGGTCCATACAGCGCAAGTTACAAACCATATTCTGACCAGTGCACTGCAGTTGAAAGTGTAATTTAATATAATGTACAAACATAAACAACAGAACCAAGAAGTGAAATGCTTATGTATGATGAAGAATACCGCAGCACGGTCTCTCCTTCTCAAGTACTTGCCCCCAATATGGTCAGCGGATGTGGCTAGTAGCCTTCAGTTTGGCATTCAGTTGCTTATGAACCAGGAAAGAGAACTGGACAACACCGACGTACCCGATACGCCAAAGGTACAGTTTTCTATATATACATGTGTGTGTATGTTGCTGCTGGATATTATGTACACTCTAGAGTGAGTGTAGGTGAGGTTTAAATTTATGCATGTATATACATGTGATATTAGTCTATATACCTGTACATAATTGATGCCTAACCGTAATGTTACCCATCACTCTTGTCGTTGCTCATACATATTCACTTGCAGGAAGCAGCGAACATACTTTTAAGACACGTAGTGCTTGTGCTGATTGACTCAACCTGCTTTATGATGGAGGAAGGAAATACTGTTAGGGCGGGAGACACTCCTGCTATGCCATTTGTACACAGCACACGCCAACAATCAAGGAATAGATCTAGCCGCTACGTTGCCTTAGACTCGCCAGCAATGATGAAGATTACAGGGCATGGGTTGCGTTGCTCCAAGAGAAGTACGTCATGTTGTGTTGTGTGCTGCGGGCATAATTACGATCTTGCTTTCGTCAAATATGCTAGCCGCTCCCTATTTTCTTTCGTGTCATATAAAACGTAAACTACAGTACAACACCTCTGTTCAGCAAGCAACGACAGTACAAACCTCACCAAGTCTATGCACCTTCCGCGTCTATGCATCTTCCATTTGCCTTCTACTTTAGTTTATCTGCATTCAGGGCCAACCTTAACATTTGATCACTAATGCATATATACAGGCTCACTTTCTGATAGTACCAGCATCTCGAGCGGCAACAGTATAAACGCTGCTACCGGTCTATATCCCACACATATCCAAGGACAAAGTGGTGCTAAAACTTCCACATTTGACAGTGCAAGTGCTGATGAAAATGGAAATACATTTGACAACTTTGGTGCGAATAAACTGCATCGACGGGGTGGCAGTGAGTCTGATCTGTTGCGCAAGTTTCGAAGAACAAGTAGGGATGAGAATTATTCGTCAGACAGTGTGTACACTGCGGATGCTCACGAGAAAGACGTACAAGAATCAAATAAAACCATGCTGAAAAACCTCCTTGTACATATACGGAGAAACGTAAGTAAGAGAGAGAGATTGGTCCAGTTGGCTATGAAGTGCGACAATCCGGTATGTATGCAAGTAGTGGCTGTGCAAGTTGTTGGCATTCTCCAACATATCGGTAAAACACGGACCTGTCTCTATTTCATCCTCATGATTAATTGCTTATTTGACTTTAAACTATGTATATTCGAGATTGAAATATTCATCTCTGTTATGTTGACACTCTTTCTCTTACTTACATTTCATTGTGAATCATTTGTAACATTCGCAGGCGATAGTGCAGGCAGTACCGCGTCGTAGCTACGTACAGTTCATGGTTTTGCATTCGCGCACACTGGATTACAAACAAAACTCGGTCAGCAGTTGGTTTCAAGGGTTTTACCCTAATGCTGTGAAGGTCGTCTACAAACCTCTCAAGTATGTATACAGATGCATTCATACACACCCGCGCGCGCGTGCGTGTGTGTTCGTGTGGTGCGTGTGCGTGTGCGTATGTGTATGTGTGTGTGTGGCTACCTGGTCACGAAAATATGCGCACGCAGCATTCATGTGGACGAGGGTGACAAAGCAAAATGTAGTGTCGAGGAATCGTTCAAGATTCAAAAATGCATGCGAATATCAAAAATGCATACGAAACTACGAATCGTTTATAGTCAATGGCGTACACACACACACACACACACACACCACACACACACACACACACACACACACACACACACACACAGGTATCACCACCTTATTGAGGTGCTAGCATTAATACATGCGGAAAATGACAACCCTGATACACGTTCACTAACAATGCGACGGAACTCGAAAGTTAATCAGCAGGGGCAATCATTAGCTGATGGCGTGGCGAGCAGAGTGAAAGTTGTAGAAACGCATGGAGAACATGATATGTTTACCAATGAACATTTAGCCGTTGATGAAATACTGTCCAGTTGGGACATGGGTTACACGAGTGAGAAAATTTCCACCCGCGCGAGTGTGAATGAAGGGATATCTGTCGTCGATAACGTTGGAATAGCACTCACAAATTGCCTTCAGGTAAATCACACCTGAGTCAGAGCAAGATCGTATACTGGCATAACACACTTTAACGAGCATGTTTGTATACATACATATAGAATATACTTTACATACCCTCAAAGGTACGTGGCTATGTATTCATTAACATGTATGAATCCTTTAATTAACCAAACAATTGCATTCATCACTGGGGCCAGCAGCGCGGCTTTCGTATTATGAATTATATCATTATGGGCACATCCTCTCACAATGCACGCAAGACTCTGGTCATTCATCAATTCAGTGATTGCATCAACAGATATGTGTTGAATTTTTCTGGCATAGTCATTCTACTTATGTCCGATTAATCGTTAATTCCAAACACAAACATTTGCGAATAAAATATAGCAAGAAACACAACCAATGGTTGTTAGATCGTCGGACGATTTCACATGGCCTCCAGGGTTGAATGTATTACTATGTGAAGACAATAAGATCAATATCCGTGTAGCCTCTTGCTTCCTTCAACGTCTTCAGGTAATTTTTTAGTGCATGCGAATAGATATTATGGGTATGGCGGAGTCAGTTTCCCGTTTCCTGTGATTTCTAATGATGATTTCATTTGCTTGTAAGTTTGTGAATGTACGTGTATGTTGTTAAAATTTGATCTCGGTGTTTATTGAGTTTGGGTTTTCGCGTGGTAATAATTTGCAGAGGTGTACAACCTTTATGTATGAGTGAAGAACAGAATGACGGACGAATTCACAAACTATCATTACAATACTCAAACAGTGTTGTTCACTGATATCAATACATACGTGCTTGGATGTGTCTGCATTTGGGTGTGTCCCTGTATGCGGTTACATATATCTTTCATATACTGTCTACAGGCACCTTATTTCGTAGCGGAGACTGGAGGTCAGGCTTTAGAAATCATGACATGTGACCGTCCCAGCCCACACAACGGCAATTACCACCTTATTCTTATGGATATACAGGTAAATATAGATACATTCAAACAGCAATGTTAATGGGCAGTCTCCGACACCCTCAAACAATTGCTAAATTTACTAAGAAACTGTACTTTGATAGTAAAATATGTTTCTTGAAAAGTCGTATATACAGTGGGGACAATACTTACGTCACGCTCTGACAGATCATCCTAATCATCGTAGTAATTGTACAGCTGTAAATTTGCATGTTTGTTGTTATGAATATATATACATAATACGGATCACCTCAAAACACGAACTACATACATAGTAAACTATAATTTGCATCCGAGAATTGCTATACTAGTAAACGACGAATATAGGTTGAGTTATTTGTCATTGTTTTGCTGGCTGAATGTCTACCAGTGACGTTGATTTCCTACATTCTTATTGCCTTGTAGATGCCTGATATGGATGGCACAGAAGCAACAAAGGCGATTCGTAAGTATGAGTTAGAGCAGAGAGAGCGTGGTGTGGTATGTAGCACACCACACGTAAAACACGCACACGTATGCACACGCACACGAAAAGCAAACATGCACACATGCACAAGTCACTCACGTCACTCACTCACCCACCTACACACGCACACACACACACACACATATATATATATATATACGCAAGTGCATGCTCTGAATAAATAAGAAATTCTACTCATCCCCCTATGGGTGTACTCGGGCATGTGTTATGTGAAAGAGATTTGGAGCCATGTATGTGTTATGGGAAAGAGATTTGGAGCCATTCCTAGACGAAGTCATCACACTAATGACCACGAAAGAAACCAGCCAAAATACAGAAGAAGTGTATCACACACACACACACACACACACACACACACACACACACACACACACACACACACACACACACATATATATATATATATACACGAATTATCTCACTGACTCACACACATTGAATTACCTCCAGGATCGAGCGCCAGTTTTCATTGTATGTATGACTGCGAATGTGCTAAATACGACTGTCGACGAGTGCATAGCTGAGTGTATGGATGCTTACTTGCCGAAACCACTTAGAAAGAAAGATTTCAACAGGAAGATGGAAGAGTTTTCAATAGAGCTTGTTCATAGATTCTGCCAGAAATGAGTGAGATACTGAATGATGCACTTACAGATATAAAAGCATACAGACTAAAAAAATAACATCTTGTACGAAATGCAAACGAACTACCTCGCTTCCAGTAAATTTGTAGAGAGGCCATGCGTGCATGTTGTTGGAAAAGCACAATTCACGCAGTAGCATTATTCTATAACATAAAAGTCAATTGAGAAGCAAATTATGTACGTTTATATTGTGACTTAAGAGTGGTACACGAAGTATGCATTACAAGAAATACGTGAACGGTTTGCGTTGGCCATCGCGAAGCCAGGGGCAATAAGTAGTTTTGTTGCAACTCACTAGGTACTTTCTGTTTCCATCATAGGATTCATAGTTTGCGTTTATACATTGGATAACCTATGAAGAGGTTTTCACTGCCCTTCATAACTCCTCCACGACTGGCTAAACATGCAGACGTGCATCTAAAATGTGTATTGACGACGTTCTTGTTCTTAAGTTGATTCTTAACTGTAACAACGATAAAGGTCATCTTCGTGAAATACCATGTAGATGAAGTTCGGTACCTATTGTTGTAAGTGACCATTGTTTTGTATACCTTACACACACACACATACACACACACAACACACACGCAGACACACGCACACACACACGCACACACACACAACACACACAACACACACAACACACACAACACACACAACACACACACACACGCACACACACACACACACACACCACACCATACACCACACACCACACGTACATACCCTCTCACATACCACCTTTTCGCACAGCAAACACAGGTACGTTACTCTCATGTATACTGTTGCATGTGTTGCAATGTTACGATTTCTGTTAACTTGCACTTGTAGACGTTATCTGTACCCATGTATCTGTAGCCTGTTATCTACGAGAATACCTGTCCAACAGCTATACTAGTCGATAGCTGCCTGTCGTCACTAGCCTACTCACCAATAATATGATAGCGACTTGGAAGTATTATTGTTTACGTGGACTACCTTACGCGGACTAGCATTAGGTTATGTGGAATACCACAGGCTTCATGTATATACCTAGTACAAGGGACGAGCTCTATGATCGCTAAATGAACTTACTCGACAGTAATTTAACGCTTGCAACATGCATTAATCATATATGAAAGAATCGTCTATCTAACTGGTGCTTCACTCACGAATTACCCCCCTTTTGTTATACGTATTGCGCTTTTACAGTTGTACTCTGGACGAATTTCGGCATGCTTTCTTGTAAATCCCGATCGCTCATGCGTCCGCTGCGTATTCCTGTTATCTTGAACAACACATTGCGATGCTGTACTGCTAGTACCACTTCCAACTCTGCTTCGTCCACATCTGCAACTTCGCATGATATTCGTGCACGATTTCGCCAGCTGTACAAAGTAAGTCCGTGAAAGTATACTTGTACGTCTTTATGTACATTGTACGGAATATGTTTACGTACTCTCTTACTATTGACAGTCGAGAAGTGCTATTCCTAGCTGCATTTACACTTGACGTACTATGGGATAACTTAAGTGTAATGTCTTGATTTGCGATAGCTGTAGCCTGGACATATATTTGGCATAAACCATCAAGTATTTTTTTACCAGTATAGTTCGAAGTAAAGGGACATTGTATATGCATAACTTGAAATGTGACACTAGGGCTTGGGAGAGAAGGAACGAAAGTTTATTGACACAATGGTTCGTGTGGATCATGCTGGAGAGCTTGGAGCTGACCGCATATACGCCGGTCAATACTCAGTACTACAAAGGACACCTGTTGGCCCCGTCATAAAAGAGATGTGGGAGCAAGAGAAGCATCACTTGGCTCAATTCGAAACACTGATGAATGAGTATAGGGTGCGACCATCAGCGTTATATCCTATATGGTCAACAGCTGGGTGGGCGTTAGGAGCGGGTAGTGCCATTCTAGGGAAGGAGGCAGCAATGGCTTGCACTGTGGCCGTGGAGACCGTGATTGGCGAACACTACGACAGGTAGATTTAGAAATTTTCATATTCGCGTTTGTATGGATATGCTCGAATACCTGCGTGTATGTGCATATATTGATGAAAGAGTATATCTCGAGAGTGGATATTTGGTGACCAGTGAGCTAATATTGTCGCGTCAGAAAGATAAGACAATGCATGCAGAGACCATGATAAAGCGCGAAGTGTGGATATTGTTATGTCTACTCTATACGAATGTATTTGGTTTTGTTGAAATATCATGCTGTATTTGGTATATGTGCTTGTGTGTACGAGTGATTGCATTCATATACAAGTGTTGATTTATATGCTTGTGTGTTCTTTTTGTATAGAGATGTGAATGTGAAAAGGGTAGACAATAACTATAAAGGCTTCGTTGTAAAGTAGTTGATGTTGTCGTACGCGGCACAAGCATATTCCACATGTCGGTTGTATCCTTCATTTAGTCATATGCAAACATGCGTTGCGGTTTTCACCTTATATTCGTGGATGGTTCTAGCCAACTACGTGAACTCCTAAGTCTCGAGGAAGCAAAAGAAGGAGATAAGGAGAGAAGAGCAGAACTGTGTGCTATCATTAGTCAATTCAGAGACGAGGAAATGCACCACTTAGAGACAGGCCTGGAGCATGACGCCGAAAAGGTAATATATGTGTTCGCTTGTGGGTCAACGGGTGAATTTATGTGAATTTTTAAGCCTTGCAAATCAAGAGACTGAAATTAGCCTAGCTTGGCGTTGTTGTGCCACGACGAGCTACATGAAACTTATAACGGGTGATGTATGTATTATGTACGTGCCCGCGTGCTTATGACTTTTTAAGGCACAAACAACAGGATGAACGAAAAAAGAATGTGTTAGGTGCCAACAAGTACGAACCACAAATATGAGTTTGTGAGAGTTATAAGTCCTTGACGTCAGTATATGTAGTGTTTTGTCTGTGCATGTTTGTGATTCTCTCTGAATTCTGTGTTAGAAACCAAAGAGGAAGGCGAAAATTCTCGTGTGCCATATCTAGTTGAGAGGTTCATGCCGACATGACGTATAATCAGCTAGATTGTAAATGGCATATCCATGTGTGTGGTCTTACTATATCCGCCCTATGTGTATGTGTGTATGTGTATATGTTTGTGTGGATTATCTGAAGCAGACTGTGTTCTCTTTAACTTATGTTAGGGGTTCAATATTTAAGCGACTAAGTCCTATCAGTTTAAAAATCGCATCCATGGTCGACCATGTCCACATGCTTTCTTAATGTGTAGTGACTTGCTGTAATGTGGCTTATATTTTGTGATTCGATCTTATATCAATGTTTATCATATTTTGACCGTTTTGCGTCTAGTTTGGAGTGTATATGTTTATGTCAATGTGCCTCTGGATATCGAAGTATAACTGTAACATCTTGTACACACAAAGTCTGTAGGCTACATGTAGTTATTTCTAAACCACCCTCATCACTTATACACAACACAGACTCCACTGTACCATATGTACAAAGGTTTCATTGAGTTTGGATGTAGGGCTGCAATCAAAGTGGCCGAGAAAGTATAATGAAGGAGAGGGGACTATTTCGTGCCTGTGTCGAGCGTGTTGCGTTTGTGCAATTGTGCATGAATGTATGTGCATGCGTAGGACAACCTCGTGTTCGTCAAGTATGTACATACGAGAAAAAACGAACGTACATTATTGTTCTTCGAATTTTTAAAGATGACGAGATGAGACGTTGATATTTAAAACCCACTCTCCATCCCACTTAATCTCGTAGTACATTCATATATAGGTGAGCGTCCCAATAATTTAGAAACGTATGTAGAAAATAGCTTCTAGTACTGTGAGCAGTACAGAACTTTGAAAATAAATCCCACCACTCGCAGCGTCACCTCATTGGTCTGCGATTGTCATTGTCGTTTACATCCGATACATTATAAACAAAATCCCCTGTATAGTTTCTCAGCATCACTCCACATATTTTAGCGTAATATGTCAAGTACGTGACAAATTAAACATGCCAAACGCACCCAGAGAAACAGGAAGGAAAACTACCGCACCGAGTAAGCAAACTGGTAGAGTACGACTTGGAACGAAAAAAAGTCATTGTAGTAGTTCAAGGGCAATATATACAAATTGAACAACACATGTTCATGTACACGTAACGCGTGTTGTTCAATTTATGATCGACGTATTTGTACGTGATGACACGTGTCACTACTAGATTATATCCCATGCAGGGTATTAAGGGCTTTTCTATTCTTTATCGACGAACTCTTTGTACCAAATCAAAGGCGGTCGAAGCCTTCACTCCGACGTATGGCGTCCCTAGAAATTTTGTTCCAGTCCATTTTTAGTACCACGACTATTAGCATACTAGTTAAACATGCATACCCCAACGCCGACGCATAAAATAGGCTGGATAAGTCGCGACGCCAATAGGTAATGGCCAAGTATGATCCTGGTACCTGTATGCACCAACTGCTCACAAAAGCGAGGAGGAGGTTTACACGAACACGGCACGCGGACAACACTATTCGTTCGAGTATAAACGAGATGTTCATAAACAACATAAGCAAACATACTGGGACTCGAATTTCTACTAACAAAGAAATTACTGCAGGATCAGATGAGAACACAAGCCCAATCTCGGAGATGAATATTCCAATGACGGACACAGCTATGACGATTATGAACAATGCCAAAAGGCAGCCTACTTTGATGGAATATAGGCCCCCACTCACGTTCCCGGCTCCCATTGCAACGCTTAAGCGTACACCCACACCCACACCGAGTGCTAGCATGCTTGCAAACATGAGCCAAAGAACACGGTATGTTATGTTGAATGCAGCTAGATCATTCGTACCAATCCAGGACGCAAACACGCCCAAGACAGAAATACGCCAGAAATCGCTGGCCAAGGAGAGTGTCGCAGGTATAAAGATGTACAGGAATGATTTGATTCTTGTCCAGGTGACCTCCCGTGGTTCCCATCCGTACCAGCACGCACTGTGAAGGCGAAGTATCATACAAAACACCACCACAAACACGAACGCCATAGCATATTCGGCGATCACAGTTACCCATGGACATATCATAAAGCCGAGCCCACCCCATCCTTCAACACCAACACCGAGTACCAATACCAGCCCCAACACGAGGTTGAGGATGCATGTGAAAACGTATGCAATTGCCGGTGCTTTAACAATGCCCTGTGCGGTGAAGAATTTTGTAAGCTGATCGGCAAGCAATTTCGGAGGAAGACTTAGTGCTATCACACAAGAATAGTAGGACGCTTTGTCAATAATTTGGTCTGACTCGGTGGTAAACACACGCAATATTGGGCCAGTTAGCACCCACAGCACCATGATAATCACACATAGTATACTCACAACAAACAAGGACACTTGAAACCATATCCCTGCCAAGCGATTGTTCTTGGCCCCAATCGCCTGACCAATAAATATACTTAGGACGGATCCTTTAGCGAGGAAAAGGGTACATAACGTCCACAAGTCGGAGAGTGTTACTGCCGACAAAGTCTCTGTACTCACGTGACCTACCAGTGCACTGTCTGTTGATTTTATGATCATGTATGAGCTAGTGCATACAAATACACCAGAAGATAGGCTGAGAATCTCGCGTATCTCTTCAAGCAATGAAAAATCACGTCGACGGATATGAACAAGGTGTCCTTCAGTGTTGCCTAAGAGAGCGTCAAGCTCGGTCAGAGACATGTCTTTCAACAATTCGTGCATATATCGCTGAAAGCAGTCACGCTCTCAAAGATTGACGTGTAGGAACACACACAATTTGCACACATGTAAAATTAAGCATGTGGAAGAGGGATAGAGCAGGACGTTTTGATTGATTGATTGATTGATTGAGTGATGGATTGATTGACTGATAGATTGTTTGTCTGTTTGTTAGTTTGTTTGTTTGATTGTTTGATTGTTTGTTTGTTTGTTTGTTTGTTTGTTTGTTTGTTTGTTTGTTTGTTTGTTTGTTTGTTTGTTTGTTCGTTTGTTCGTTCGTTTATTTATTTGGTTGTTATTTTGTATACTTGGTGCTTTGGATAGTTGGGGACACATGATCAGTAATATATATGTAACGAAATGATTATTATATAGAGCTCTCACTTCAGTCCGGTGATATGATATCAGAAGCGAAGACGTAATATCAGAAGCGATCGTACGGATTCAGACTCAGTTCAACCGGTGGATTTGCTATTTTGGGATTCTGTGCCATTCGGTGATTGGTTTGCTGTGTTTGTTCGTAAACTATTAATGAATCAAAGAAAGCATTATATTAGAATAGATCACTGTGCTTATAATAATCTATTCTTATTGAGTAAAATATAAAAATTCGCATTCAATGTGTGTGTCTCATTTGGCTCATTTGGCTCATTCATATATCGAGTACATCATCTGCCAATCATCTGGAACGTGATCTTTCGGGGGTCAATTGACACGTGGAAGTGTCAAGTGTCAAATGTCAAGTGTCAAATGTCAAGTGTCAAGGGTTTAGGGTTTTAGGGTTTAGGGTTTAGTCAAGTGTCAAGTGTCAAGTGTCAAGTGTCATGGAATCAATTTCTACTTACCTTGGTTCTTGACACAGAATCCGCCAAAGAAAGAATTTCTCATCTGCATGCATATTCAAAGTGCATAACCTCGTTCCTATTTTCTAGAGACATTTACAACCTCCTACCTTCATACCAACAATGTAGTATTAATGTAAGAACTTTATTATTTATTTATTTAAATATAATTACAACCACGGTATAATGTTTAATATCATCTGTACATTTAAAGCCTGTCACTGCAACTTCTTCCATAATTATATAATACAAACCACATGTCCTCATTTTCATTTCCATCCCCACTTTTCACCCCCAAATAGTATCTCGCAGACGTACTCAACTGTATCGCACAATCGGGTGTCAAAATTACAATTTATTACACACCGACTAATGAAATATGCATGTACATATGCACATTGTCTTCTAACATATACAAGCATATACCCGTGTTTCGGACCTATCTCAGTATTCGCTTGTGAATGCACTGGGATAAAGATTGAGGAAAGCACCTCTCATCGCAATCCCAAGCGCACATATACCAGACAGTTTCTATCGTGCGCTCTTGGGTGCACCAATCTATTGCACTACCCGAGAAACGCTACACAGAACTTACAAATCCACCATACAAACACACCTAGGCATCTGTAACCAATCCGAACATATCCACTTTCAAAATCATCTAATTCAAGTCGTTCGTCCAATAATGCCATCTAGCAATTACCTCTTCCACTGTGATGTAGTACACATGTACTCATACATACACCATGCATACATTTCTCAGAAAAAAAGATCCACATGTCCACAGCACAAGAGTTATCAAATCATGAAATTCCCAAGTGTAAGTTCCTTGCTGTAGTGAGACTGGACATCGAACGCACATGCCCAAGCACTGCATGCGAAAGTACGGCAAATGAAAAAACACCTACACCCATGCTCTGCGCCCAATATTCACCGCCCTTCTCGCGGGACTGTTGTTGTACACCTGACACACCCATCACACTCTCAAAGTACGAACAGATATAAGCACACGGCATATATGTCCGACATGTAGTCGTAAATATCTCGGCTTCGTGACTTCTCGACATGTGAGCTGTTCATCCACTCTTAAATCCAAGTTCTTTGTTCAACATGGTCCTCCCATGCACAACGTTCTTCGCTGCAGCAGGATTGTGGCTCACATACAACATGAGACGCGCAACCTCTCTTGTTGTGTTTGCGATAGCATTTGTACTAAATTCGGCTTGACTCATCAGTCTCCGATGGTACATTCTTCTATAGTGTATGTCAGATACCACCGTTTTGCATACAAGACAGCGATTGTTGTTGCAGCCCGTCTGCAATATACGCGTACATACATTAGTTGGTGGAGCAACGATATACATGAAGAAAACAGTAGTGTTTGGTAGTGTTCCAATATACACTTCGATTTGCATAGTTCGGCTTAAAAATGTTTTTCCATAGAAATAGCGCTTCTTGTTTGTGCAGCTATTCCTTAATTTTCTAAGAAACCTGCACTTTCATATTGACGTAACTGGACATCAAGTCAAAAATTCAAATGTAATCTATATACTACTAATGCATTTTGAGCAAGTCGCATGAGGATGCCCCGGGAGAACACGTGCACAAATAAGTAAACAGCCTTATGAATATATATACCATACCGATTGCCATATCGAAAAACAGCTCTGGCATAACACTGTGTGACCACATGGTGTGAACGTAATTTCGGGTGTTCTCTCTTTACACACCGCACACTCTGGCTCAGCCTCAGGCATATTCCTGGACTGGCTTCTCCGGTCGCGTTTGTGTGTGGCGATAGATGTTTCACCATCATTGTGAGAAGGTGACAGAGTGTCTCCCATGAGTCCAATTTGTTCGGTCATTTTTTCCAGCAAGCGTTGGTATGCAGGTATGTAATTCGCAAGCTGCAATATGTATGGTGGGGTGTGCGAGTTTCAGCAAATATGCATTCAGAGATTTAAGAGTTGAGTCGTAGTTGTGTTTACAAGCAACATGTCTCTTTCCGTCGTTGTTTACAGTACATGTTGTAACAGCCTGTAATTCTCATCAGATGATAATTACGGGATGAAAACTTCTGTGCATGAAATCTGCATAAATCCAACATATACGTGTGGATATATACGTACGGGAACGAGATCTTGAAACTATTAAATGCAAGTAGTAGAGCTGCATCTCGGCTGTGTGTAAGTATGCCGTGCACGCGTTTGTGTGCATGTCGGTTGGGTTTGGATATCGTACATGTACATGCTACAGGTCGTAATGGAGGTAAATCAATTTTCCTTACTGATCCTCCGATAAGAGATGTCCCATAGACCAATCTCATAGTGGCTGATTTGATTTGATATAACGCCAAACATTCAGTGCAAAATAAGGCTATGTGACATATTGTACTTATCTATGGCTACAATATAACTGCACGTATACCCACGTATCATAGCATACCTGAGCATGGTTTAATTTAGTCCAATCCACTTCCAATAACCCCAAATCTGCGTCGCTGTCGTGCGAACTTCCATGCAATCCTAAAGAAGGTCGTTGCGGGCCACTCGTTGCCATATTATTAATCAGTTGAGGATTAACAAATACTGCGTACAGGAAGTAATAATTTACGAGATGTGCCACTACAGCCCTTGCACAGTGGAACCATGACACTGTTCCTACAACGAACACACAGAACGCCTGTCAAATAGATTTGAGTGTGAGTAAAATAGTTGGAATCAAGGTGTTTAAACTGACGCGTGACGAACACTGCGCGCCGTAAATAGCACACCACAATCCTCGCATAGTGATATCACAACGTAGTTTCACACAAGAACATGGAATCCATGTGCTTCTTTCTCCTAATGTGAGTGAATCATTTTTCAAGTAGCACTTTCTAGTAAAAGGGGAAAAAAACAATTCCAGTACAAAGTATATTATAGTATTCATTATCTTGCCATGCCTGGGTAGTATTGAGGCACCAGCCACTTTCTAGGGCAAGATACAGGCATGCCACCTCGACGTTGCAATCAAACCATCTCAAATACATGTCATTCCACGGCATTCCTTTGACGGGATGAAATTGTTCAAAATCAACGAGTTAATATACGTGTCTGTTGGATATGCGTACGAGTAAGCGCACCTATAAATGACTGCGGGAATGTATGCGGGAATATGTGCTAATGTTCAGAATATATGTATTAAAGTGTATGTTGATTGTGTATATAACACACGACACATAATATGAGATCATCAATACATTCGCCTTTCCACACCTGAGTAGGACGTGAGACAGAACATTTGCATGAACGGGCGTCGAACAACTGGTAACGAGGCCAGCGCTGCCATTGCAATACTGGCCACGGGGTGAATCTGCAACAAATGGATGATATACTCTTCGTTACATTAAATAAATGGAAATATACATATTTGTTAGACATATATACGCAGTGACACAAAACCTTCAGAATGACAGTGCTTTAAAATGTATGTGACAAAAGGCAAGGAATAGTGCGAAGCAATACTGACAATTCAGTTACTAATGTACCAGTCTTCTTATTTAACTAGAGACCATACCCCAAGGTTCACCTTCGGGTAAACATTTATCACAACTTAAAATGATGTACAATCAGTTTGAATGTACCAGTCTATTCTTATTTAACTAGAGACCATACCCCAAGGTTCACCTTCGGGTAAACATTTATCACAACTTAAAATGATGTACAACGAGCTTTTCAAAACTTGGTGTATACAGATGAGTATATGGTTGTGCAACAAGATACTCCACAGTGAACAAATTTTATGAACAAGCATGCTTGTGCAGATGTAGATGTGCATAGACAACTATAGAGCACGAAAGAAGTACATAGATACAAACGTGTACAACATAACCCACATGGAGATTACATACCAATGGATCAGCGGCAACCGGCGCAGTACAAACTTCCCACAGTAGTTGAGGGATGAGAGTGACACTGTACACATCGCTTACAAATAGCAAAAGCTTGAACGGAATCTTCATAAACAAGTTGAATTGTAATAGCTCTGTTATGTTTGGTATCATATGTGCCAACCACCACTTTAAACTCTCTCTAAACGTTATTTCCTCAACTGTGCCTTCACTGGCGTTGATGTGTTCGTACAGCTTCCAGCCTTGTAACCAGATTATAAGACTCTGCGCGTGGAAGTAATATAGATTTACGAATTTGCGATCTTAACATATATAGATATATATATACAATACGTATGGTTTGTTTTTTGTTGTATCTGCTTCTTAAATACATCATTCATATTTCATTTTATAATAACTATCCATCTTGTGCCTGGGTCGTACCAATCCGTTCATCAAGCGTCCTAAATGGGATTGAACCTTGCAACGCCAGCACAAATTGGTAAACATATACTGTCATACAACGATAAACAAGTAGAGCCGCCTCAAAACACTACATAAACATATACACAATGCAACGACATTCCTGTATCACCACACCTCACGTACTTTCAACCAGATTATACACGAACATATTCATCGACCGTCTAAAACACGCCCATCCAATACTCTTGTTTGTAAGTCGGATACCTTTTGTGCCAGAATTCCCAAAAATAACCACCAAAAGCACAAGAAAAACGACTCAAACAGACGCAGAGATAAAGCCTCTTCCACTAGTACAACATCTGGTCCGTACCACAAGAGATGAGCAAACGTTTGCCATGTTAGACCCAGGTTCCAGAGCAAGGATATTGGAGTGAAGAACTTCCAAATCTGCGAATGTATGCGTGGGTGTTCATGAGCGAATGAATAATTTTTACAAGTACTTCAAATGGAAGTAAATGCGTAGGTGCGTGTACACGTGTACGAGTGTGCGCCGAGGTTGAACCTATTCGCAGCCTACATTGTACGTGAGTGTGATATATTCGGTTCTAGCCAAGGTCGGCTCCACATGAAATTACGTACGGTGACTATTCAAAAGCAAAAACGGTTATTACGTTATATGAAAAAAAACATACCACATAATCGTACCACCAGGCGTTGTCATCTCTAAAGTCTAACAATTCTACACCGTTCGGACATGGATAATCTGCTGACACAGCTGCGTAGGCACTTTCAAGAATGTATACATAGCCAAATATATTACTTAAAAAACAGACGAAGGCAACGATGGTGGCTGGTCGAAGGTTGTATATACTATAACTGACATCCGTGAAGAAGGGCATGGCGTTGAATAAATTTGCACGGTATGTAAGCATTTAGGGTGTAGGGTTTATAATGAGCCGTATGTCATGACCATGTACGTTCTCGGCAGGTACAATTTTCTTCCGTACGCGTTAAAGGAATATAGTTGGTTAATAACTAATCTACAATCATGCACTATTCATTCTCTTTGATTCAATAAACCTTTAGTACATGCACAATGTTTGTTACTTGTCCCCTCACTACCATTCGAGTACATATGTAATGTTTTGGTGTCTGTGTGTGTAAGAGTCAATGTGAATGTGCCAGTGTAGCTACGTCCTTTCGAATCACGCACTCTAAGTGCTATGAGTGCTTTAAGTGATGTGTGTGCTAAACGGACATGTCTATGTAGTTATATGTTTGTGTGTGTGTGTGTGTGTGTGTGTGTGTGTGTGTGTGTATGTGTGTGTGTGTGTGTGTGTGTGTGTATGTGTGTTTGTGTGTGTGTGTGTGTGTGTATGTATGTGTGTATGTGTGTGTGTGTATGTGTGTTTGTGTGTGTAGGTGTGGGTCTCTTGAGTGAGCCATCGTGCCGAGGAGATGCGATGAAACAGCCACTGGACTGTGGTTTACTTGCAAAATACAGCATAAAGTGTATAGTAGACAGTATTAACGTATTGACTGTATTCTAAAGTGTATGGCTTATGGTTGAGTATGTAGTTCGGTTCTCTGTACATACAGCCCAAGACAGCTGCAAGCCAGGCAATGTGAACTGTAGACTGTACTTTTAAGTTCCCGCCCTTTTTTGGCGAGTACCAACCACATGACATGCTATGCCATGTAAAACATATATACACAAGCTCGTCTGCATATATATATATATGTACATTATTATATTATTATTATTCTTATGCGTATGCTTCTGTATCAGATGCAACAGATGTAACAGATAAATGCACGCATGACTGAATAATGCACTTATAGAATGTATGCATACATATGTATAGATATACTTGAATCCATATAATCGTGACAGACAACGCGCCGACAGATATACATGGATATAGAGAGGTACAGCGTACCGCGCTTATATATATGTAAGTTTCCTGACAAAAAAAATAATATCTCACATAACATTCGGAAAAACATCTTATATGAATCTCTTTAATTATAAATGAAGTGTAACAGTGATATTTCATGTGAAAAACCCAAGATTGTAAGCTGAGCGGAGACTACTCTGTCATGGTGTATTTTTCGTCTGACGCTGATTCGGAAGATCAGATGAACGTCACTGTGACTACATCACGTGGTAGGAGAGCGCGAAAATGTGCTTCCATGGCAATAAAGGCTCTCCTCGACTCGGATGAGCCTGAATCGGATGTAGTTAGTGAGAGCGCTGACTCGTCGGACGAATGGAGTGCAAACAGTAGAACTAAAGAAAAGACGCCAACCAAGAGAGTCGAAGGTACAATCACTACTTCATCAGCTCCAGCCTCGAAATCGCCTATGAAGAAACGTACACCTACAGTGAAACATGGAAATTTTATAAAGAACGAGAACACCATTAAAATTGAGGAGGAACTTGCGCGCAAGTCAAAAGTCTCCATTGATGACGACGACGATGACTTAGATTCGGCTGATTTTGTGCCTGTGATACCTCAAAAGCGCAAAACACCCACAAAACAAGATGCAGATATGGGGTTAGATAACACCAACGCAAATCCTGCCACGGATCTGGGTGTAGACCGGGACGTAGAGAATGCAGTGAAAAGCAAAGTCAAGACTGCTGCCAAAGAGAAGAAAACCAAGGCAACACGTATGGCATCCACGATGCCTCTGAAACTCTCATCTCGCCTCATTCCTGCCTGTATTTGGGAGACAACCAGTGAAGTGGTAAGTATTTATGAATTATGTATGTATGTATATACTGCGGGTGTTCGTTAGAGGGATGTGACTTTGTCGCCAAGCTTCATTATGGTGACAGTGAACTACATGTGTACGTGGTCTATATCTACGATGATATTCTACATTGTAAGAGTTTGCCTTATTCATGGTACTTATATCTACACCAACTATCCTATTTCTACTGGATATACGTATTGCATGCATATGTATAGATATGGAGAAGTAGTATTCAACAGATAATATTTGAGCATAAATGACCTAGTCGATTGCATGAGTAGAGCTACCAAGGCCTTCTAGTATCATCAACTAATAAAGTGATATACACACATGCGCAAATACATACATCATACGTACACACATGCATGACCTACATGAAGGCGTAGAGATGATGAGACGCATGAACAACACAACATAATATTATAGGCATTCAGGTTATATGACACTCATTTCTGAATTCACATGACACGTTTTTTGCCCTGCGCACGTATATCAGGACTTGGATGGAGACACTGGAGCTGTGGGAAGATTCTTTGCGAAGCCAAACGACGACAACATAATTAAACTTGATTTGAAGGGATACACATATAGTGGAAAGCCACGACCATGCTCTACATTTATGGTTGTTAAAGTGAACAGTGGCGAGGCGAAAGTTGAATCTTTAATTGACACGTATCTGGATCTTGAATGGTATGCATACGTGTGCGCATTTGGTCCATGTGCATGAGCGTATGAGTATATCGTGTACTGGATGGATGATATTGTAATTGATTGATTGTACATGCCTCTAGTAACATTCAAGTCCATATTTACTTTATATATACGTATGAGTATTGTACGTTGCACACATAAGTACCGACTGCATCAAACTTCCCTTTGCACTCGGAGACATATTAGCGTACACTTTATACAACAGCATTGACAGCGTGTACAATGCAACGGAGGTGCTTACTGGTAACATTGATGAAGACGACGAGCTTGAATCAGAAGCAGAGGATGGCAATCTTGAAGGTCTTGATTTGAATCCCAACGGAAAACGGTGTGTATGCGTTATATATTCATTGTGCTTTGTGCATATCTGTGTGCAGAGTTTACGGTTTTCATGTAGTGCTCAAGACAGAGTCATAAGACATATTACACGGCAAAAGGATACACAGAATGTGCAAAGCAATATTTTGTCAACAAGAATGCAGTGACTTTTATAGATATCATGTATACACAATCAAGAGAACTCATTATAATTACCCAATCAATCAATCGTAGCGCTGGAAATAAAAAGACAAGTGGAAAAACTTCCACTAAGAAAGTCAAGGTTTTAGCATCAGACGACGTTGCTCCCGCTGTGGTACGCATGAATACAATTCTCATATCGCATACATAGGTGCATGAATATGTACAAACATATATACATGGAATATGTCTGTGTTCGCGTGGCAATATATATATATAGCTGTACATGTGTTTGATGAAATGCATAAGCCAATCATGACGTCCAGTCTGGAAGAAGGTACGTTTATATATATATAATGTGTGTGTGTTACAGTCATGTACACAAGCTTTTTTTTACCAACTCAACATGCACAGAGTAAGGCCACTAAGACGAAAACTAAGAAAACGACCAAGAAAGTGACCAAACGTAAGGTTGCTGCAAAAAAATAAGATAGACGAATTACAGAGGTATTTTATGACGCACGATACTGTTACCTCGATTATTTGTTCTTGTAAGTACGCTCTTTACATTAACATACTTTCAACTTCCCTACGATAAATACTATGCATACATTTTCATACATAATGACAAATACGCAGCTTCCCAGAAGAGAATCTATTCAAGCCAAGAGAGAATTTTTTACATTTGAAACCAAAGACAACAAGTTTATAGAAATTCGGGGGGGGAGTATACGTATATACTTATACATATACTTCACACAGACGACATCCAATCTATCTTCTAGAACGAAGTATGCACGGAAAATTACACATTGATAAACACACTTTCAATCCACGGTGTGGTGGGTAGGGTTATGGAAAAGTAAGGCCTATATAGTCTAGATAAACTTGGAAAAATAGTTGTGTGGCTACTCATTTATAGCACCCTACGAATACGTACATAATTGGGCAAACATTACTGGAGGAATATACCTTTGTCTGTATGTACATTTGCATGTCCCTTCATAGATGGGAAAGACGTCTACCTAACAGTAGTAAATTCATGAAACAGTATTGCCTACATATTGTAGATGGTTCTTAAACGTCTCTATACGTAGCTAGCCATGTTAAACTTGATGGGAGAACAGTAGAATCAGAGTTTTAGATCTTCCAGCAGATGGCAACCTTTATCTTGAGCATGTCAAGAACATAATCCTAAGATAGTGTTATACATGTACCATGATGTTCACATGTACGCACAACGAAAACTTGGAAGCGCATTCCGGTAGTAGATACATACATGGTTACGTTAACCAAACGAGTGCAACGAATGAATTTTGAGGTTTATTCAATATGGGCGGCTATGTACAGACACCACTTCTGTAAATATCTGTAAATACATAATAGTGATTGATTTTGCCCGTCTTTCGCACACGCACCGGTTTGCCCAGAAAACACTTACTCGCAGTGCTTGGCCATGTCGGTAAACGCATCGCGTCTCTTGTAAAGACTGTCTTGAATGACTTCCTGAGTAACGTCACTGCTGTAATCGGAGATCCACTCACAGAATGTAGTGTTATCCTGTACAATGATATTATCCACCAACGAAGCACGAAAAAAAAACAACATACGTGAGACCGCGTGTACATAAACAGATAAATATTGTACGTCCTATACGTCGAACGCATGTAATACACACTGAAGCCCTGAAAGTGAAATTACCACAGAACAAAGTCATAAGGCTAACAAGTTAAATGAATATTGCGTACCGCAGTCACTCGGTTGAGCTTGATAGTGTGGATGGCAGACATCACAGTGATGGCAGGCTCACTACCGATAAGCTCGTAAGTGAGGCTGTGCATGTAGTCGGAGATCTCGAGGATCTTGACGGTTTGAACGGTATTGTCAGCGAATTCGAGCTTCACTGTTCCTCCAACTGTTGTGAGAGAGTAATTAAGATGTGCTAGGCAAGTCAGTTGTTTATTGTGTGGTTACTTAGGAAGGAACATTTTGAACGACTGTGACACATTGGTTGGCGATCACATTTAACCAGATACACGATGAATACTTCTTTTGGAAAACTCACCATCATCGAAAATTTCCTCTTTCGGTACCACTCGAGAAATCTAATCAAACAATCGCACAAAATGCATATGGTTCAAACAGAACGAGACACATCTGGCAACAATATTTGAAATTTCAGAGATACCAACGGACACACACACACCTAGGCCATCCTGGTCAGACTTGGTGGCGGTCTTGACCATCTTCCAGAACGCAAAGTCGCCATTGCGGACGGCTCCCCAGACCTGTAATCGCAAACAAACACGCCGGAAAAACACAAAGTTGAAAAGTCGTTAAGAAGATGTGATCAAACATAAGGCATCAAAAAGAGGAAGCGTTGACTCTATTTCTACAGTGCGCAAGAGACAGTTTGTTACCTTATCGATCGGGGCCTTGATGACACAGGATTCGTGGACGCGAGTAGTAGACATTGTAGTTAATGGGGACGTAGGAATGAAGGTTGTACATGAAGGTGTGGAGTTTTTTTGTTTGTATGTTTGTAGGTTTCGTTTGAGCTACATGCCTGCGGTGGGCTGCCTTCGTTCGTGCGTGTGGTCGTTCGTTCATGGGCTCGTTTCGCTCGTTCGTTCGTTCGTTCGTTCGTGCGTTCGTTCCTACTGACAGACGAAACGGCGAAACCGCGCCACCATACCACACGTTATGCCGTTAATGACATAACGTGTGTGTGTGTGTGTGTGTGTGTAGTGTGTGTGTGTGTGTGTGTGTGTGTGTGTGACGAATCCATACCTCAAAAATAGAATTCCTGGTTAATTGTTCACTATGGACTAGTGTGTTCAGTTGTTATTGAACCGTTGCTATAAATAGTTATGCACTCAGCTCATCTTATTGTAGCATAAACACACACACACACACATATATATACACACACACACACACACACACACACACACACACATATATATATATGCCATGCCAAACCAGCGACATGCTCTCAAACACTTTTATCCATAGCTATTATCTCTTATCGAAACTGACGATCTATCGTTCGTGCAAGGTTCTATAGTTTAAGATTTATTCATACATGCTGCAACTTGTACGTGCACACATTCGTGCTCGTACGTGGTATCTCTCCAGCTAAATTCCAGTATATCCTTTCATTTTTTTTGTGTGTCGCTTTTCAATCAGTGAATCATCCCAACACAGACGTTAGACATGCACGACATGTGTTGGTGGTGTGTAGAAGTTACAGTATGAGTGAGCACATAAAGCCGGAGTGCAGTTCCAATCCCGTGCTCATCCCGAACACCAACCACTTGGCTAGAGGTATGATGAGTGAAGGCGAAGAAGAAAAACAGGTCACAGATAATTCAGTGAGATATGGTGCAAAGATTGCCCTCTCCTCGAATGCATCATTGCAGGTCTCCCGATCCGAGCCCACCTTGGAAAAAATATACAATAATAGGAGTGTGTCGCCATCTGACGAGATTGGCCAAAGGATTTCAGACAATTTATATCTGGAGAGAGTTTCTGAAATCTCGGAAGATTCTGGGTCGGCTGGAACTGATGTTTACGGTGCTGCATTGACAATACAAAGCTTTTGGCGCCACTGTAGGTGCCGGAATAGGTTTCGTAATATTGTTAAGCTAGTGTTAGAGGAGCATGTATATTCGGCCGATTGTGCCGCTGCTACCATAGAGAGTCTTAAACAGAGCCGCCTTGAGCGCAGACAGTCGTCGGTTTTGAAGAGAGTTGATGTTTCAGCGCAGACCAAGAGTGAGGTTTCTAGTACAGATGATACCAAGCTACTTGTAGCTGTCCCGGATATATTTGATGATGGTGGCAAGGTACCGATCTCGGATGTAGACGAAATTTCGGTATGCTTTCGTTTCAAAGTAAGCGCTTACCCCAACACGAATCTGAGCATGGACCTTGTACGTTCGATTGGATGCTGTATATTCAACAAAAGCCCCTTGCTTGGGTTACAGTATCTGATTGACCACAATGTGATAGAGAATGAGACACAATCGATTGTGACTTTAATAACATCCGAACGAGAGCTTAGTAAGACTGCTGTGGGAGATTTCCTGGGTAATGTGCATGCCGGGTGTCAGTCTGTACTCAAAGCCCTGATACGCCGACAGTGCTATTGGGGAAAAGATTTTGTTGCATCGCTAAGAGAGTTTCTGGCTCTGTTCCGACTCCCAGGTGAAGCTCAAAAAATCGATCGGATCATGGAGAACTGGGCGCAACAGTATTTTAGCCAAAACCCGGATGTGTTTGTAAGTGAAGACACGCCGTATGTACTTGCATTTAGTACAATCATGCTTAATACTGACCAGCACAACCCTAGTGTTATCCACCGCATGACGTTGAGTGAGTTCATTAAAAACAATCGCGGACTGGACAACGGGAGGGACATACCGGAAACGTTACTGAAGGGTTTATATGACGACGTCAAACACGCCGAGATTGAGGTACAAGACACACAGCTGGCGTGTTTGGTTGGCCTCCAAAACTGTATCACTAACATGCCCGCTACTCTCGGTCTACCTGTCCCATATCGCTTGCTCATTGATCAAGAAGAAGCAACTGAATGTCTCCGACCGGGTCAGCTTCATAGGAACTATGCGAAAGATAAGCGGCAGCTGTTCTATTTTAATGATATGGTGATAGTCACTACACTGAGCAAGTCCGGATCTACATGCAAATATCGGGAGCACTTTTTTTTGTACCGGACAATCATTAAGCTCGTACCTGTTCATGTACAGCCGAGGTTATCCTCACAGGGTGTTAATCAACTCATCATTATGGATTTTATTGATCAAACGAAATACATTAAGATTGTCTATCCAGGAAGGAAAAATCTCGTTAAATTCGTACAGTATATTAAATCTAAGGGAATGTTGATGCGATACGTGCACAGTCCAGAGCTGAAAAAGTTGGGGTTTGATGTCGACCTTTTACCCGTGTTGGATGAGTCGTGGTCGGAAGAGCAAGTGGCGGCATTTGAAGAAAAGATTAATACTTTGCCTGGCATTGGGAGATCGAAAGAAAGCTGCCGTACCTCTCGCAGTTCTTCCGTGTCGAGGATCTCAAATAAGGCTAGTTTTGTAGGAGGCGTTGTCAACTCAATATTTAGGACTAGTTCAAGCGAATTGCAGGAAACACTGAAGAAGAACAGGAAGCAACTTTCAATGCTTTCTAAAGGGAAGGGCTATAGTACCTGAAACGGTTCAGTGTGGTCGCCTGTAGCAAGTGGTCGCGTCTAAGACGAACTATGGTTGAGAGCATGATCTGCCAGGAGTTGTATATATGTGCGAAAGCACTGTCGGAGGAAAACGTGCTCGATATGCCCGCACGTAGTGACTATATTAATTCATATTCGTATATAGGTTCCCTTGTTGCCCACGAGACGGTCGGGTAAACGTAAAACTCGATTTTCAGTACTCTTAGCAATAGCTTTTAAATATAAGGTTGACAACCGAATATATTACGTTACATCGATTCAATATGGTCGATGAATGTAGACGAAAAGACAGTACGTCTTTTCTCAATAAAGAGATTTAAGAATATAACGAAGTGTTCACATCTACAAGAAAAACCGTACACGTCATTTGAGTTTTTGACAAATATATGTGAATTGGCATGTCCGAACTACATATTCCTACGCCGTCATGGACCACGCCTGGTCGAATACTATACTTTGATTTTGGTGGCTACTTGTACCCCTGCAAGAACACATGCCACCAAATGTAAAATAAAAGAGGACGTGTCGTGGTTGACAAAATATTGAACAGTACATTGCGCATACTGCTCTTCTTAAACTGTTCTTCTGCGTATAAATATTTACGTGGTGTCATTACACAGATTATAAATTATAGTTTGGACAATCAATTAGACTATTGACATAGCAGGTTTGCATCTATGTTTATCAACATACTTTATATGAGGTAACTAAAACATATCCGCCCTATTTATAATTACAAGCATGGGCTATGTTACATTATGATTCTGGAGCAAGTCTAGCAGTAAGCGATTAATCTTATAACGACAGGTTTACATGTCATTGCTGATCAACAATATATCACAATTGTTGTCGAATATGAACCTGTGAAGCAATATGTCTGATCCCAAACGTCGATGGTGTTAATCACTGGTAATATTCTTAGAAATCGTGCCGTTGTCTTCTGAAGTCGAGATGTCGGGTTTGGATCCTCGTCTTTTCCTTCGGCGTGGTAGGAATTTATCAAACAATGACATTGGGCGAGGATTCTCATTGACTCGCTATTAATCGAGGCGAGCAAGAAAATAATTACATAAACTCTAGTTAAAAGTAAGATTGAGTAAAGAAAGCAAGCTGAAGCATCGAACCGTATAGTATTCGAATGCGCACATACATAATTGTATTAACAAACGTCAATGTATGAGAACCACAATATCACAACGATAAAAGGCTATACGACAACGCCTTGAATTTATCAATAGCAAGATCTAACCCCACTCCCAATATTGCAGAAATTAGCACCCTATCATAAACTGGTGATTGTATGATTTTTACCTCGTATAGTCCGCAAGGATTGCACACTAATTGACCCTTCTTGCTACGGCGCCAGAGTGTAGTGTCACGTGTGTTACAGTTGTCACAGATGTTGTTTTTCTTTGTGATATCCTTCTTTGTCGAACGGCGTTCACTGGTACCCGTACTTGTCTTGCGATTTGTACTTTGTTGTAAATTTGAAAGTGCATCTTGGGATGAAGGCAAACTAGTAGTGCTATTTCGTTGTCAAGTATGCAAAAAAAAATGTGACATAAGAAGTCGCATCATGATGTTAATGCAAATTGTAATATATAAATTTGGAACAACTAGCAAAGTCTGTATATCACACAGAGCAACTAAACACTTACTTTATGTATGGCAAACTCTTTCTTCTCCTGTCAGTACACTGCGGTATAATTTGAACATTACTTGTAACCACGGGCTGTCCTACCGGTAAAAACGGAGTGGTAGGCATCGATACCCGATTCTCCAAATTCAAGGCGCTCGGTGATGATCCTCTTCGTGTCGGAACTTTCGCATCCGAAGCCATGGCACCTCTCTCGTTCATAGGAGAGTTCCTTGGAATGCAATAAGTACACGGGAACATGTATGAAACCATGTTATTTCATTATAGACTGCAGAATGTCTAAACTTGGCGCATAGTAAGAAATTATGCAAGGGTCATCTGGAAATAGCAAACACGACTCGTGAAAATTGCAAGGAAAAGTCACAATCACAAAACCTTGTATAATCTGCATATGTATAGAACGTCATGTAAAGCATATACCTTCCACCGTTGGATGGACTATTGTTGTCACTCCTGTTGTCATAATTTAACTGCATCCTTGACATATTAGCAGTGGCAGAAGACGTATCATCTGTCGATTCTTGCTCTAACCATTTATGTAGAGTACTAAGCATCTCAGTACTATTCTTTCTTAAGAACTCGTTGCTCTGGTCTATCGAATGCCATGACCGCATATTATGTCGCATCTGAGTTTGTTGTTGGATCTGTTGCGACTCATCGACAGGGAACAATTTCATTGAGTTAAACCCGTTACTACTCTTAGATGACATTACAGGTGCAACAGAATGCCTACGTCTCTGAGCGTAACTCGAGGGAGGCGTGCCTGTGAGATCTTGCTTAATGGCGGTGTCTGACGCATGCCGTTCCATTACCTGTTGCTGCTGTTCATGTAAGTGATGAAGCTGTAATTTCTCCAGTAATTTATGTTGTTGTTGTTGTTGTTGCTGCTGCTGCTGTAGGTGCAATTGTTGTTGTTTTTGTTGGTCATAGTGTTGTTGTTGTTGTTGTTGATACAGATGGTGTGTGTGTTGTTGTTGGTGCTGGTGTTGATGATGTTTTTGTTCATATTGCAGTCTCGCAACTCTTTGCGCGTCCCATATGTATGGAGACACTTGTTCTTCAGACAAGCCATTCGCACCGTCCATCTTGTCTACCGTTTCTACTCCATGCATCAGCATAGGCGATGAAGAAGATAGTCCGTCAGTACAGTTTTCATCCTTGATGCTATCCACACTGTTCGTGCAGTTGCAGCCACTCCTCACCGGGAGAAAATTTTTTTTTGCAGTGGATGTGCTCATGTGGCTCACGTCAGCGGTCGGTGTTGGCGGCCATGTGGGTATACTGTTCCCAGTACCGTTACAGTGTTGTTTTAAACCGTTAGAGAACGCAGGACAACCGCTAATTGAAAATTCAGCGCCCATCTGCTCCATGACAGGCCGTCCAGGTTGCTGTGGGTTAGCTTGTTGTTGCTGCTGTTTCAGCTGAGAAGCAGCACTACCGGTCGATAAAACCGCTGACAAATCAAACGTAGGATTGTTCAACGACTGTTGTATTTGCTGTTGTAGCAGTTGTTGCTGTTGCATTTGTGCTTGCACTATCGACTCGGACTGCTGCAGGATCTTGTACTCGTTCCGCCCACTCTCGGTTTGAAAGACATCAGCACTATGTGAAAATGTGCCGCTGGGGACATTGTTAGGATCATACCTCGCTACCCCGTTCATGCTGCCGTTCGTGTTTTCGCTCATGGCAGTAAACGTAGATTTTAACTGGTTAGTACCTACACCGAGCAGACCATCAACTGAGTTGAAAACAGGATTGCTTCTCTGGTTTGCCGTATATGAATCGGTCATTACAGCATTATAGTTCATACCATCTTCATCATTGGGTTGCGTAGGACATGCGTGAGCGTAAGCATTGGCAATATTCTCGGAAAGAGCGGAATATCTACGCGGAGGCCTGATGTGCACAGGGGCTTTGTCGAAATGCTGAGTTAAAGACATGACTACGACTCAGATACAAGGTCTAATACATATCTAGTAGCCAGACCCGGCGAGCACGGCGATTCAAGGTAGTTCTTGTATAGATAAGTGTGTAGGAATTCTGTTAGTTTTAGTAAGAAAAGCAGCTGGACGTGTGCGAGAGGTACGACCCATGCTACGTTATGGAAAAGAGTACCTACGATGAAAGAAGAGGTATAAACCCTATGTATGTATGTATGTATGTATGTATGAGATCGACAATCTCTTCTTCTTTATCACCATCCGTCACACCATATTTCGTTCACTGTTACTGTAAAGACGTGATTAGGTGGCAGAAAAAAAGTCCAAAAACATGGGACTGAGTGGACAGTTCGTTCAACAGGTCCTCATGCGACGGACTGATGGGATGAGTTTTGATAATAGTCAAGTAATAGTAATAGTACTAATTGTAGTAATAGTTATTGTTGTTATTGCTGTTATAGTAGTAATAGTACAGTATACATGGTACTATAGTACTACTTTGTAGTAGTGAAAGTGAAAGTAATAACCGTCATTACCTGTCCCGGGTGGAGATCCCGCGCGCGCTTACACTACCCAAACCGCCCGAGCAGTTCGTTTTCCGAATTTCGTTCTACTAAGAGGCAGTGACCACAAATTAACACATCCAACAGAGCACGCGAGTGAACGAGCGACCTCCAGACAGAGGGAGGATTGGGGAAGGACCGAAAGAAGCGAATGGATGTTCACAGTGGTTCGGTATTCCGATCCCCTCATTTGGGCTCCTGAGCTCTTCGTTTAGTATCCTCATATACTGGTTGGCCGATGATTCTTCGATATGTGATGATGTTCATAGACTCCTATTTGATATATATATAACTCGCGGCATTCTTCGGTGCTTTAAAGAATGAAAGTAACAACAACTCGCACAAGACAGAGGTGTTGGAGAGAAGGCAACCACATGCGACAAGGGTAAGAAAGTGTAGACCGCACACATTAAAACTAACTTTGATGTAAGAATGTCTCACCTCATCATATTATGAATTAACCTTTCCTTGATCAACAACGCATAAACAGCGACATTGGAAATATATATATAAATATGTGATATGTATGTTTATTTGTGTATGTTTATTTGTGTTTATTTGTGTTTATTTATTTTCACTTATTCTTTTGTTGTGGGGGAGGCACTGACTGCAAAGGTGTGCGCGTCCGCATATCTGCCTTAATCATTAAATATTGATTTTGGTAATGGCGACCCGCACATATATGTCTAGACGGACATACAATGACTCTAAAAGAAGCCCTAAAATAGCTGTCGAATGATGTCATACAAATGAGTGATTCAGCTAACGCCATTGGCATTTAGAAGATGGAATGCCCTGTTTGAAATTAACAATTGGCTATACAATGAGTACTCGTCTGCTCATTTACTCATCGCCGGACGCTCTTTTGACATATACACAAAACACGACACACACATCAAACACACAAACACACACACACACACACACAACACACACACAACACACACACACACACAGACACACAACACATCCACACACTCACTTATTCACTCACTCACATCCACGCACAACTCACTCACTCGTGTAAAGCTAACCCCCGCCCCCTGTCACGTGATACATTGTTTGGATACACTGATCATTATTGAAAGAAACTGCCATGGGAAGAGTGTAACCATAAAGAAGGCCCTTAATCAACTGGTACTAGTACTATTGCTGCTGCAGTATCGGTAGTTTTATTTTCAGTCTTTTATCCTGTCTGTCATCAGCAACCTTTATCACTTAGCTGCATTTTAAGACTTGTGCGGCCTGAGCCAATAATGTGTCTTAATATAGTCTGTCATACCAACTGATCAGCAACGTTTATGACTTGATTACATTGTACGACTTGTGCGGCCTGAACCAATATTATGTCTGAAGATTTGGATAGTAATAGTATCATCAAAAGCAGTTAATGTGTTGGTAAAACATTTGGGAACGTTATGTGCCTTAGTTAACAACAAATGTTACATGCTCATTTTATTTCGTGGCTCTACGATAGACGAGAAGCGCTGTGATTGCCTTTTTCGTTACTTGGGAAGTACTACCCGCGATAGATTGGCAGTGTTGTTTTTAACTTTTATTTGGAAATACTACTAGTGTACAAGACAATAACTTTCAACAACGGTAATTGAGAATTACTTCGTCCCTACACCACTTCAGTTTGTTCATATATCCTTTCTTCTCGTTTCAACTTTATACATAAGCGACATCCTCATCGTACCTATACATGTCAACGAATCAACATCAAAGAAGACTCAAGCAGTCATTCACTTAACTAGGATGTCTGCCGGCTATGTATAGCTAGCTATGGTTTTGTATTATAGGTGGAGAAATAGTATTGTACAAACGAATTATCCGTATGGCTTGTGCCCGTACATAGTTTTGCATACCGTGATATATCACGGTATACAAACGATTAATAATATAGTCTAACCACTTGGAGACCGCACCACCAAGGTTAACATCGGAGGTAAAAATGTATATACATCCCTTAATATATTTTGTGTGGGCTTAGATATCTTTTCGAACATTCCTATCTTGTAATCGTAGTTTTCTTCATTGTCGGCAATAACAAGAAGTAAACCATGAATCACCTGCGTATGGGAGCATGTGAATTAAAGTAAAGGCTAAAGCCATTCACTGGATGTGCGTTCATTTTAACTTGCGTGAACCGAAGAAAATGTATATCTACAAGTTCCATGCAGGTGCCTCATATGCCGGGCCGACTGGTACAGCAAGTCCTCGAAAAGCATCATTCGATTCCTCACGTCGCTCGGCTTGTCCCATTATCAACTCACCGTTACCACCAGAGCTGATGATTTGATGCACAAGATCTGGAAACATACGACACAACAGAATATTCATATACGTGACGACTAGTATTGCATTTCATATATCAGAGAAACCGACGGACTTGACATATTGTGCGCTTGAATGGGTGAGTGACTGTCTGAATACTGACATAACCGTATGAATGGCCATTGTAATGAGTGCGAAAGAGGAAGTACAAGTAAAATAAAGAAACGGTTTAATCATAGTCCCCAAAATAGTAATATGCTCGCGCGTCCAAGGCTCCAAGGACGTTAAATATCAAACACTTGCCTCTCTGAAAGAACATAAATCCCATGAGCATATCAACGACACAGAACACTCCCTTCTATATTTACTGATCTCAGATTGAACGATTGGCAAGTGACAAGTACATGCATACAACTTACATTGTGACCTAGGCGGAAGGTGTTCTGTTAATGCAGGAATACTTTGTAACACACTTGCCACGTATGACTTCTTTTTATACGAGTTCTTGAAGAATGAATGTTGAAGCAGCTTGACTGCTGTAGGCCTAATTTGAAGAATGTGAGAGAATTTTGAACGCAGGAGTATCCAAAAAAATGTGTATTGTGACCGTACTGTGCTTGCCTGTAAGCACGTAGAGTGTATGCACACACATATGCATTTTTGTATACATCGGCATGTATGTGTTCCGATAAGGCTTGAGTAAACTTACCGCCTTCTGGGGTCTCTATGTAAACATATATTGATGATATTACGTAAGTGTTTGCTCATTCGCCGAGGGTGTGGGCCGAGGAAATCGTCAGTTGTCAGTGTACCGTTCATCTGTCATACAAAGCACACAAACGTTTTGTGAGTGTATGCGGTGTGCGTGATTGTGCGGACGGTGGAAATACTCCATAGTACCAACTACTTCTTCTACAAGTTATACAAGTACAGTAATTTACCTTCAGAAGGAGTACTTTCGTCGGGGGTTGGCTTGAGTATGGTGCGTGATTATTGGCAAGTTCTAACGCTGTGATTCCAATGCTATACATATCTGCTTTTTGATCGTATCCGTAAAGATCCTGGAAATATGTACACCAATGGCATTCAAGTGTGAATGTGTGTAATACAGCTATAAATGCTGTGGTAGATATGTATAGAATGGACAAAAGCTTTCCGTACACGCGGAAACATTGCATGCATGTGTTCGGTAGACAAGGATGTAAAGTAAAACATGGAACTTTACATATATTCGTACAGACCTGATCAAGAATTTCTGGAGCCATCCACGGTATGGTAGCAGCCGTCCCATCGTATTTATGTACAGCAGTAGAGCGTATACCATTAACTACCATATTAACCGAGTCTCGGAAATCACACAGATTCACAGATGCATCTTGATCCAACAGTATAGAGGACGCTTTCACGTTGCTGTTGTGCAGCAAAAAAAGAGGCAATATTAACGTGTTATCTGACTACTTTTTATAAATTAGAACCGTTTTTACCCCTCTCTATAGTTTCATCTTTACATGCGTCATTGTATGTGAGTGAGCGCATGTACGCATGTAGGTGTGTGCATTTATGTACATGAGCATCTATACATATAAGTGTAACGGGCGCATCAAGACACATACTTGAATACAAAGCCCTTCCTATGTATATAAACCAAGGCTTTAAGAACTTCACCGAGAACGTACGCGATCGTAGGCTCATCAAATCCAGGTCGGGATCCATATTGCATAACACGCCAAGCAGAACCTGTGAAAATACATTAGTACCAGATATATTGTTTCAAATATGGAGGGGTGTCTATGGCGAAGAAATACACTGATTGGTACTCATATATACACACTCGCATACACGCATGAATCTACATGCGTACATATGAGGCTATTGGTCTACATGCAGCTGCACACAAACAACACTACTGACAGTCAATAGAGGATTGAGTACTGTTTCTGGGTGAGGAACAGAGTAATAGACACAACTGTACATGATCGCACACCGACATATACAGACTTGTGCATGTGATCATACTTGCATGTAAAAGACACCATATATATATATAACACGTCATTAAATAATCCAACTACAGCCGTACCAGCTGACATAAAGGGCATGACCATCCAGTATTCAGTACCAGCCAAGAAGTAACCATAGCATTTTCGTATATTGGTGTGAGAGAAATTCTGAGAAAAAAACATATCTTTCTGCACGTTTCGCACAGCAATAGAAAGACAAAATGGTGAAGAAGTTAGTTTTCATGATAGTTTATATATACATTCCAAGCAGTGGCACACGTAAAATCAAAGTATTCTTATGTGGATGTAGCAATCTAAGCAGTAGCACTGATAGAGTACAGGACCTGATCGTCGACAAAAAATCTATAATATAAGTATAAACAAATGAAATGCCATATTTACATATGCAACTGTGCATGTAATACAAATACAAAGTGCTGCTCTGTTAAAGGACATGAAATGGGAATTCGGAGCATTGCCAAGTAGTGTCTACTTGATTACCAACAAACAGATCAATTATACAAACAAACTAGTGAGATGCATGTCACATACACACAAACGGATAATACGCGGGTATAGTCACAAATATGTAAACATGCTAACGAAAGTACACACCTGACATTGTTCCAGCTGGTGAGGGAACATATCCAGGTTTATTCTCTTTACGGCTACTCGCTGACTGGTAGGTAGATAGTCGGCTACGTATACAGTGGGTCTGTCATGACTATCATTACCTATTATAAAGAAACGGGACCAATGTTATGTAATCTAAACTAATTACTAAGTGTCTTCTCGTGTGCGTGTGACTGTGTGCGCGTACATCTGTTGACGTAGAATTGGCGTGTGATGGTGACGACAAGAAAAGTATGAGTGTGTGTATGCGTGACGGTACATATACGCCCGTGCGTGCGAGCAGATGTATTTCGTATTAACGATGACGTCGCGTTTTAAAGATGTTCAACACATCGTAAACTTATAGTGTCAAAGCAATTGAGAATTGTACATGTCGGTCACATGTGGTAGTCCATGTACGAGAACTCACATGTATACGTCTACCTGAGAAGGCATAATACGCGTATGTGTATAAAGCATACATTTTCATGCGGTAATGTCTATATCGTACTATACACTAACGTGTAGATACAATATACGTCTACCTGACGAACGTGCCAAGCACCTGTGTGTAGTGAATTCAATTGGGCGCACTTTGAACAACAAGACAAAGCAAAACTAATTAAGTTATGTTCGTGTATGTGTGCTAGTATAAATATGGACAAATCCAAGTGACAGTTGGGGGCACACCCTTACCTACAACACCAAGTAGTTTGAATTTTTTTGCATCAAGAATACACTTTGCATCGGTCACATTGGATTGATGATGACCTTTCTTCTATGACGAAAGTGAAAAATAAAAATTAATACTCTACTCACTTACGTAGTCTCGCTCAAATCCATTCAGACAGACATAACTGTACTCAAATCCACTTAGTCGAGCATTGCAATGCGTACTTCAACTAGCGCGCGACGCTATATATGAAGTTTAATCGCACGTACAATTTATGTACATGCAGTATATTAAAAATATTGTGTACTACCAGCGTTGTTTATGAGAGTACTGTTTAAGTATTCTTTCTAGTTCACACATAACACAATAATATTAGTATCAGTGAACAGATTACACACAGGAATACATACCACTTGTGCGTGGTTGTGTTTATACATGTTTATACAAAAGATTCATGCACGTGAACTAACGATCATAGCACACACCCAGAGATAAATACAGACCTTATCCTTCATGTTTGTACATGTTCGCGCAGATTCGATGTTTGTTTACCTTTGTGTGTGTGTGTGTGTGTGTGTGTGTTGTGTGTGTGTGTGCATGTGTGTGTGTATGTGTGTGTGTGTGTGTGTGTGTGCATTCGTGTATGTTTGTTTACCGATGTTTACGGATAGGATGTGCTGTCAATGGTGAAGTTCTTCCGTGCAGCACAAAAAAATACTCAGACATAGGCAATAGATAGGTTTAAAAGTTGCCTTCTGTAGGCCTAATGAATCGTCCAAACTTCATGTTTGAATCACGCACACATATAACGTCCCCCCTTCCCGTCAGTTTATACATAACACAATAGAACAAGGCAAAGCAACTGAAATAACAGTGACTATGGCAGCAGTCTGGTGATATTTGTATCTTTTTTCAAGTTAACCTTACAAGGGCCTACATGGCCACTTCTTTGAAGACGGTGATCATGATTTGAAAACATCTCTTACTTACATGAGCAAGTCCACCTTGTAAAACGTTCCTAAGCTTAGTGCTACGACCATGGGATAGTATTATATAGCAGCACACTACACCTACCTAAAATCAAGTTACAATGTAAAACAAAATAAAAAGCAAAACAAAAATCTAATTGCTGTAACATATAAATATATAAATTAGTAGCTTGTCATGACAAGCACATTAATTGTTATGTGTATACTTTAGGTTGTTTTCATAGTTTACGCTTCAGTGACAAAATAACAACCCCATGATGAGCTCAAGCTATACAAAGCAATATTTATAAGAATTTCTACTACTGACCAACCCATCTTCGGTTGAATTGAATTTTAATCAATATACTCAGCCATTCACTTACAAACTTTGGTAATTGTCTACAAAACTGATTCTCTTCATTCTGTGTTCTTTAGCTCTAAATTTTTCCTCAAACCATGATATAAACCTTATCAACGTTAACAGGTGTTATTATTCCAAGTACCAATAACAGTGTTTGGAAGACAACTGGAGTACATGTTCTATATCTTTGATTTATTGTCGCTGAATGGATGGGTAATGGATAGTTGGGACAGTTAACAAGCTTTTCAATACATTAGCTACTAATGGAACTCCATAAAACTAGCAACAACAATTCACCAACCAACGAATACTAGCGTTTAGTTTACGTTGTTATTATTACAAGACGAACTGTCAGTCAGAATTTCGATATGTGAATTGATGTCCGGGAGGGGAGCTTTCATTTTCAACTTCTGGCTTTGATGACCATTTGTTTCTTATGTCGCTGTTCAGGCGCAAAACAAGTAGTTAAACGTCTTTAGGTTCATCGGCACTTACTTTTTGTTGAATGAACATGTCGTAACGTAACGTGTGTAGAAGTTGTTTAGTTATTCATTTAGATCACATAGATCTACCATTTATATACCAAATTTGTCCTTTACAGTGATTTAGTCGAGTGAACGACGAGAACACAGGAATGAGACTTTTTTCGTGCCGTTGTGTTGTTTTTTCGTGCCGTGGTGGTGTTTTTTCGTGCCGTGGTGTTGTTTTTTCGTGCAGTGGTGTTGTTTTTTCGTACAGTGGTGTTGTTTTTTCATACAGTGGTGTTGTTTTTTTCGTGCAGTTGCGTTGTTTTTTCATCCTGTTATGTTGTTTTTTCATCCGTTGTGTTGTTTATTAGTTTTCGTCTCAACAGAAGACTAGGCAGATCAGAAAGTCCACACGTTATACTGGTAGATGACCACTGGGTACACGGTTAATTCGTGATAACCAATAGCACAAGTACACAATTAACAGAATACTCATATTATTCGTTCTTAGCTTATGTTTAACAGCCACTGTTGGGTAGATTTTAAACGAAACTAGAGTACCAGTGACAATAGATAATGTGTATCCAGTTCAAATGTACGCATGAAATCACATGATGAAAATGATTGGTCCAGCGTGAACAAAAATGAACATAAATCTAATCTAAAAAACGATTGGATAACAATTGTGACGGACGTCCATCATAGGACATATTTGTAACACTAAATCTCCAATTATATTCGTCCATGCTTATTAATGAGGGACACATGCAGTAAGCGTGAGTGAGTGAGTGAGTGTGTATGTGCATGAATATGAGTGAGTTTTAAGTGAGTTCTGAGTGAATTTGAGTTGAGTTTGAGTGTGTGTGTGTGTGTGTATGAGACTTTGGATCTGCGATCTGCGTGCGGTCTGTTTCTTATTCTGGATTACAGACATCTGAAACCTGTTTTTAAAACGTAACATTAACGTACAAACACCTTATACCGTGTGTGCGCCGTATACCCATATTTCCTGAACGTTACAGCTGGACAGTATATATGTATATTTATATCTGAAGAATTTAAAAAAGATGAAGAGAATGAAAAACTGAAGTGAAGTGTTCTTTTAAAGACAAGTGAACCTTCTGCAACGATCACAACTACTTTGTTGTTGTTTTGTTTTGTTGAATTGTTGGGTTAGGATTTGTTGGTTGTTGTTGTTGGTCTTTGGTTACTATTTGATTACTTACTAACGTGTTGGTTTGTAGTCATCCATCTCCGTATAGCCTGTGTTGGGGATTGCTATGCGACGAGGACTCGAGATGAAAATAAGAATTCGCAATATTGCTTCCAATGAATGCCATGTTACCTACAAGTTGACTTCCGTGTTCTTACAATGGTGTTTGTTTGCCTTAATGATAGTGTGCGGATACACACTTCTCACACGTTTACATAGTGGTGTCCATGGAAGTACCACACTTGGCCTTTCTGTATCCTTTTGGACAAATGGAGAGCTAGAGAATGTATACGTTAGTAATCAAGGTGACGCACATCCCAATATTTTGGGTCTTAATCAAAAATCGAAGGACTTACTAGCAGGTGCCGTCGTGCCTGCAAACCATCACAATAATATCAATGTTCCAGACAGCGATACCCAGTTGCACTACCTGAAAAAGGCTGTGCACACGAAAAATGATATGGTTGAATATGCGATTAGCCTTCAGGAGCTTTTGAAGAAGCACCAGGAAGGTTATGTAAATTACATGAAATCCCATTTGTACCAGCGCCGGCCCACGCCTAGAACAAAGGCACAAAAGAGAAACGTGTACATGGAGAGTGTGATACGATTTCACAAGAATTCATGCCCCAAACACTTGCCAGGTTTAGTTCGTGTAGCTGGTTTACCCAACCGGGGTTATTGTTTTGGCTCGGCCAGGATTGAGGGTGAACGTGTTTGTGATGTTGTTTCCACACCAGATTATGGTACGGTGAGTGAGGAGGCAGTGAAGGATCACCTAAGATACGATGTTCGAACTCTCTACGGTAAGAAATTCGCGTACATCCCATTTTACAAATCATCGACCTTCACAAGCGTGAATCGTCAATCGATGGGATCTACTGGTATTACACTCACATCACAAGGCTCCTGGAATCGTCTTTTCCACTTGAAGCATCTCACTCAAGTGTGGCAGGGTCCTGTGTCGTTTGCTTTGTTGTTAGATAGTGAAGATCAGCTGAATGAAGTTGACACTGTGGTGAAGAATGATCCCTTGCTGAGAGAGTTTGCCGATATTCATGTGGTGTGGCGTTTAGATCACAGCAGTGAAGATGTTAATTCATTCTACCCAATTAATATGCTGCGAAACATGGCGTTACAGACCGTCGAAACTACGTACGTGTTTGTATTGGATGCTGATGTCACTCCCAATGCTCCCATGTCCACATATAGCGTCTATATGGCGGATGGCGAAGCAACGATCAACCTACAGAAGGACAAGAGTCAAATCGAGTGTAGTGGTTTGGACGCTTTTGTCCCGCCGGCTGTAGAAATGGCAGCAAAAGAACTGAAGAAACTATACGATGGCAATGGCGATATTGGTAGGATTCGAAAGGAGCAGGTGGTGGAGATGTTTTTCACCGGGAATGTCTTGCCTATGCACGTGTACTTTGGTCCAGCTTATGCACCGACTAACCATTATGAATGGTCAAGATCAAAAACCGTCGACGAGATCCCATACTTGACCCGATTTGAGCCCTACTACATTGCTCGCATGCCTATTCCCTTGTTTAACGAAACGTTTGTGAATCGAGGTGGCAACTTTGCTCAGCAAGTGTACGAAATGTCGGCCGGTGGGTATCGATTTCATAGATTACCCGAAGCATTCGTAGTCGACATTCCCCACACCAAGGCAGAGAAGGATGAGAAGGAAACCTTAAAGAATAACCAAGCAGCGGCGAAGAACCACGAGGCCGCTGAGGATAATATCACAAATCAAGTAATACATGATGAGAACATGACCGAAAAGTTATGGAGTGACTTTTATCGATATGTGCGACATCGCTACCGTCACAACATGCCCACTCCTATTGTGTCTGATTCCCCCTTTCGATTATATAGACGTGCACAAGAAAAAGTACTAAACGCCTTGTGGCAGATTTCGGGCAAGGATGTTGACGACCAAGAACTAGAAAGAATGATGAGGTAGTGGGAATATGTTACCCATATCTCTCATTTTGTATACACTACGAGCCTTGAATTTAATTATTAGGAACTATCTGAAGTATCTATTCATCTATAAGTATAAACACAGGACTACTTTGCGACTTTAGTATTGTGCTTAGCACGAAACCCAAAGACAAATGATTAACAAACCGATACAAATTGATCGGCCAAGAATTTGTACAATAAAAGCAATAAACTCAAAACTATAATAACCTGTAAATTAACCGCCAGTCAGTCATTTCATTGTGTTTAGTGTAGCGGTACCCAACTCTAAACTCTACACACTGATATATACAGACCGGTTACTCCACAGGGTGCCCTACTTTGAGAAGAGTGTGAATACAAACTGTTTACAATTCGCTAGTGGGCATCTCGACTATATTTACAAAATCTGGTACGTTTATACTACGTCCATTTGGATGAGCGTTTTTGCACTCAACGTTGTCACAATTCATACCGCGCCAACACGGAATTACCGATGGATCATTTTTCTTTGAAACCTCCCTTCTTTTGGCCCTCATCACATTCATAGGTACCTCTACAGAGGGCGACACTCTAGCCCAAATCGGTGATGTCAAATTGCCTACTGATGTGATGGTTCGTAAACGTGGCTGAACCAAAATGTAGGAAATAATTTGTTGGTAGTCATCCAAATACGTGATCCACATCTGTTGGGGATACCGTTTCCGCAAGCGAGCGTACTCGCGACTGCATGACATGGCGTACGCGTAAACCTCGACTTTCCACTTTCGTTTCAAGGCCTCTTCACAACACCAGGGAAACGTCGTACCCCCATTATTAGGGTTGCCGTCACCGCTCATAATGACGAGTGTCTGGGGCTCTGTATGCATCAACAGGTTCCTTAAAATCTCGGAGTGCAACGCGTCATCTACAAATTGCTCAGTATTCTCCATTGTTCGGAGACCAATACGTGTATCATAGTTTTGGCCCCTCCACTCGTCCCATATTGGATCCTCTACATTTGGGTTAGCACCAACCACCTTACGTGTTTCTACATTCCGGCCTCTCTCTACCAAACGAACGAGCTGTTTGACGCACAATCGCAGTCGCCTGTCTGCCAAGTACGCACCCTCGTCTAAGGGATTAGCACTACGACTCTTCTGGGCACCAAAGAACACATTTGAATGGTCTACAAATATCTGTAGCTTCCCAACTGCGTTCTTGTTGGACCTGGGAGGGTAGAAAAATGACTTCCGTTTATTCATAGTTTGTGTCACGGCATAGTTTAGAATCTCAATCCTAGCTGTGTTGATATCTTGGAAGCTACCGTGCAAGGAGATGGCACGTGGTGCCTCCTGAGCACCATGTCTCGTTTGTTTATTGTGCCTGTCATCAACAACCAACGATCCTCTCTTCTTGGAAGGAAACTCACTGCCGGTTCTCGCTTGCCGTATGCTTCCTGGACTGCTGGTACAACTCATACTAGTGGATCGAATCCTGGAAATATGTGTAGGGGCCTCAAGCATGAGGCGAGTCCCACTGGGGGATCTTTTTGGAGTAGCATCGCCAGAGACACGCTCAGGTACGGCTATGTCATCAGTATTTATGCTCCTATTTTTCTTGTGCTTAGTACTACTCTTGCTAGACTCCTCTCTCCAAACACTCTCCTCTGTACCACTTACAGAAGATTCTCTATCGACCAAGGCAGAACTAGAGACATAAATCTTGTCCAAGTTAGACGCAGACCTTACTCTCGCGAAACGGAGCCCTGTCGAAACATCTTCCTTATCGCTACTTTCATCGTAAATAGCTTTTACTCGTCCGTCCAAGACAGTTTTACACACCGTCTCCACTTCGGAACGAAAATTTGTCAAACCTGTGATCCCGGAAGGCAACTGCAGTGTGATCTCCGCGTCAGCAAAATTGTTCTCGTTCCTCGCAATAGAAGACGCACTTTCGGGCAAGTCTAGTCGTGAAAATGAATTAGGGGACGAAGAAGCTGACTGCTGATTAACAGCGAGCAGCCTCTTTAACGAAGCGGCTAAAAGGATATCTTCAATTCGCTCTGTTGGCGTGGAGGTGTAAGAATTGCTATTGATCGGGGGTGAACTTGTCGTTGCAGGAGTGATGGAGACTTGCGTAGATAGTTCTGTTTCTTGTCCAGATACTTGTGGCACTGGAGAACTATTCGTAGACGATACGGGAGATCGTTCAGTAGATTCACCGGCAGTGAAGAACTCATCATCGCTAGTGTCCTCGTTTTCAAGCTTTGAAGAGAAAGAAAACATAATGACTTCAACTCTAGGGTCTACGTTGCGAAATACAAAGATACACTATTCGGCATGAGTTAAACAAGTATCTTTCAAACAAACATAAGTAATTTGGCAATGTTCTACTAGCAACAATCTTTCAAACGTACGTAGTGGCGCAATGTTCAACAGTACCAACTACAACCAAAACAGAGGTGAAAGCGTTTTTTTTCATGTAAGTTTGAGATTTTGTTGTGTTACAGCAGATGTGCTAGTTCGCTCACTCGCTCTGATATTACACCTGTCCATGGTAGTAGTACAATAAAAATTATATAAACTCTCTAACTGTCCACTACCGCAGTATGGTATAAAATGGCACGAGGGGATATAACCCCAGTTTTAAAGTGGCACGATGAGATCACATGTGGACATAAACACACCAGCAGCACGCACAGACAGACGGAGAAGTACTTATAAATGTAACGTAACGTATACATTCAACTTCACACACCACACATACGCCACATCATTATTCGTTAGTGAATGCATTGGAGATACATCAATTCGTACACGGATGGACCATGTTTTCACGTTTAAGCACATACACGCGATGGGTTGCTATACCAAAGCAAGCTGCTCTTTTCCGGTCAACTAGACTCTTCTCTTCCTTAGCCACACGTTCTTCAAGTCTTGTTGGTGTTGTTAAACCAACGTTGAATCAAGTACATGTTCTTGGCGGCACACGGGTGTGTGCATCGGCCTTCAGTAGTTCTTATCAGCTGCTTTCTACTAATAAAGATCTGCAAGCAGAAAACTCTCAGGAAGAGGCCGAGGCTCGCCTTGCAGAGTGTCAGATGTACTCAAATCGTGGCGACTATGAAGAAGCCCTCAATCGGTTAGATGCTGCACTGTCGAATGTAGTTCATCTCGGGCCGGAATTGCCAATGATTGGTATGATCAGACGTATGGCTGGATTGCTGTTGTGGGAGATGGATGAGTTTGAACTTGCTCGTGAACAGTTGGAAATGTTCTTCAACGTGTCCGAAATTCCTGGCCCAATCGACTGGTCTCGTGTCAAACTCAACGAGGAACCTGAACATGAACTTCATGCAATTGCACAATGTTACGCTGAACTAGGTGAGTTCATGTGCTTGTATTCAAAATGGGCGTTGCGAATATATACATAATGTTTGTATTAATGCGTACATGTTAAAGTGTGAAAATTGTCTGCGTGGAGGTACTAGCGTGTATGTATGTGTACCGTGATAGCTGTACGTATTATGCTTTTGTGTTTGCGTACATGTATTGCGTAGAATGAGATGAGATGAGTCACTCAGCTTGTCGGGCTTGTTGGATCTTGAGAATCGATGGATTTCTTATGACCTCTTTGTGAGGCATTCGTCAACTCTTATGATACCTCCTAAATGTGCACACGTGAAGTTGTTCGCCTCAACGTGTTGTGCTTGGATCGTTCAAAACCTAAATAGTAGTAGACATCATTCGGATACCACAAATTGTTGACGATTTGACGTACGTGCGATGCAAATTCCACTGCTCGCCTCAAAGGTGTTTTTTATGCTCTCAAGACAACGATGCTCACACTCTTTATAATTGTAGTATGTCGAACAAAATATATTACACTTCAACGTGTTCTGCTTATCACACAGAGCCAGAGCGATTTATGGAGGGTATTCCTCCTCTAGAGATTCTGTATGATATACAAGTGAAAGAGAAGGATGTTGTTGGAATGGCCGAATCAGCTACCAGAATTGGAATTCTGCACCACATGGTGGTATGTATAAACCCTAAACCCTATTCGCAAGTACTCATCTAGCATGTACAAATAATTTGCCTATGTGCGTGCTTATCAGCACATGTCCAGTGTATTGTGTGTTATTCAATGTGGTCACAAAAGTCGTATCCATACATAAGCGTCATTTAATGATTTGAATAGTTGTGTCAATTTCGTGTCCTCGCAGGACTTTCGTATAGATATAAAAGATGAACACACCCTCTTAAACATGTCATTCTTGTGTCAATATATACGCAAATGTGCACACCGCTCACACAAGTATTATTTGGATGAATTCTACGCGCACTTCATAAGCCCTACATTACACGAACGAAATACAAACTTACGTGGCAAAGCCTTCAATTCCGTATTTTTGTCTATTTTTAACAAGCAGTTCGTTTACACGTGCTCTCGGAAAGTACATGATGGGGACACATTGAGTCTACGATTTGATTAGCTGTTATCGAAATAAGTCTATTTATACTGACTCTGAATTCCATACTCTTACAGGAAAGAGAAACAGCGGAACAAGATGGACGTGAGGACATCCCGGGAAGTAAGCATGGTGACGATTGGATCAATTTAGCACTCAAATCGAAAGACGAAGTAGAGGAAAAAGACTTGTCTACCATGATCAGCATCAATACTATGGTATATTGCTTATACACAAACACTTTGATACTTGATTCTCATATGCCGGTACGGTTAAGCTTTGACAAAAATCTCCAACCCAATGCAAATAGACGGTGACACAAACAATTCTGGCGATGCATACGTATGCCCATGTTTGCACAACCCGTATAACGTACAGTTGTAAGCATGTATGAAACTGTGTATTCTCCAAGAAAACTAGCATCGAGACTTGTATACACACACGGAGTAGATATCTTTTTACGCTTATAGTTGTACTTATGCATACTCGTTTGATCATATTCAAGATTGCAAAAGTGTATGAATCTGTGGACGTTGCTCGGGCCGCCAAACTATATGAGGATGCTTTAGTACTAATGCAAAAGTATGAGCAAAAGAACGTAGAGATGTCACCTGAAGATGACTTTGACACAAAGACGGTAAAGTTTGAAACTTACAATGGATTGGCGAACGCCTACTTTCATATGGACGATTTTGAGAAAACAGTGAAGAATCTCAACGGGGGTATGTGTTGATATGTCACGAATGAATTACCCGATGTAGGAATATGCTATATATAGAAGTGAAGGAATTCTTTCGGCAATCAGATATTGTACCCACGCGTAAACACATACGTGCAGACACACGAATACGTGCCCACAATTGTGTCATCATATATGTACGCATGAACATGTACTGAAAAGTGCGAAACGATTTCTGTTCACATGTACATGCATGAAACCTATTCATATGTTCAGTGAAAAATATGCAGGATTGATACCTGCACATGTATTCTAATGGAATATTTTTTTTCATTGCCATAGCATATATGTATGGAATTCATCCGTGCTTGCATGCATTATTGTGCACATGAAAATACATTTTTCTTGGGAGGTTTGCATAGTAATTCCACTGCGTCACAACTTACAGCACTTAAGACTATCCGCCAAGCTTTCAATGACGACGAGTATAATTTGCATGCTGCGGCGGTTCTTCACGGTCTTGGTAAGTATAGTGAATCCTGTTTGTGTATTTGCAATTGCGGTTGTTCCGTATGTGTGTATCATACTGAGATTGACAGCACTAGGCGTTTATAGTGACCTCGAAACATCGATATACATGAATATGTTTGTATATTTGAGCCTGTATGTATATGGCTCGTAGTGTGCATATATGAAACAGCACACTTAGGAGTATATATATCGCAGAATATGCCTGCGGCTGTGTCCGTGTTTGTTTCGTTCAATGTTACATGTTATGTATCGACTAATGTGTACGGGAGTGTAAAGTTTTCGAGTGTGCAGTTTTCTTGGAAGTATTTTTTGTTATGTTGTTGTCAACTCCTGCTGATATTATAGTGCTTTACTTCATTCTTTCGTGGAAACCAGCGAGAACATACGAACATTTCAAACAGAACGGCATTTATGTCGAAGGATTTTACAACAACGCTATCAGCACATTTGAACATCCAGACAATATGGAAGACTTGTTTGATGACGAGGTATGTTCTACTATTCTATACATGTTACTATTTTTGAATGCTCGCCATGTTATTCTTCTTTGACTGATGTGTAAGTTTTATCACCGGTCTGATGTATGGATATACATGACAACGCTATCTTATATTACGTATTCATGCTTAGCTCGCGAACCGTGTTCATCGCTCTCACGGCCCTCCTATACTCTACCATGATGTATAAATGTGCTCACCTACTTTACACTTGACTCTTATATCGCATGAAAATGTATTTATGTATATACAGGACCACACGGATATATACATCTCATGTTTGGAGGACTATGCAGCATTTATGCGGGGTCGCGGTCGTATTGACAATGCGGAGGAAGCCGAGATAAAAATGCGAAAACACCAAAGTAAATACGCTGAGCATGTTAGGGCTATAGAGATGAGACGGAAAGCTGAAGAATTGATCAAAGAACAAAATGATAAGAAAGATGCCGAGTAGATAATTTGCAATTTGTCAGAAGGGTGGGAGTTTTTACCCTAGAAATGAACAGAAATGTGGCGCCGAATTATGAAGAAAAAGGAATTGCATGCAGTCTTTACACTAAGGAATTGTGTCCGAAAGATGTGCGAAATATACGTGTAACAGGTCATTCAACCGACCAAGTTCATTCCGTCTGTCAGACGTACGCCAGAAAGTACAGCAGACATTACGAATTTAAGTACTGAAGATTACCACGAATACAAGGACCTGTGTATTTCTGTTGGCAGAAACGTAGAATCCATTTGTAATTCAACTAATAAAGATGTGAACTCAGTGCACTCTGAAAAAAGGCAATTTAATCACAGGTCCGAAGATTGGATATTATCGACAAAAAAACTGTAGTCTATGAGTTACTATTCCACGGTATGCAACATGTTACAGACCTAAACTCACGCAGAGGCACCATACTTGTTATCAATATGCATACTTGAAAGATGATGAGTGATCATCTATAAGCTGTGGTAAAGAAGACATGTGTTACAAGTAAGGCAGGACACGAAGGTGAATCCTTTATTGCGGCTTTCGGGAAAACCTATAATCTTTTTATGTTACAACACGCTTCTGCGTGGTAAAGGGTAACAGTATCTTTTCCTTTCTTTGCTGTACCCTTCTGTTTCTTGAGTTAGTTATATGTATGTTATCTATTGCAACCCCCAGGTCCAGCCTAGTAGGCATGCTAATTTTGCATTACCCAGATTGTTTGGTACTATTGTCCGGTACTATGCAACTGTCGAGTACCTGATCAAGGTTTTCTAAATTCTGTTAAGACTGGGTATATATTCTCGAACGCCTCGTAAATTTGTTCACGTTCCTTTCGTTAGCCGTGCACAAAAATTCAAACGTCGATTGAAACATTAGTGATGAAGTCCACATATTCACTCTCAAACATTCAGCACCAATAAAAAAGTTTTTGCGAACAAATTACAAATATAGACAACACGAATATACATATATATCACACAGGTAACAAAACCATACATGTGCATACATTCTGAAAGTCAAAAATGATGGAAGCAGAAACATCAACCTACTTTGGCTCCAGTCAAGACAACCTTCCCCGACACAAAAATCAGAAGAACAATTTTGGGCTCCATCATTCTGTAAATTAATCCAGGGAAGAGTTCGGGTTCATAGGAGGCGAAATTCCCGTGCGTGAAGGCAAGACCTTCTAATCGAATGGGGAACTTCACATCACAACTGCCTACAATATTCTGAATTTTAAATTCGGTGAAGCGTGCCTTGAATCCCAGTTTCTGGATGATTCTTGCATACTTTCGTGCTGCGAGCTTGGACATTTCTTCACTCTTGGCACCTGGATTCATAGAGCGCAGTAATTCTCGTTTACCTCTTAGCACATATATATATATATGTGTGCACATACACGTACACACACACACACACACACGAGAAATACACACTAATATGCAGTACGGGCGAATGCAGGTTCATCCCGTAAAAAATAAAGAAACCGGATTTCACATGTGCACCCGACGTTTATCGTACTCAAAAACACATTTAGTAACAAGCATCGAAGCTTACTCATGGCCTTACCCGTGCACACCATCTTTCCCGAGGCAAAAATAAGCGAAGTTGTTTTGGGTTCACGAATACGCATTATCACCGCAGCAAACCGTTTGGGGTTGTATTCGGCGTTACGCGCATGCAACGCTATGTTCTTTAAATCCAGCTTAACACCCAGGTTAACCGTGGAAACAATGTTCTGAAGCTCTGGGATGATGCCTGAGGGATGTTGATTCAAATCAACACCTTTTTCATCTGGAACGATGGTTAGGGCATTCGAGCCCGAGGTGGAACCTTCAACTGCGGCCATAGTTATATGGCAATATATATAAATACGTTGTTGTGTGCTTAGATAAATATAATAGATCTCTGTGAATATTGAACGTGACTATGAGGTTTTACACCATGAAAGCAAGACAAAAAACAGTCAGCTCCGTAGAGTCTGTGTGAACCACTTGGGTTCAGTCTGCGATAGATAATATGATCAGATTACTCTCTATATTACGCTATATTACGCATCAACCATAAAACTTATAGTATTATAATAACAAACGATTCTGTGTGTTATTAAGCACACCAATGCAAAAGTGACTAAACCCCCACTACTGCATTGGAGTCTTAGGTGCGGAGGGAAGTACTGCTCTCCCTTTTATACGAACGGTGCGCGGGAACCACTTGCCGACCCAAGTCAGACCTGTCCACCTGCCTACGTGACAGCTACTACGTTCCGGTCAAGCCAAATCGTAACCGAGACCTCAACCCCCAGCCCCCAACCCCAAACCAACATCCACTCACTCACCCACCGTACAGGCTGGGTGGTAGGCAGTTAGGCAGGTAGGCAGGCAGGCAGGTAGGCGGGCAGGCCGACTCATACATACATATATATTTCTACTTTGTTTTATAGTAAAATGAAGTAAAGAGTTTGAGATATATATTCAGATAGAATTTAGATTTTAAATAGTTTGAATAAAATAATGAAAACGTTTAATAGAAGTGATATACATCTGAATATACAGATATTCAATAAAAGGTTTAGTTATGGATTCGTTGGTCCTACTAGCATTGAAGTGTACACTTGCAGTGGTGTTTTTGCGGGCTGCCAACTATAAAAGACAGCGGCGGGTTAGAATATCACTCATAAGTTGAATTTGAGTTCTATTGATTTAAAATGTTTTGTAGTATGCCTACCTACTCTTTTTACGTCGGCCAACCAAAAAGAAAGAGTGTGTTGCCATAAAAGGCCCTTCGTTTTTGCACTTTTTTTAAGAGGGGAAGGGTTTCAGATGGACGGTGCAAACCGAAGTGTAAACATAAAGTCACCAGGATAAGATAGATTAGATATGTATGCATGTGTAACTGTATCGATTGTTAATATTGCAAATGCAATCTCACTAATAAGCGAAGGGAAGGGAAGAAAGAAAGAACCCTCTCAAGCATTTTAGGAACAAACCATGTTGTTTATCAAACAGAATTGTTATTAAAACTCCAAAACCCTTCCCTGCTGCACACCAGTACTTGGAAATCGGAGTAGTGGTTCAAGGAAAGATTTTGCATTTACGGAGCGCTAAACACGCGTTTGGTTTGAAAGTCACTAGGGCTGCACATATAAATTTCACTTATAGACAGACATATTGTTCACATGATTACAGCATCACCATAGTTGTCTTGTAAAACCATGTCATGTTTCTATTTCGTGCAAAGTTTCTATCGCTTAAATGTCTCGCAACTAGAAATCCGATCTATTTACAAGCGAAGTAATGCCTAGAATGTTCAGTGAGTAAATGTACGGTTTATGTTCAGTGAGTACATGTACGGTTTAAGCGCTATCAGTAGGCATTTAAAAACTATTGTCCTAAGAACATTCTGTTTCCGTAGTGGATTGTATCAATAAAGTACAGCTCTTTATTTCGTGATTTTATGCCTTTGGACAGCAAGAATTCTGCCCGGTCAAGTGTTTCTACAAACGAAACCACTCTGTCGTTGGAATAAAATTCCAGTTGAGATGTCCACGGTTAATTTCTGCAACATACGAAACCCATTCATATGCCCTCAGAGTTATCTACGATACAAAATTGATATTTCCTACTGTAGTCTCCTTAGAGGCATATATGCCTACGTCTTTGCTGTTATAATTCTCTAAGAGTTCTAACGTCTAGATGATAAGAAGAACAAGGCAAAACATATGTAATTGCTTTCAAGTACATATATTCAACAGGTATATTACCAGCAATACAGTTCATTACACTTTGAATACTGCTGCGCAACGAACACGGATGAATAACACACTAAAATATATCTACAGGTTACACACGTGTCCTGTTCCCAAAGGAACTCTAGTACGTTCTATATGTACATTGACTACTACTACCTCTCAATCGAGCGCGTTGTGCGCAAAGACCATTCTACGCAAGACCATTCTCTTTCATATTGTGAAAGTTACTGAACACACATCGGCCAAGGCAAATTTCTTCACAGTAAGTTATGCTTGTTGTGAGGACCCCATTATAGACGATTTTATTAAAATTCCTAGCAGAATTTCCAACAACTGCTGACACACATTCTCTAATCACTTTTCATCCAACGTTGTGCAGACGCAACAACAAACTCAAATCTATTACCCATCCAAGACACCATAACTATAGGAGCTTGGACAGTTGAAACGGAAGAGCTGATATTGGTTTATAAGGGAAGTATAGGTACGTGTGCATTATATGTTGCGTATGAATGGGATGGATATACGACTTTACGTGGTGCAATTATGCATGTGTATAGTGAGTGTTTGTTTTGAAGGTATGTCGCCAAACCACCATAAACGAACCAACTTCTTGCTTTATTGTTATTCAAGGATACTAATACGAATAATTCTATTCAGTCTATTAAAACATCACGAAATATTGTATATTCAGATAAGTAAATTCAAATCTCTTATCATGTATGTATTCAGAAATTGCACTTCCACTCCATGGAGATGAGTGAAACGGCGTACAGATTAACGCGGGCGGGTGAATGAGTAAGAAACAACGGAACGTGGTTGGTCAAATAATATGGGCGGGAAGTTGCCGAGGGCGTGTCGGTTCACGATTAGGGGTTTTTTTTTTGTGTTTTTTTATGTTGCATATAGTTTTAGGCGGGCGGCGTACAGTGGGGGAGGGCTGGGACTGGTAACTGCTATTGATGTGATGTGGTTTTGGGCGGGGTTATGGCGGTTTAAGGGCAATTCGGTCCACCAGTTGCAGTTGAGGTTTCTGTAATACATGTCTGGTCGCGGTTTAGGCCAAACGCCATGTTATATACACCGCATTAAAAGCATTGAATAAGCAGAATTGCGCATTTGTCGGTGAGTGAGTGAGTGAGTGAGTGAGTGGTGAGTGAGTGAGTGAGTGAGTGAGTGAGTGTGTGAGTGTGTGGGTGGGTGTGTGTATGTGCAGTGTGAAACGTATATATTTCTGCGAATCTGGTTGTATCACCAACCACTTGACGGAAACCCCCAGACTCTATCACATTTTCATCATACATCCATCACCCGGATCAATACAATGTATACCAGTACCAGCAATGCTGATGTCAGCAAAGCAACTGCAATGCCTTGCCAGAGTCAAACAACAAAATGGCGAACTCCAGCCCAACAGCCTGCAAATACTGTAGTTTATGACACACCTGAGACACCTGATCAGCAATCTACAGTAAAGAAGAGACAACTTCTCTTCAATAATGATGGCTTCATTGTCCCAGCCCCAGTGTTTCGGACTCCCCGGGAGACTCCAGAGAGGAATGGTTTAGTTCGCTCGTTTGAACAGGTGTTCCTATAAATGTACACACTCGAAGCATTAAACTTTACATTATCAGTTTGTGACATGTGATAATGATTTATGTTCTTAAATATTTTACATACTAGTTTAAATATAATTACATATTTAACTAGATAAATGACACCAACGCATAACTCATCCTGTTTGTTTGCTTAGGACAACGAAACTGCTTCATCCTCTTCTTCGGGAACACTCCAACTCCAGACCCAGATCAGTAAAAGTCTACAACTCGACTTTGGTGCACATCACAACTACAATGCGCTGCCAACTCCCCCCCAAACAGTTTCAGCATCCAAACAAACACCGACACACTTAGCCAACGATGCTTGTCTCAATACTCCCTTGTTCTCAAGAGGCACTGAGGACGATATAATGGAAATTGATAACTATCTTTCCACACCCGTCTCGATCCGAAACACCGAACACAGCCACAGACAATATACTCCTATGGAAGTGGCAAAAAAGGGACCACTTTCACTGGAAACACTGCCTCCAGAGCTTACATTCAAAATTTTAAAACAGCTCTCCCCACATGACCTTGCAAGGTACTAGTCAAGTTCCGCAGCGATCGCTCGTGTGAGCGCGTGTTTATGTGATGCATGACTTATACATGTTTGCCGATCTGTACTCCTTACGTCATCACTACAAACCTCTTTCATCTTTTGTGGGACTCGTTGAGACTTTCTTGTCCTGCCACAGCAGACAAGGCCGTCGTTAAATTAGCAATTCTATCTCATTCTATACATGTATATAACTCATTATATGCAGAGCTTCGAGTGTTAGTCAGGCATGGCGCTTTATGGTCGACAACAACGATCTCTGGCAACCGCACGTGCAGAAGACGTCAAGGAAGTATTCAATGAACTTCTCTGGTAGTCCATCACTTAAAGAAATGTATAGCAACCTTATGAATTACGAGAAGCGGCTACGAACTCAGAAAAAGAATATTTCCATGCAACGCGAACAAATTGACTCTTCTGTACGTCAGTATACACCCCACTATAACAACTACCGCTTCGGTTCCATGACGGACTTACATGCAGCCAGCCCGTCGTGGGCAAAATTACAACGCAGGTTCCGAGAGCTGAGCCCGACTTCTGTTGAGCAAGAAAGGGAAAATATTGTTACACCAGATGATATGGCAAGGGCCAGACTGGGTTCGTTCGCACATTCCACCTTGGAAGAACGTAGCGGTGATTCGTACTATTCGTCTCCGCCGAGACGGCTTAACCTGGGTGTTCCATTGCGTGATATAGGCAATGAGATGGTTGAAGACAATTTGTCTTCGCCGACACATGGAACTCGATCCGTATCCTCTACATCGAACTCAAGAGCACTGTTTAGTACGAGTACGAGTTTTATCGCAAACAGAAGTACGAATAGGAATACGAACGTTCGAGCTAAAGATTCGACTTTATCTGGGTCACGGGGAGCGCTGGGGTCAGTGAGTGCAGCATCTCCAGATGACATGAGAGTGCCTAGTAAGAAAAATGTAATCTGTGGCAAGTCGTCGAAACGTAGATTAAAGCGTTTGTAATGTCAAAATATGTGAACACACTCTAATTTCAGAGCGCCACAGTCCACCAATAGATACGTACATACGTCTATTTCCGTACGACAATCCAGTTCTTCAACAAAAAAAAAGTCCAGTATCGAAGTTCGTGATAGTGCGTTTGTAGACAATGAACCTAAGAATGTCTACTTGCTGGCGTTAGTGCGCCTCTGTTGGTTCTTCACCCTTGCAGAGCACGAATATACTCGGATAACATACGATAAAATTGTGAGGCACAGCATTTCCGTATGGTGTGAAGGGGCGGCCTAATCGTTGGCGTGCTTACTCAGCCAGACCTGTGATGGCTAATATCACAAAAAGTGCACCTGAGCACTCCACTGACAGTTTGGCACAAAACTAAGATTGGCACTGTTTCGTTCCCTCACGACTATTCTCATCAGTGCAAACTCTGACAATCATCCATAGCACGGTAGTAATGAAGCTTTTTGGAAACAACCGAAGTTTATACTTCAATACAGTTCACATACTCTTAGAAACTTGCATTTACAAGCCGTGTTGGGAAGATTATTGTTTGTGCTTAAACGAATGCATAGTATTCATGTACATAAGGCATCGTTACATGAACTCGTAACTAAATCGGCATAATAAAATACACGGCTGACACTCATCGTGGTCGTTGTGATTTTCTCCAGAAAACGTGGGTATACATTGCCTCACAATACTACAATTGTTAACAAACATTCCCTTATCTGGACCGGGCGGCTAGGACGCACCTTGGAGGTACAGATATGAAGTTCTCGTATGTTAATAATAAGATAGTCGAGTTAAACACGCAGGTATCCCCCATAGCACAAGTACTTGCTTACATGGAACATTAAACCCTACTAGAGCAATGCTTTGATGTAGGTACGTTCAATGAGTAAACAATCAATTTTATGACATGTCGGACCTGTCTCGCATAATCAATCCAACAGACAATGAATACATAAAGCAAAGCTCGAAAGTCCCATGTTTCATGTACTTTACTATATAAATCCTAATGTTTCTACTTGGGAAGATGCATGGTAGTGAGTAAACATTGACAAAACCAAAGCCCTTCATGTCCATACCAAGCTCCAATCCGCCTTACGACCAATTTCCACCAGCCGACCCATATCGTTGCTGTATGTACAACCCTAGGGCCGCTACGAGTAATGCACATGATGCTGAAAAAACGTTCATTTCAATAAACTTGCGTTTGCGTCTGCTTTTGAATTGAGTGTCGGACTTCACTTGGTTTAAAAGTGCCAGTCGTGTTCCTTGGAATGTCCTATGGAAGAGAAATAACACACAGCAAGTTTGTAAGTATGTGTGCGTCACGTGTGTGTGCATGCATCAATATATATGTGCGCGGCAATTGTCGATTTATATTTATCATACCATGTCGTCTCGGGTGATTTGATTTCTTTCAGAAGATTTAATTGTTTTCGTCTCATGGCCCATCCGCGCTTCTTCTCGCACAAACGCCAAAACTTTCGGTTCCAGATCCGAAAGTCTTCAGACACTCTTTGGTGAAGCAACATGCATGCAAAAAACGAATCAGAAACGGATTTTCTCACGAGCTGAACATCAATCAACATTTTGCGAGCTATCAAGAATTTCGATACATTTTGTGATCATATATACGTATAAATATATCGCACAAACATATGTATATGGTTTGCATGTGTAATTTGTGTTCGTGTTTGGATGCATGGGTGTTCGCGTACGTGCATTTATATATGCATAGATGTGTGTTAATGAGCTTCAGATTAGCACGTGTACCGTGAGCGTGGCAGTGAATGTATTAAACAAAGTGAAGTCAATGCGTGTTTACACATGCGTGTTTACATTCAATCAGAACTTACATATGACAATCGTAGGTTTCGCGGTCAGCACTGCTATTCGGATCCACATGAAAATTAAGGCACGAAGCTCCACATGCTCGGAACTGGTATTTCATACTGGCCACTTCCATATCCAAACATTGGCTATGGGTTTGACTCACATACACCTGGTAAGAGCAATACGGAAGTTTATGATAGTCAACATATACACAATCCGCCTGTGTATGTGGGTACAGAATTGTGTGCAGACTACGAGCGTGCCTGTGCAACCCTTGGACGGATCACACATCATTACACAATCGCATATATATATGTATGTATATATATGCGTACAAACGCAAGCTACCACAAGATCTACACACTTTATAGTGCTGGTGCATAACAAGCAATATAACAACCCTACTTGTGAATACATGAGAACATGCCTACTAACCATATAAATGCAGATTATAGATGACCATACAGATAGACATGTACGATGGAACAAAAGTCTTGCATAGACATAAAAATATAGCCCTTACAAAGACATAAAAATCATAGCCCTTACAAAGGTAGGTACAAACAGTTGCTGCAGAAAACATTTCACTCCTAGAAAAATGTACACGTTTCCATATACATATATGAGAATACATACCCCATAGAGTACTCCTTGAAAGGCAGTTGGTTCATCTGCTGCTCGTTTGAGCGCTAACCTTGCGGTCTGCACATGAATGAGATCAAATTGTCGCGGTAAGGAAGTAGTATAGCGAAATAAAATTTACGTATGAAGATGCGCATGGACAAAAATTGTCAAATAAAATGGGGTGTATATCTACGAAAGTGTTAAGGAAACTGCATACGCGTGTGTTGCAACGCACAAATGATACGTGCATTCACACACATACATACATCACTTAGTTTATGAAGAGGATGTACGACAGTGTTCGAGGATGAATGGCTCGAGTTGTGATGGAACACCAAGTAGATAAAAATTGTTGATGTTGGCCTTTGGATCGTCTGTACATATAATAACCACAAATATGCATGGAAACGGGACATTGGTGTTAAATTTGAAACCTAAATGTAGAGCTGTTCGGCTGAAGACGTGGGAGTGAAATTTCATAGAAGGAGACAAGCATGCGATGGTCAATGTAGTGTATTAGATGCGTGCGTGCACTTGTGTGTATATACTCTAACCATCTGGCGCTTGTGCTTACTCACGTGCATTTGTTAAAGAGCAAAATATCTACATCTATATAACAGCACGTACGGCCTATTCTCTGACATATGATGCTCATTTTGTGTGCGCGACACTTTTATGAGCGCACAATATTCTCAATGAACGTGCAAGGTACATACATCCCTCCCATGAAGGCACGCATCACTCTATTAAAACAACATACACATACACAGGCTTACCCACTTACCAAAACTTACAGGCATAATAAACACTAGCTGGTTCACTCCATACCCGACACGGAAGTTATGACATAGATGTGACTATCGCACACACAGATATACCTACTCCATGGAACTTTAGTCAAGATCACTCACTCCGCTTGATATTCATTTTTTTCCATTGCTTGATTAACTTATTCTATAAGCTGGACACAAAAACACACAAATACAGGTCTCTCTTACCTCCGAGTAATCTTCCGAACAAATAACGGGTAGTACAGAAAAACCACTAAGTATGGCCATATTACATAACATCCTAGCTGCGCTTTGAGCTTCCGCCACTCTTTCAATATCTGCAACTACGATCACTTGCACAGGGCTACTCATCCACCCCACGGTGCCCCTGACACCCACGTCTCTATATGTTTCCAGATCATCACCGTTTACACATTTACTCGACAAACGGTAATTTTTCATATATGCGATACGCTCCCAAAGCTGCTCGGAGAATGCCTCATTTCTCCACGCCGAGCATACATGACTAACATTAATCAAAGACTTGGGGTCCAGCATGTTGAATATTTGATGCAGAATATCTCTTGGTAGCTCTGCGTATCCGATAGTATAGTGGTTGCTGTCGTTATTCAACAGGTTTCTTTCAACATCCATGTCCGTCTCTGCTTCGCAGTCAACAATCCGAGTGAGTTTGAGTGTGTGTGGTGATCCATACATCGGAACTTCGATAGTGTCGCTCTCGTTCATAACATTGTAAATTCGAGACTAAACATATGCTTGTTGTAATGCAGACATACAAATGCTGGAGTATTCATGTACAATTGAACTATATGAATGTGGCAATGTCCGTCAGTTTGTCTTTGTGTGTGTATGTGGGGGGGGGTTGTATGTATGTATGTATGTATGTATATATGTATGTGTGTATATGTGTGTATGTGTGTATGTGTGTGTATGTGTATGTATGTGTATGTGTGTGTATGTGTATGTGTGTGTGTGTGTGTGTGTATGTATGTATGTGTGTATGCATATATATGCGTGTGTACGTGTGTGTGTGTAACATATATCAAAGTGTGTGTACGTGTGTTTATAATTTGTTTTGACGAAAGTTTGCGTACGTATCGATAAATTTTTTCGCACCCCAGCCAGACCCCTGACACACACGGCACCTCCGTTTCCCACTTCACGAAGAGTCATTGCTTATTACAGATAGCATGAAATCCTCAGTTTACACATGAAAGACAAGTGTATGAAGGAAGGGAGACGAAGTAGGGTAGCATAGTCAAGGCTCTATATTTCACGATAATGATTAACATAAAATTCTAGGTATGTACATGTCTCGTCGAAACTTACGATGTAAATATCTTGTTCACTTATATATCAAGTACATAACTGTTTGTTCACTGCTGTCGGGTTGAAATTAAAACGATGAAGTAGTGAAGGAAATGTCATTCCGGTACTTTCTGCATTCTTACCTTATACCACAATGCACTCACGATAGTGTCCTGTGAATGCCTATAAGTCCTAAAGTTTGATTTAGTGATGCCGGCTGCAACTATACTACAATTTTACCTATGCCGCACGTACTCATGGAATGTATTCCACATCGATGCAGTAAAATTTTCCCACTTGAACTTGTTTTGCGATATTCTATTCTATATTGTTGATTATCAAATTTTTCCTATTTATACTATTTTGTAGTGTCTGTACACTATGCATAATGGCATGCGAGTGCTGAAATAGATACGTCAATTTTAGACAAAATATTGAAGTATATCAGATAAACTAGTTGGATACATTATATATCTGCCCTGTAGTTTTCCTGGTTTATTTGATGTCCCTGCAGTACCGGGTATAACATATGCATAATTCTAGCACAGTTGCAAAGCATATTCACAAGATTCATCGTTCAATAGACGACACCCCTCATAGAGACTTCTAGCATATCCCAAGATATTGAGAGAGCGATGTAAACTTGATAGTATTCTCAAATGGGAATATTCGTGTGCTTTCTTATATATTTTATGATTTACAGTACGACAGTCGACGCGTGTCTGCAAAGCTTGTGTATTACCATATACATGAGACTAGTTCCATAAGGTGTTTCTGGATTATGAATTTCAACATTGTCATGCATATTCGCGAATATAACATGCGATGTACATGTGTACTGCAGGAATGTAATCCTTTCGATAGTATGTATTATTTGTAGAACTGTTCTTGATCGTATAAAGAAGTACGTCCGCGGATCTCGTATAGAAACTGGTCGACATATTAACCTCGTCAACTCGGGCTGAAGATTTATGTCAGTTCACATCCATCTATGTTATAGCGAACACACAGGGCTACTGTCACATTAATCATTCACTTCCGTATTACTACCCGAGACGATAATGATTGAGTACAGAATATAGGGCAATGCAGCGTTCCGTCACCACTTTATACACAACAGCACTTTACCAACATGGTACATTACACACAATGTTTTCCAGAAAGGATATCACAAAACTGAGATCCTATTTGCGAGGAGGAGACGACTACACACTTTGTTGAGAAATTTTGTAAACTTGCAAACTAAACAAACGAATTTGAAACAACTTACTTTGTGTTGGAATAAGAAAATATATAGTACCTCGAATACTACACGCGGGTACGCAGGCAGTAGAAATAAATATCCGAGTAATGAGTTAACTCCTGCCATCATCTCTTAAAACTGTGTTTGCCTCGAATTGAGTAACTAATGTTTCCAATGACGAAAAAACATTTAAACAAATATTTGCAGAAGAGAATATGTGATTATACCTTTACATAACACTTGGTACAAGCGGAAAGCATGAGTGTGATAGTTTTATTGCATTTGGTGGACGAGTTGGATGCATACCAAAATAGAGGGATTGCAATATGATGCAACAATAACGAAACAAAGCTGAAACACATGGTGATCTCCAAAACTAATTCTTCAAGAAGCGAGAATTAAGTGCATTCTCCTGCTCACCTGTGCGTGCACGTGCTTGTCTACACACACAGGCTACCACAGCTGAGAATGAAGCTTTCTAGTGTAGTTCGTACGTTCTTTAGTGTAATAATTTTCTTCCCTACTTAGGAGATCACGTCCTGACTTAGTACGAGATTTTCACGGTAGTGTATAGAGGTATATATAAACATTGCCGAGAAATATGAACATACACTGTATCACAAAGAAGTAAAAGTTTCGCAGTACCACTACAACCATGTAGGGAAGCGGTATCCGAAGTACTAGTTGCACAACATTCACAAGAACGTAGACGCATCGAGATACACAACATTCACAGATATGGAGTGGTATCAAATAGTATATAAACAACATTTACAAAAAAGGAGAATTATTGAATACTAGATACTCGGCATTCACAGAAACGAAGAGGATATCAGTACATTCAAGAGAACGGAGATTTATGCATTAATTCCCTTTCATCGAATCATGATATTCGGCCTGTAGCGTCAAATTTGAAAAGTTGGGAGACGGGGGTGAAGAGAGGGAGGGGAAAACTGCATTTTTGAGGGGGTCAAATTAGGGGGAAAATGTTCCACATGACCCAACCATCCCTACACGATTCTACTATCCATACACACACAACACAAACACACACACACGCATACATAAGAACACACATACACACACGCGTGCACACACATACCCACATACTGGAACTTTCCTTTATAAGGGTGTAAATCGTAACTGACATGTCAGACACCACCGCAGCTCGACGTGCGGCCCGTAAGGCCAAGAAGGCCCAGAGAAAGGGTATGATGAAATCAGTTAGTGTGCTTTCAAAGTTATGTGCATAAATTCCATGACTAACTAGTTTCGGACTCAAACAGTCCTATATGGCGCACAACATGTCTGAGTGTATATTGTTACTTAGATATACATTTATAAATATATCTATTGATTCACACACCTTGTGTTTATTATCCTTCGCTTGCAATAGGCGACTACCAAGTGAAATTGTGCCAAAGGACCATGTCTTAAACAGATGTAGCCTTACTCAACTGTGTGAAAAATTCTGCCTAACTTCCAATCACATGAATACGTTAGCGTATACACTTGTAAACACTCATAGGTGAGACATATCTTCTACACACACAAACTAACGCGGCTTCACAAACGTACTCAAACGTATACACACACGCACGATTTTAGGCGAGACTGTTCCAGTTGAAGTCAAATCTACAAGTCATGACGCTGATAGAGCCGAATACCACGACGATGGTCACCATGCCGATGACGGGGACCATGACCTCGAACAATTTGCCGTTGTTCAAACTGGCGGGGCTGTCAATAACGCTTTGGAGCAGGTAAATACATACGCATGCGAACACCTACTACTATCCACACTGTACTGATCATACTAGCAAAATACGGACTGTATTGTCAGTACATAGTACATATGTCGTTGTTTATGCTGGGTCAGACTAGTACTATTCTCAGTATCCATTAATTATTAGTCATGCATCGCCGAATATAGGTATGCACACGCATGTCTGCATGTATATGCAATATTTGTAATACGCCCAAACTATGGTGCCAACGAAGACCATGGGTCAAAAACAGTTTTGCTATGATGCAAGCGAACGAATGTGGCGGTCAGTAGCGTATTAAAGCTGGATCTCGTACTTTGAGTGCGCGTACCGTGGCCACATTCACGGGACCTTGTACGTGTGTATACGTTATGATGCCTACTCGCATACATAAGCAGGGAGATATGTCACTCGCATATGTACATACATATCTGAAATATACCGTATTGCACATCACTATTAGGATGATGTGATCAAGATAGACAACTTTGATATCTCAGTGGGTGGCAAAGTTCTTTTCCAAAACGCATCCGTAACTATCTCCAAGGGGCGAAAGTACGGTCTCTTGGGACCAAACGGACAAGGCAAGACTACTCTCCTCAAGCATATGGCCGGAAGACATCTTAAGGGTATCAATCCAAACATCTCAGTATTGCTGGTGGAACAAGAGCTAGGTGCAGCGGACGATACGACTGTGATTCAAGCTGTGTTACGCGCAGATAAGGAAACCAAAAAGCTTCTCGTTGAAGAGGAAACTTTGCTTAAGAAAGTTGATGCAGGGGATGAGACGGATGTGACATCAGAGCGTTTAAATGTAATCTTTGAGGAATTACATTTGAGAGGATCTGATTCGGCGGAGAGTAAGGTGTGTAGCATGGAATATGCAGTGGTTTTGTGTGTATCTGTATATGGTTGTGCTTGCTTGTTTATGTACTAGAGTGCGTTTTGCGTGCTTATACGAACACTGTATTTCATAAAGAATATACGTTTCAATGAACCTATGTATGCACAGTCCACCAGTCCATCTCTGGGCTACTTCGTTTTTAAATTTTCGATCATCCTCTACCAGTACAGTTAGTCGGTAATCTGATATATCTATATATATTTATACTTAACATAGAGCGTGCACATTTATGTACTTTTAACATGTATACACGCATGCACACATGTACAAATACATAGTTTTCATATCGTTACACCAAGTCCATGGCCAGCCTTCCAGTAAAAAATCTTCCGCATTTTTTGCATATAGACACATTGCACCGTTTCTTTTTCGGGAGGGTGGACTTCTATTGTACATATACACACGCTCAAATATACCACTCATATACTATGTATACGCATGTTCTGAAATACACACATTAACTTGAACAGGTGAGACGCATCTTGTACGGTTTAGGATTTGATGACACAGCACAGACTCGACCCATCAAGTCATTTTCAGGAGGATGGCGTATGCGTATCTCTCTTGCACAAGCTCTCTTTATAGAGCCCGATCTTCTCTTATTGGACGAGCCCACTAATCATCTGGATCTAAATGCTGTACTATGGTTGGATAGTTACCTTCAAAAATGGAAGAAAATGTTGTTAGTTGTATCTCACGATCAAGATTTCTTGGACTCCATTTGTACAGATTTCTTGAACTTGGAGACAAAGAAGTTGATTCATTACAGGTTAGTTTCAATGTATATTTTCATTTTCATATATATGCTTTTATATGATGTGTGTCTATTCGTGTTTGTGGGCGTGTACTCCTACTTGAGTGCTCTCTTGCAGTTGATGTGCCGGTGGTGCGTACATTCGTGCCGTCTCTTGACGTATCTTTAGCAATGTAACAAACCTGTCCGTAGTTTCTGTCGCAATCAAGACGTGATGGCTGAACGTTGTTCCACACTTGTCAATTTATAATATTTCTCCTTGATGTAGGGGAAACTACTACGATTTCAAACGCATGCACGCCATTCGCGAGAAGGAAGTTCAACGTGCTTACGACAAACAACAAGACACACTCAAAGCATTAAAGAAACAAGGAATGTCCAGGGCTAAAGCCGAGGCTAAGGTTTGTTGTACTGTTTTGTAGCTACACTGAATGACCTATTTAACCTAGCATTATAACAATTCACAACAAGGCTTGCTCTTCTCTGCATCTGCCAGTATCACCAACCTCCTCCAACCTTCCTATCTATATACATAACTCACCTTCACACTCACGCTTCTACAGGCTAAAGATGATACGAAGAACAAGAAGGCCAAGAAGGGTGGAAAATCGAAATCCGCCATTGATGAAGAGGAGGATGCACTTAAAAACATGGAGCTAATTGAGAGGCCAAAGGAATATAAGGTTGTGTTCGACTTCCCTGTACCTACTGAAATCTCCCCACCGTACATCGAGGTGGAGAATGTCTCGTTCCGGTATGCACCAATAAGTCTGTCCAACTTTAACAGGCGCACGGCGCACACCCTACTGCTTTTTTTTTGCTCCGAATATTGTATATTGAAGCTGTTGCAGTCAACTATCTCATAGAAATCTTAGATTGTGTCTAATACCCAAACAGGCGGACGCACGAACCCACCCACGCATCTTACCATTTATCTTCACAGATACAACGCGCAGAAGCCATTCTTGTTTGAGAATATCGATTTTGGCGTGGGATTGGATACTCGTGCGTGTGTTGTTGGTCCAAATGGTAGTGGCAAGTCTACAGTGATTAAGCTGCTGTACGGTGACCTTACACCTACAAAAGTAAGCTAATTCATATACGCTATTATGTGTGTGTGTGTGCACTTGTATTTGCATGTGAGCTGAAAGCATAATTGCCATTTTAAAGTGTATTCGTATGTATTACACACGCTTGATACTGCTTTTATATGCACATAATTTCCACGTTCACAGGGAGAAGTCACAGTCAATCGTAAGCTAAGAGTAGGTATGTACAGTCAGCATTTCGACGATATTCTGAACTTTGATAAGCCAGCAACACAATACCTGGTTGACAAATATGGAAAGAAGTACCAGGAAGTGCGGAACAAGCTAGGAAAGTTTGGTCTAGAGGGACATGCGCACACAATCCCAATCAGAGACCTCAGTGGAGGACAAAAAGCGCGTGTCGTGTTCTGTGGTAAGAATATGAGTGGTTTACTATGTGGGCAAAGGTTGGATCGTTGATGAAGTCGTAACATGCATGCACGATTGCAAAGTTGACCGCATAGTTATAAGGAGAAACGTTGTACACATATGTGGAAGCAGGTGATTACGAGTGCGGGGATATACGAATTTTTAGATGTCGGAAGTTTTGTACACTAGTAGACATAAACAGTGGGAAGGATTGCATGCACGACAGGATGTACTTTTAGATATTGTTATACATAGAAAGTTGTATCTATGCGAGTGTGCATTTGTGTGTATTTCGTGTATATGTAATGGAAATATTGTGGAGAGAAGACTGTGTGTTACTACATACTTTCATGTACATATATACACACTGTATAATAGCTAGCGTCCTTGCACTGATTTTATGTTTATGCTACCCAGAACTGTCTTTCAAAGAATGTCATATCTTATTCTTGGATGAACCTACAAATCATTTGGATATCGAGTCAATCGACGCGCTTATTCATGCGATCAACGAGTTTGAGGGCGGTGTTGTGTGTGTTACTCACGATGCCCGACTTATTCAGGTACGGAGTGCTTTTGTTGAACATATCGCGCATGTCTGTGTTTGTATGTATATCTGTAATGTCTGTTGAATACAAGTACAGTAAGAATATTTTGAATCACGGTGGTATATCCCATTGATTTGTTCTTCTTTCGTGTGTAGTATGTAGGCATAAAAATAATGACGTGACTGTTTACAACAGTATGAATTTCTACGCATCATTCACACTCACTGGCACGTACATATACAATACATATTTACAACACGTGCGTGTGTATATACAAAACAGGAAGCGGATATGCGACTCTGGGTCGTGGGAGAGAAGGACTGTATCTCGTATGAACACACCTTTAATGACTACCGGAACGCCATTCTTAAAGAGATTGAAGAACAGGGCACTGAGCATGTTAACAGAGAGTCGTAATCTTTCTTTGTATATCAAAAGAATACAACGTTTCCTCCACGTACGCGTTACTTGTTTCTGTCTCTGCATGGAACGACCCTTAAAAGTTGCTCTTGGACTATCGTGTTTGGGTAGATCGTAGCCCTAGATTGTTTGGTTACCCATGAGATTCTTTCTGTATTTAGAGAATGAAATAGGTAACATTGTCAGTTAAATATTTGCGATATATTGAGAATGGCAACCTGGGTTATTAGTATCAGTATCATGTTTGTCTTTTGTCTGCCAAAATTCTCCCATTCTTGGCTAGCCGCTCTGTTCACAACACACGTTTTGGTTTCTGATTGTTTCCATGGGTCGATCCAAGCACCACCCTCTCTCCGTTTCTTGTCGCAACTCATGTGTGTGGTATGGGATAGACAGATACAGGACAATACTACACGGCGGTCATGAGGTCAATATCCCATGTTACCAGGATATCATTTATAATCTTACATTTCTATACAAGCGTTCTCGACATTTTTCTCGTTTTTGTTGAAGTGAAGATACAGGATGCCTAAAACGTCATCTCTAAACCATAAAGTAAATTATGACCTGGAAACTGTATAAAATATATATTCCCGATATATGCAACTTTCTCGACATGGCCTATGTTGTCCATTAATAGTACCTTTAAAATGATCGGCAGAATCTTCACTACACGGCCTTGCCACTTGCCTTCCAGTATGAGATAAATGAGAGGAACAAATTGTCGTGATTGATATGACGGAAATAGTATACTTACTTCACTACTTCTGAGTAAGTTTTAATCATTTGTTGACGGTGTAGCGAAGCGGGTCGAGGACTTGTTAAGAGTCTCATAGAAGTCCTAGATTCCATGTTTGCTACAATGACTTTTTCTTCCTTCCCCACATATCTCAATAAGATAGGAATATAAATAATTGTACGTGCTACATGAGCAAAAGATCAAATGGTCACCAGTGAACCAAGACGAGTTTCGATATTTGAGAGTCCAAGACTACTGTAAAACATAGAAGAGAGGTGATATTTGACGGTTCAACGATTACTAAGAAGGGCTCAAGTGGGTACTAATGAACAAGGAATAGTTGCGTTATTCAAGAGACCGACAACTACTGTGAAGACCTATGCAGTTCAACTTTGCTGAATTTGGTCATGATGTTTAAGGTTTTAATCCGCTAATGGTTTATCTTTCGATCATTAATTAGAATGGCCTCTTTTTGCAAACAGCAATACATTGCACGAAAAGGCCCTTTAAAAGGCCCTCTAATGACTGGAAAGTTGCCTTTATGTTACAGTACCACACGTGACGTTAAACTGATGATAGCCGGTATTCATAACAAACGAAGCACCTGAGATTGAAATCCTCAAATGTGCACATACTGCAAAGCGTGTGTGTGCGAGTATGCTCCGTAAAAGGATCAACATACGGTTGATCCGTTCATATATCTGAGTTCAGCTTCTAATAGCAAGGTCATATGCCCTCCCATAGTGAAGCGGAAGGAAATACAGCACTTTCACCATGCAAGTTTTTTTAGCACCGCGGTCAATCCTTTGTAGGAAGAGGGATGCATGCCTCGGTTCATCATATCGGTATAAAACTCTACAATCAATTTATAGATATCAGCGTACTCTGATTTGTAATGAATGCATTAAACCGCAGTCACAGTGTCAGTCATCAGGAGTTCCAACATTTCGGCACATCCGAGACACAAAAAGTTCCTGTAGTCTCCCTGGCATCCGTACACAACTGAGGAAGACTATTCACAACACATGCGATTCGAAATATGTGCATACCAAACATATGTTCAACTATTCGACATTGCCGCGCCCACACTGTGACTTGTCCTTCAACGCCTCGTGCTTCTGTCGAAAATATACCACCACTACGCGTGAAGTGCATATTTGTGTAGACAGCCATCGACGACTATGCAGTAATGTATCAAACATCCGAAGCATATCAAGTACTATAATTAGCAGATCTAAGCCCAAATCGGTGATCATCTCCGAACCCTTGCTACAATCGGGCACGGCGAAGTTATCGCTAGAAAATAATTTCGCGAATATCGAATACGTAGCAATGGATGCCGAGTTCGAGAGAAGTATTTGTGGTAACACAAGCATAAGTTCCAATATATACGGCAGTGACAGGTTCCGTACTGTTCTGAATGTAACATCACTTCCGAAGAGTAGATCATATATCACACAAAGTAATACCCCAAGCAATAACAAGACGGGAGGTGTGAAGTCAACCGTCATAAAGGAAAGTAAGGGTGTTGGAATATCGCACAGTTCGGACTACAAGCCCAGCAAGCCCAGCATGAACGGTAGTATATTTGATAGTGACAGGTTCCTTGCGTTTCTCGACGATAACTCACCACGGAAAGGTAGATCGCACATGGATCGAAGTATTGACTGGTCGAGAAAAGACACAACAGAAATAGAGCGAATTCAGGTTCATACAGGATCGCAGGACACAAGAGCGGTTCCACATCTAGATGGAATTTGGAAGGGTGTGGGTGGTGATGCAATCGCCAATACTAACATATTTGAAAGTGATATGTTCAAGTCATTCCTAAATCAGAAGCCACCACACACCATAATATCTGAGAAGGAAAGCATTACTCTTGAAACGTCAAGGGCTAATAAGAAACAAAATCGAGGATATATATCAAATGATCGCGGAACTAACGAACAAGGAACTGCTCGAAAACTTGATGTGTCATCGGCATCAACCTCTGGCAGTATGCACCTAACCATCGCTACGCTCATTGACAAAGAGGCCAAGCACCTGTCCAAGATGCAACATTTGTTGGAGCTTGGTCCAGAACACACAGGACAAGCGATCAAGCTTGCCACTCATGCATCATACAAACTTCCATTTTCGCTTGGGAAGCGAATTATGCACGCATGTATCTTGAAACATCAATTTGTCCAAGCCGCGAATATTTTTCACAAGATTTCTGAATTACCAGGGGCAGATAACTACCGAGATGGTGTTGTGTTATCGGATAGTACTCGTAATCTGTATGTTGTGGCTATCCGATTGCTTGGGCAAAAGTCGAGAGAGCAGTGTAAGATCAGTACTGTTTTGAACATGCTTAGTGCCATAGTGGACAATGGTCCAAGACTGCACATTGAGTTTGAGGCTGATGGAATGTATTCCATGCATTCAACATTTGCAAAACAATCTCTGCCACTATCGTCGCCTTCACATTTGCCATCAACACACTTGCGCAATACTATCATTGATGATGGAAAGCAGACAACACAGTCAGAGTATCGTCATAGCCATCCAATACAAGCATTACCACATCACCGCTCTCCCGACAATGTGCAACCACAGTCAATATCATTTGAAACACAAGGTGTGATGACTTTATCTCAAGAACAAATATCTTCGTTGAAGATTCTATCACCTGAATTCGAAGTACGCGAGTGGTCGGAGTGTTCGGATACGAATGCATTTAACGCCGCTATATCGTCTTTAGCATGCAAAGACTCGCTAAACACGGCGTTGAAACTAAAAACGATTATGCAGGAAAGAGGGTTGGTTGTATCCTATGAGTCATACAGGGCCCTTATTCACGCGCATGGAAGTGTTGGTAATTTGTTCAGCGCCGAGCAGGTGTTCGCCGAGTGCGTAAATGGTGTCAGGGAAAACAAAGTAACTATGGTTGGTGGGCCTGAAAGTGAGTACAAAACCCTTTTGGGTCTCATGCGCGTGCTTGTGCAGGGCTCGGACCAACGCCGGCTCGTTCACTGGTTCAAAAGGCTTGTGGCATATGAGACTGTACCAATTACACCAGATCGTGTCGCTGATATACTTGGTCTAACGTTAGGTTATAGCAAAGGCATCGCACTGCCAGCGTTGATGAGCGAAATGTCTAGCATCCTGATAAGTAAGGGTGTGAGTGAGCGCGTTGTCAGGGACGCAGGTATGGAAGGTGTTTCAAGTATTGTACATAACACACAGACATACAACATAGCATTGCAAGCATGTTTTCAGGGTGCGTTCGATTTTAGAACTGTTGGTATACTGAGGTCATATATGGGCAGATATGGAGTGAAGGTCGACATTGCCACTTGTAACACTCTGATGGAGGGCCAATTGAATTTCACTGATTTTGGAGATAAAAACGCACACGAGCACATCGAGTTGCGTGTAGGAAGTGGGCCGGTGGGACGCGAGTCATTTTTGTCAACTCAAAGTGGGGGTGTGAACTCACGTGACATAGACATTGTTGGTCTGAATGCACGTAATGGTTTGCTAAAGCGTGCGGACGACGAGGAATATTGGCGTACATTACGGCTGTATGAATACACACGGTGTCTAGGTATTGAGCCCAACGTGAAAACGTACTCGTTAGTGGTACAGGCTAACATTGGCATGGGCCGATGGGCCGACGCTTTGGAATACGTTGGCCGCGCTAGTACGTGCGAGAAGCGGCTGGTAGACGGTGCTGGAGTGGGCGTTAGTATAAAGGAGGGTTTTGATAATCGGTGGGATGACGATGTGCTGATTCGCATGGTCAAGTTTTGGTCTCGGAGAAACGCCTCAATTGAAAATGACCCAAGTGAGCTAACTAAAAGCGCAAAGTTTATAACTAATCTTCTCAGTCATCCAAAACTGTCTCCCAGCACTAGGTCGTTCAATATTGTGCTAGGTGCTTTATGTCGAGGAAAGTTGAGCACTGAACGAGAGAACGTGGTACATGTCTTGAATTTGTTGGATATTGCGAAGGAGAGAGGGGTGGAACGTAACGCAGACATGTTTACAGCAGGTATAATCGCGCAGTCCCAGGTGAAGCCTAGAAAAATGCTTGAAATGTTGGGCTTGTTCGAGGAAATGCGTTTAGAAGGTAATGTACCGGACAAGAAGATGAATCTTGTATTCCTGCGCACAGCTATAAACAAGAATATGCATATGTATGTGGTACGCATGGCCGAGATAATGGGTAAGACTGGACATAGGAACGATGTCGGCGAAGTCTATTCGACTATGCTACAACTATACTATGACAAACAGAAGTGGCGTTTGGTAGATGAACTGTACACAGAAGCGATGGCTCGCAATTGGCCTTTAGATGACGTCACCCATTTGTTGCTTAAGAAAAAGAGGAAATTCATGTGCACACATGTTGGAGTTCCTGACGCAGGTTTGAGCGGCGAGCTGATTAAGACGCGGAAAGAGGCTGCGAGATGGGCGTTGACTGAGATGTCCACAATACAGACCACACCTACATGGTCACGAAACCTTGAACTCATAGCAATGCACACGAAACTACTTGACATCATAGAACCGTCACTGATACTACCTACCACGCGGTACACTACCGTAGCACATATTGTAGTTGAGAATTCATCACCTCATACTCCATCAAGCGCAGTTACACTTTCAAATACACAGGAAACATCTCCTATATCCGACAGCCCCTTGGATGCAACCGACTGCGATCTCAAGACCATGTACGGGAAGGCAATCGAAAACCATCTCTCTTTAGTGGCACGTACAGGATCAATTCTGTGTTCTGCACCCAGTCAATGGAGAGAGGCCCTGTCAATTCTTAAACATCTCAAAGTTCTCTTTCCCCTTTCTCCACAAAGAAATACACATATGTACAGAAATAATGACATATCATCGGCAACACACCCAGGCGCCCTGTATTTGTACACGCCCAATCACAACGCTGACGCGCTACGTGACACCGTCGCATCGGTCTACGAAAGTGGAATAATCGCTTGTGCGAAAAGTGGCAAGCATGAATATGCGGTTAGTTTGTTTGACGAAATGGTTTTGAACTTGCCACATATCAGCCCAGTAACACCTCCTCAGCATAGCGACTTTGCTAAATGGGTAGTCCTGTCGTACAAGCATTTGGACAGGCTACATGAAGCATTCGAAGTGTTTACAGAGAGAAGAAACTCTACGTTTAAAGACCGCAGCAGACGCATGAACCTCATTTCGACTAACCGTGGTGTGGATATGGGTAAGTCTGTGGGTGGCTGTGAAGGTGAGAGAGCAGGTACGAATGTAGGCCCACATGATCTAGTCATGACGCCCTATCGTATGCATGTTAACGGAGTGCTCTTACGTGCACTGAGAGAGTCTCGTAAACACAGTAGGTGTGAGGCGTTGTGTGACAAATTATCGTCCGCCGCATTGAATCGTGCAAATCCAAATCATAAAGCCCTTCAACGTCTGCACGTGGAGCTCTTTTTAAACCACGCCGCTAAAGGCAACTGGGAGATAGTGATGGACAAGCTCGAAGGTACGTGTATGTTTAGAAGTGAGCAATTGCCGCTGAATGTTACTCAAGGAGACGTAGACGTATACACACAAGCACGCATCCATGCCTACGAATGGCCGGTGCAACTGAGTGTGGAAGACTCAGTAGAGCTGTTTGGCTATTGTGAAACAAGCCGGCAGTGGAATGTCTTAGTGTCCTTAGTCAAACACATGAACAGCAATAACCTTCCTGTCTCAGATACTCAGAACGTAGTCTTCCTCGACGCTCTATTCCAAGTAGGGAAACGTAAAGATGCCAGCTCATTTGTACAAAGCCGACTTGGAAAGGAAACCTCTGTTGGTTTACACAGATCAGTGGATTTGAGTGCAAGTGTTGCGGCTGTGTGTGTCAAGCATGCTGCATACAACGACGTTCTATATGTGTACGAAAATTATATGGTACGAGGCCCAGTTACGGTCGATCAGTCGGGTGTTTCAATAATGAACGACGCACTTATCGCATGTGCGCAACTGGACACAGCAATGTCGGGAGGCTCGCGCACAGACACAAACGTACAATCTTACGTCCACTCACTGTCATACACTAATAATGAATGTATGACGAGAAGGCACTCCGAAAACACATCTTCAACGACATTTGAGATAGCCAAAGGTATTGTAAACAGACTGCGCGAAGGGATGAAGGCTGTGGGAGGTATGGGTGGGGCAGAGGGAACCCAAAAATTGGTAGCAATGTTCTTGGAACGAGGAGAATACAACGAAATGGAATCACTCTGCTATGGGCTCCTCCCGAACTTTCAGTCAGATCTCGAAACTACCAAGGACATGCTTATGGTGTCTACATCTGATAAGGATGTATGTTTCGATAGAGATGTAACAGTGGCCACAAAATTGGGTTTGAACGGAACGATAGCTGATATGGGTATTCGCACAGATAAGAATACACTTGTGGATCAAGTTATGAATGTAGGGACTAATCACAAGGAGAAAGAGAAAATAGCACGTGCAAGATGGGTAGGGATCGTGGTCCTTGTTGAACGTATGATTGCAATGAATGTTCTACCTCCGCACCAATGCTTGAGCAATGCGCTAGCGGGAGCACTTAGATTGGGATACTCTGAGCAGGCATTCAAGATACTGAAAGATTTGATGTCTCCGATCCAGTTCGAAACTCATGGTGGTATAGTGAATGATGAAGACATATTTTGCACATACGCAGACACAGATGAACAAAGACACAAACGAACGTATAGTAAAAAAGGTGACATGTATAAGCGCAAACGTATGCTTGAACATGCCATGAAGAATTTAGCAACTTCACTAGTGCCTGCGTTTTGTTATCATGACACTGGGTTCGAAGGTGGCGGAATGGATGTTCAAAATCCGTCGGTAACGACTCTCTTGGTGCCGCTACTAAAGTCAATCGCAACACGCACGAACAGAAATACATCCCTAGTTCACAATACCAACGCTAGCAACAACGCAGACGCAAACAGCAAGTCTCCTGAGTATATAGACACTGGCACAAAAATAAGTGCAACTAGTGTGGAAAATATTCCCTTATGGCTCAAACCTGTGTACGATGTTGCTATGTTTGTTTGTGTCAAACTACGGCTTGCGCCTGAAGCAGAGCAAATACTATATCAGATGCCATCGAGTATACGAACTTCCGTGCATTATGGACAAGTTATACGGGCGTGCAACACTACAAACGATTGCTTACGAGGACTCAGAGCGTATGAACATATGGTGCGTAGTGGATACTACACTGATGTGTACACCTACAACACTGCAATGCATCTGGCAAACAAGTGTGGGCGTTCATTTGAGTATACACTGAACATTCTGCAAGCGCTGCTGGACTCTGCTGAGAAAGGAGCAGACCGTTTTAAAGGTACGACCATGCAAAATCATTGGGTTGTGGATAGTGAACCCAATGAAAGCACGTGCATGGCGTTGATGCACACGTTTGCACAGGAAGGCCGGCTGGCCGAGGCTGTGCCGTTCATGCGCGTGATAATGTCTAGCGATAGACCCAGTCTGATTAACGCGCTACTAAGTAAAAAGTGTAAGGCCGGGTCATCGAGTGGCGCCCTCACCATACCAGTTTACCAACAACTCGTTCTACTGTACCAGACGGCCAACGATCTGCATGGTGCGCTCGCTGTGCTTGATCATATGGATATGGATGGCCTTAGTCCACCACCGTCGATATGGCAAACACTTGTAAAAATGTGTTCAAACCAGAACAAACACGAGATGGCATTTTCTATGTTGAAACGTATGCAGGGGACAGGTATTCCTGTGGACCCAAGATTGCATACAACTATGATTATGCAGTTGGGCAAGAGTGTGAATCAAATCCGTGCCATTGATGCCGAGACAAATGCGGACGCGTTCGCCTACGGTGGCCGAAACGGAGTCGGAAAACAAGTGGAGATGGTGCAGAGCGCACCAGTGACGGACTGGCGTTGTATACTGGATATGTTCAATCATGTTACATATGATTTGGATGTGCATACGACCGAACTGTACGGTAGAACTACGCTAGAGCTGTACGATGAGGGAGATAGTGAACGTGTGCGTGAGTGTGAAATGATCTGTGCGCGCGGAATAGACAAACAGTTGTACCCAAATTGGCATATATATTTGAGTAGGGCGAGGATGGATTTTCATAGTTTGAACCGTTTGCAGGCCAAATTGTTGATTCGAATGATGTTCAGAGAATTGGGTGTGAGAGCTACTGGAGTTGATATTGACAGTTTAAACATACATTTACCCAGCAATTGCATATCCTCAAATTCAGCAAACAGAGCGTGTTTATATTCATCGGTTCATACAACAAGCAACTTTACACCTGAAATTTGTTCCAGAGACTTGGGTGGAATTGGTGTACGGAAGAAAGCGAGAGATTACGAGGAAACAATGTCGCAATTCTCAGACATGTATGTTAGCCAAGTGCTTAGAGCTGTTAGAACGCACAAGAGACACATGAAGATTGTTACAGGTGGGTCGCTTAAGAGGGCCACTGGGCCTGTGATCAAGGAAGTGATATACGAAGAGCTTGCTGCAATGCAGTTTAATATGAAATTTGTACATAAGTATACACACGGTGTGTTTATTAATAACGTAGCTGTGATGAACTGGTTTGACTACTTAGCTAAATGCTCCGGGTACCAGCAAAATCAGAATGACAAAAGAATTCCTGGAGCATAGACTCTACAGACGAGGAGAGCTCAGAGGCTATTTGTACTTGAGTGTAAGAAACGTTACATGTAAATATTCCGATATAGACCGACGCATTAAACGGTGAATGCGGCCTGCAATCAAGAAAGTTGTGGAGAACAGGAGAACATCATAAGTACTAACTTGGAGCTGTTACAACGTATCCAAGAAGTATGATGTATATGTACGTAAGACGAATCCTGCAGTGTTAGCGCGCGTGCCCTGCGCGTGATCCCATAGTAGGTCAAGGATGATCGGTGCTTGTTTCTTTAACACACTGGGATATCCACGCACAGTTAGTGATCTGTCAGAAGGGGAGAGGAAGAAGAGTATGAGGGTCGGCTATAGAAGCTATTCTGAGCACTTTATTAAAAACATGTATATTCAGTACTACAACTGCGTAGGTATGCGCGATCGAGTTGATTAAACATTCACCATACTAATGAAATGAGTAGATTTCGTTTGTTTATTTCTGTGAACAAAATTGACTAGTTGATCCACGAATATTTCGTTCATTTATCTTTAAAAGAAAAAAGGCAAAACTGGTGAAATCCCTTCCGAAAATATCATATAACCATATGCACTTTTATACTCGGAATTGAATAGCGTTTGTTGATCATCTGTTAACATCAACGTTGAGTAGTTGGCCCATGTGTATAGTCCCTGCATATTCAATACAATGAAAGCAAAACAGAAAGGTGTCCTATACGTTACAATCGCACATACGTCGCAACAAACGAACCGAGAGGTGTGAACACTCCTGTACCAAATTTCGACGAAACGTGGATTCTGAGTAATTCACTGTTGGAGGTACGTGAGGTAGCACTCTGGTGCGTTTATTACTACGTCTCTTTTACATCCGCACGGCTATTCTGCATATTTAATGTAGTTATATATTATCACGTGTCTGCAGGGTGCTGATTATAATATACAGAACGAGTTTATTTCTATGTACATGAATACGCAAGAGGTTTTACCCATTCTTGGTCTTATTGAGGTGCGTTTTTATGAATCTCTCCATAAACTGTATGCGTTGCGGTGGTTCATGCCGATAGGAATTGGAAGCAAACGAAGAAGGACCTTGGTAGAAGTACGCAATAATATCATGCACAGATTCCTGTGGACAATATTGCAGTTTGTGGACGGGTATTTGTGTGATGAGTCATAGCTTATATACACTACATGAAATAGGCATGCGCATATACATGTTACTTCACTGTATACCAAGATGTGATATGAATCACAAATAAGCAATTTACAGTTGATGTGATGGTATTCCCTGAATATCCTCACGTTTGTGTTTCATGCCAGGCCAGTCAAGCGATTCATGGCAGTGCACAACTAATACATATCTATTTATAACCAGTACTGCGAGCTGACGAATAGAAAAATACTCACTATCATTTCTGATTCCGATCTATACGAACAGCATACATCAAATAATTGAGGAGTGTATAAACGTAACCGCTACATTTAGGAGTGTATAAACGCAACCGCTACATTTCCTTAATCTGTAACGTCTAAGCACCCACAATGCATGATACAGTTCGAAGTATTACAGACAAGAATCACATTATACAACATTTACACGTACACACATATCCATACCATATTTCTGTGTTGGCACATAAATGTAAGCAATGCTATCTTCATTTTCTCGGTTTCTGACTCTGGAGCTACAGGTACATGTTCCGGGATTGGTGTGTCGTCGCCACTTCCCCACAGTAGTCCAGCCAAATGATGTATAGCGATGTGGTACGGGACTGGGGCACGTGACTTGAGCACAATTCCAGACTTAATGGCGCGGAGATACAAGCCCAGCAATGGGCAATACGTTTCTAGTGGGTATAGATACCTGTATTGGGACGTATGTAGAACATGCGTGTAAATGTATATATGCATATACAGGCGTGTATCGAACGTCCAAATCGTACTAGAAATATGCTCTTATGCGTTCGTCAGTAATGAGTATAACTTATGGTCTAAAAAATGTTCTGCATAGCTATTGCGTGTGTGTATATATGTATATATATATACGTATGCATGTGCGCACTCAAATTTTGCACCACATACGTTTCCAGGTTGAGAGGCAAGTCGTCTGCTGTAAAGCCAGACATTACAGCCATTGAGTCTACGCATTCATCCCACACCAATGTACGCAGTGGAGTAGGCCCCGTCTGTTGTAGTGGGAGCCACAAATAGCGCTGGAATAGTTTATTGCCAAACGAAACATCGGCATACTGGAATTGAAAGATGACTCTCGTGAGTTAGTTAATTTGCTAGCTTATGTCTGTGTGTTTTTGAATAAAGTAGTAACAATAGAACTCAATGGTGAGCTTGTTCCACGAAAAGGAAAGGTGCCTGAATATATACGGAATGTGATAAAGTTTCATCTACGCACCTGATTTTAACAATCAGCATGTCACATAGAATCAGAGTACTTTTTAGGTACTTTATATTTAACCGTTGTAGTAGACGTACAACTTTCATGTGAGACCGACAACTAAAGATAGATATATGTTCGTGCCCATCCTTAGTTAATGAATCATGAACCTTCGTAACAGCTTTGTACATAAGACACATAAGCACATGACATATATATCGAAACGTATTCACATGTACCTGATGTACGAAACTGTTGTATAGATCATAAAACTTGATATCTGGCAGACAATCAAAGTCAAGGTGCACCATCCCGCGCTCACTTCCACGCCCATCTATTGCGTTGGACTCAGCCGCGTGTCGCAAACATAGGATCAACATGCACTCTAGCAGATTTGCAATGACCGATACTGAGAATAAAGTTGAAGACGTCAAGAATACTGCCATTAAACGTGCCAGTTTATATTCATTCAGCACGCCTAGTGTCTCCGATATATACGCGTGCGAACTTGTGCATCTATTTACAATGCTACTATTAATTGGTCCATGACTGTACTCAACAACGAGACACAAAAACAACGACTTCTCAAGCACACGGGAGTACATTTGCTCATCCGTCATTTCAACGACTGTTGCGTCATCCTCTTCTTCAATCACATTTTGGGAGGAAGTGTTGGAATTATTCTTGTGTCTGTGATTATTCAACAAGGCTTGGCTGTTGGCCTTAAAATGATTATAGCATGCCACTAATGGCATTAGAACCCATTCGCTCGACAGAGGGAAGTGTGCTAAAGTCGATGCTTGCGTTTGTATGTGTGTTTGTGTCTGTTTAGCGTGCGCGTTTGGGTACACACACTGTATATACTTGTTCTCTAAAAACGAGAGTGATGATGTATTTAAACTCACATCCTCACGTTCGCGGTCACTCCCACACCCGGGAAGAATATGGTCTGTATATAATGAAGATAGACCATCCACCCAATCCACGCCCTCAGCACATGTATGGGAATGTATTTTCTTGGTATCCATCACCATCGCCTGCGAGTGGGCCTCGCGTACCAAATCCGTCACTTGCCATGGCATACGTTTACTAATAGCATCGATTCCAATACCGTTGTGAACGTGACTGCAGGACCGACCTGAGAGCACAGAGAGATACTCTCGAGATAGGGCCACTAACGTCATGGTTTGTATGACTTCGGCCTGTGAGCCCAGTCCGTACCCGCCTACTAACACCATTGCTTGCTTGTGCACTGCAAGCACCGTGGGGTAGTCATTATAGCAAAAACCAGCGCATGCACACGTACACATATTTGCCTTTATGCTCACGTTTGTCGTTGAATCATCAGTACCACACAATTTTCTTCGGTGGGCGAGAAGAGCGGTAATGAGGGCGAGATGAGAACATGCTGTGTGCTTCATAAGAGCACGAACATTTGCACCAACTCGTTTATCAAAGTAGTTGCTGTTCAGAAGCAAGGTATACCATGGGGAAACTTCCACGTTCTCCTTTGTGCTGTTGTTGTACGGGTGTGCGTTTATCCCAATCAAAATCCGCCATAAAATATCTCCTGCCTGACAAATGACTGACACGCAGTGAGTATGATTCGTATGTACACTCTCTGTTTTACAGACACACGCCAGTGCTTCGCTACACCTCACTAACGCACACAAGTAATTCCAACCCACACCTTGAGCAAACTCCTCCGTATGAGCAAGCATCTGTTTATGTCTTCTTGTAGCATGTTCGTCCACCATTTCAGCCATTGTTTTGGGTGCAAGACTGCTAGTCTCACTCTTATTTATACCAGAACTTGAGTCCTTTGTGGACGTGTATTTTGATGGTTTAATAAACTTAGATGTAAGTTGATGGGTTGGGGTGAGACTACTTTCCAACACTGACCTTGTGAGTGGCATAGATAATGCAGCAAGCAAAGAGTTTGTGTACTCTTTGACGACTTCGCTGCCAAGTTGATGATGTGTGGAAGCCGTCGGTAGTGTGACTTGTTTAGTATGTGTATGAGTGAGTGTGTACAGATGGTATAGAGTGGCTAGGGCATGTCCAAGTGAGGAGTAGACGTCCAATTCCACATGCGTGATGCTGGCAATATTTGAGGTTTGAATCGATTGAAGAGAGTTTGTCCACTGTTGATAAGTTCGAATTAGAATTGTTTAGGAAGACAACATGGTTTAATCGATGTTCATTGTCGATACCAGTTCGTCATTCACTGTTAAATGTGTTTTGCAACACTTTGTACAATTAATGCCACCAGTGGACGTGCACGTGCATATCGTGAAAGTACAAATACACGCGTACTACACACATATATATATGCAGACACCATACCGAGGAAAACAATTGTATGAATGGACGAAGGAAACCCAATACGGTTTGAGGTCGGCACGTGTTTCCATCGTCATCTCCATCACTACCATGTTCTATACCACCCCTTTCCGTATGTACACGTGTGCGCTCGTGGTACGAGGAGATGGCACACGCACCTGCGGCTTGTATCATATTTAGTAGACTGCTCATACAATGTAGACGTGCCGCGATAAAGACATTGGAATTGCTTTTGGTTCTGTTACTGCGGATTAATAATCGTTGTACTTGTGGTGAGTTTTGGAGAGGCCGTGTACATAATACGTTTGCTTGACCGTAACCATAACTATACAGTTGTGAAAGTTTACCGATCGTAGCCATGACTCCACATTTGTGAACAAGTATAGGCATGTGCCTGTATACTTCACTGCGCGTGTACAGAGTCTGCTTGTGAGTGTATATGGAGGTTGCTTCTGCTACAGATGTGCCACATAAGAAGACATAAAACCAAATCACAATCGCACTTAACAATCTTTCTGTATATTGTGTTGTAGCGTTCCTTCAATCACGAGCACTAACCCACCTTTCTTTTAGACAATGAACTTGGGAAAGCAAACGTCGAAATTGAGCTAAAAGTTCTGGGGATAGCTCGACGAACATATACTGATACACACCCCACGACAGAGCAACACGCCATAGTTGCATTGTTTCGCTTTGCATCTGGAAGTTGTTAAGGGTATCCCGTAACTCGTCTGTGATTGTGAGAATGTGTATGTGTGGGTTTGTGGGCTAGTGTGTCAGCGTGATGTTGTTTGTCGTATCTCGTATTATTATACAACCTCGTATACATACATACGTAATAGTATAAGTGAATACATAACATACAGTTCGCATTCTCGCTTATACACACGTACCTATTGTGCAGTTACAGATTTAACCAATGCATAAGAACATATCAATAACATACCCTGAGGAATATCTGAGTCAGGAATGTCAGCAATTGGGTACATTGTGTATCGCAACATGCTACTCAATACGCCCTCCTGATGTACTTGTTCACACACATCCTGACTACTTGAGGCTAACACGGTCACAAGACGTATTGCTTTGGGGTATGGTGTTCCATATGGATATCTCTTGCTCTTAATCAGCGGTGTATCTACCTATATAACGTAAAGGATTGGTACATAGTACTTTAACGCGTGACTGTATTCGTTCATGAGTTATATGCGTACGCTATGATTATGTATGACTAATTAAACTCCTCACCGATCTCCAGACTACGTTTCTATGCATCTTCTAATTGTGCTATGTAGTAAAGTCGTAAGTATTACTCGTGCGTTACCAGAGTCGCATCCTGGAGTCTCATCGAACATGAGTATAGCAATGTTCGTCTACGTGCACACTTGTATACACTAATACATATAACAGGTACCTTGACAAACTCCTCATGAATAAACTCGAGTAGTCTAGGACATTGAGCCACACGCAATGCCATCTTCCGAGAGTGACGTGCAATGACTAACAACACATCCAGCACAGGCTCTACAAGTGCAGGCACCTGAGCTACTTCCAGCAAATATCGAAGACGGGGAAGTAACTGCATGTTCTCTACATACGCACGCACAGGGTCTCTCTTCAGCATTTTCTCATCACGTGTTTCAACATGTTTCATGTCTTTAGCATCACCCTGCAATACGTTACACGTTCACCAAAAGTTAATATATATTGGTCCGCATTCGAGAAGCAACTAGAACTCTGTTTGCATATATTGGGAACATTACCACTCTTTTGTATTTCCGATCATACATCTTGGCGTGCTTCTTATGTTTGACATCGTCGTGAGGTGAGATCGTGTATACTTATGCAAAGAAAAAAAACCATTTTCCTCTCACTGAAGGGGACATTTTTACATTCATATGGTTTAAAGGTGGCGTGTATACATCTACAAACACAAACATACACTCTCAATGATATACGTTTTATGAGATGCAATTTCGTATGCATATATGCGGTGCACTTAGTGGTGATGACTTATGTGTGTTCTAATAAATTCATATGCATACTTCACACTTAAACATTGAATACGTGCCTTGGATTTTCTGCCACCCGCGTTTTCTCCTTCATAGTCGTCGTTCTCCTCCTCTGCCGCCACGTCGGTAGCGCTTCCTCGTTCCACGTATTCGTGTACGCGGTAGTGCGTATATGCCGTGCACTTCTTGGGTGTCCCGCTTGGGATCATTTGCCACAGATCCGCATCCGGGATGATCTTAATGCCTACATGAGGATACATTTTTGAGTATCGTGATTTTAATGTTTACTATTGCTGTTAGTACAAACGACTCAGGTACATCCGCTAACTTCTGTAGTCAATACTCACGCATAAGAACATAAATACACACTCTGACAGACACACATGAGCAGCACTCTATATGAACACATACGAAATAGCAAAATTCAATTCATACCAATCTCAGGGTGAGAATCAGAAAATCTTGTTTCCATGGTTGACTGTTGTGAATGATCCTGTGGGTGATATTGTCCTTTGTGTCGCTGTGTAAGTGAGTGTAAGCATGAGTGTCAGTGTTCGTGCACTTGTTCGAGTTCTTGTTTGGGACGCAACCGAAAAACAGAATTACACAAAATCCACATGACAACTAACGTAGGGTATATGTCCCTACGGGTATTCCCTGTACAGATATACAATCTGTGCACTGGCAATATCATGGGTATTTATTCATACAAGCATACACAAACCTTGGCACGTTCGTTAAAGGACGCTCTCTCGTCCATGACTTTTTCATTCACAGCAAGAAACGCTGATAAACACCTGTTATACAAGATGGATACAATTAAATAATCAACTATCTATGAACACTGCGTTAAATTCAACCGTATATTGACAGATTTTTATTAAGATTGGCATTTTTCTGAGTTAAATTCGTTCCGTGTGAAACGACACTGTTTGGCAGAATACAAAACATTTATCCATGGTACCTATTGCTTACTTACACAGATGTGGAGTGCGTGGATATTGTAGCAGTATAGGGGATCAAGTATAGGGGATCAATTACATATGCAGGTAGGATTTTCACGCATTGGTCATGTGCAGACACCAATTACATATAGACTATGAACACAAATACAAATACAGACACATATTCATATGAACGCACACATGTATGCACAATATGCATATATTCATATAGTCATACGTCTATGCACGGACAACGTATATTGTAGTCATAAGAATATTGCTTCGACCCACGAGTGAACACACCTCACTGATGCTTCCTGTACAGTGACAACTTGTTCATCCACAGCCAATCGTATCAGATAAGGTATACCCAACTGCCTAATAGCATGCAACACGAGCTGTGCTTCAGGGGCTGTTTGCGCATTGTAATCACTCTCTATATCATCTGTCCCATCTCCTTTGCCTTCGCGATACACACGCAGAGATTCTTCGTCATAACCTCCTGTCCATACATATATATTAGTATAAATGTATTAGTGCATAGAAACGTATTTTCAACGAGCAACCAATATATACATACGCATTACCAGAATCCAAAGTAAAATGCATGCGACTTAGCTGAATCACTATGCATCTTATTGCGCAGTACTTTGGAATCAGGTACAAATCAAAGAAAAAATCCCCTGCGAGTCACATGCAAAAGAACACATAAACGCATATACCGTCTCGTAACTGCACCAAGATAGAGGTGATAATGTGCCACGCCATAGCCCTTTGACTGGTCACAGTGCTGCGAGTAAGCAGTACAAGTTCATTCAACGAATATCCAGCCCTAGATTCCTATGCATTATTACATCCACATAGAAAACAAGAAGAAAATTTCGATTTAATGCCGCGTATGCGTACGTGCGGTTGTGTTTGTATTTATGCATAAGTGTTTATATGTGTATGTGTTTAACGTGCGCTCGAATGTTACACGTAGATGTATAGTATATGTATATTGTATGTTAACCATCATGAATACCATACATCTCAACTAACAGCCATGTCGACGTACCGATATCCCATGCATAATACAAGTGCAACAAAATACGTAGATAGAACTACGGACACGATAAATAGCAAACATTGACTGCAAACAACAACACAGCTACAAACATTAAAGGAAACCCAACACACCTCATCGCCATGATGATGCAGGCCGTAATGGGTAGGGACGTCAGCATTGATTGGCATAATATGTCCATTAAAGTCAAAGCGTACGTGCTCTTTCGGTTCGTTCGACTCTGTTGTGTATGTGATCAAGGAGTTAGACTCGAAATACAGGATTGGACCTTTTGTGTGGACACGCTGGTCAATTCCCTTCTCCTACTGCCATAGTATTGCATGTTCACCATTTCCACCAGCATATCATCAGAAAACCACCAGTAAACATACACGTGTAAATATGCATAGCCAATGCAACTATACTCAAACATGCTTATATACACATTCATTGTGGTTTCAAAGAACAACTATACACATCTAAATGTACCTTTAAAATACATATATATACTGCACACTCACATCCCACATACCCTTGTCAGTTCCCATCACACTCTTGGTCTGCTCTTGCATCCATTGTAGCTTCTCTACCTCTACCTTGTCCATATGTAACCATTCTTTCTGCAGTTCCATCGGCAGTTCAATTGACTGTGCAAGCGGGTCATCTACGCCCACCACGGTCATTTTTTGAGACGAAGAATCAGGTGTTCTTGTGTTGGGTGTATGTGTGATTGTTGACGCTGGCGTGGGTGTAGATGTAGATGTGGGTGTGAGGATAGGTGTCCGTGTGGGTACATGCGTCAACTTCACATCTGCAGAAGTAGTGGACGTGGCACGTGTCGTCACGTCCTCTACATGTAATGTATCCATATCGAATTCACCATCCTCACCCACATCCTCATCCACATTATCGCTCACATCCACAATTTTCATCGCACCCATATCCTTCATTACAGCTTCCGTGTCAGGTGCTTGGTATGGTGCCCTTGGTTTGGCCATCGAAGCAAATGTTTTGGGCACAAATGCGCCGTCGGCTGATGGAACCACACTCTTCGTTTTTATTTTAACGTACGAGATTGGGTGTTTGTTCAAAGTATCGCTATCGTCGTGTACAACCCGATCTACACTCATATCATCGATATTTGTGTTCACTGTTTGTACCAACGTTGATTTATTTGCTGGCGATGATGTGGATATATGTTCAGATGTTCGTAAAGATGACTTCTGTTTCTGTTTCTTATCACGAAGCATTTTAATGACTTTTGGGTCGATAGCCTCTAAAACAGCTTTCTGTTCTTCCAGTAGCTCAGTTGGTGTTAGTCCCGCCAGTGTTGTCAAGTTCTGTTGATGAATCTCAGTGCTGTATTTGTGTGCATGTGTGTGATGTATATGCGAGTGTTACAATGGGAATATATAGATGTATGAATATGTGAATGTGTGAGTGTGATAAGTGTACGCATGACTAAATGAACAAGTGCATAATGTGCCACACTTGAGTACAGACGCCCGTGTGCGAATAGGTACGTCCAGAGATTTGGAGGGTGTGCGCTTGTTAGTATGAGCGAGTGTGTAAATGAGTGAGTATGTGAATGCCAGTGTAGCGGTCTCAAGGATAGTCATTCTTCTCGTGCAATAGACAGGCTGTGTTGTGTCTCATTGCTTTGTTTACAAGTGCGTGGTGTCATGGTGTGAAAGCGCTAGATGTGCGGTTGTATAAATGTCTGAATGTGTGGGTACATAAGCGTTAGCGGTTGGTGGAATCACGTACGTGTTGCCACTAGGTGTATATGGCAGAATGCAATTGTACGTAAAATTCGTATGTGTATGTGTGCAGTCGTTCGAATACGAATGAGTGTGGGTGCGCTCATCACATAGCAACCACCTCTACATTCAATGTATAGAATTCAATACCAACACATATCAAACATACATTCATCTCACATATAGACTTCCCCAATCACGCACGCAAGCACGCATATTTGTATACACAAACATAATATACACGTACTCTCCATCATACTCGCTCTGCTTGAGCGTATTAAGAAATGCTTGTTTGGATCTCTCACTACTGACGACATTCTTTATGGGCATGGGCAGCTCTGACGCATCCGGCGTGTCTGACATTTGTTTGGACGTAAACGGTGGTGCAGATAGGGTAGCAAAAGACAAGTAGTAAGAACGTACACATATCTATGTATGTATAAGTGTTTGTTTGTGTTCGTTGAGGTGTCGAGCTAATGAGTGTGACTCTTGTTTAGATGCAGTTGGCATATCAGCTGATATGTGTTAAGTACTATTCTATTGGTGCAAAGCTATCAGTCCTATGTAAAGGTACAGTACGCGGTGCTTCTGAGACTCGTTTGAGTGTAGTGGGTATAGTACATTGGGTGGTATCACAAGAGTACATCAACAAACAATAAATTCGTGCACGCACAACTACATACAAAATACGTGTTACATGTGCATGGGCAAGTGGGTATTTAAACTTTACTGTATATGTAATGCCATTGACCGCTTCAAGAGTAGTTTATGGCTCATACAATCTTTTATAGAGTATTTGTGTCTTTATGTGTACGGTGTGTATAGGTACGTGCACATGTACAGCTTACAACGAAACTCGATCTTGTACCTTCTTTGCTTTCTCTCGTACGCAATGCGGTCTCTCTTCGTTTTGCAAAGTCGAGGGCAAATAAGCTCTTCTTGGTTGCCTTTCCACGAGGCATTTGCGTCATTTGAATATCCTAATACGTATGATTATAACTTCGTTATTACGTGAAACTACAGTGTTGCGTATTATTGTTGTGGGTGCGCCATGGTTTTAGTGTAGCGTTGTGGATGCGCTCGGAGTGCCTCGTTGCTCGACGCGTGTACGTTTCAACAGTCTATTGTGATGCATATAGTATTTCGTGTAAGGCATGTTCTTGGAATATTTACAGCTGGGGGAATTATAATGTACTCGGCCCAGTACAATGTATGTATTGCTATAATATTTATGTGGTATGTATTGCTATAATATTTATGTGAACATGTCGAACTTTGTGAAAGTACTATTCTTCTTCGTTCTAATCCAACCAAAGCGAGAACACCAAGCATTTGCTAATATCTAATACAGTCCATCTGTGCATACACGAACGAAACTGTTGCCAGTGCGTTGAGGAATACCACACAGAGTCATACAACGTGCTTGGGGACCTCTTCCCACTAAAGAATAACACAAGACATTCTACAAAAAGTGCGTGAGAAATAGAAGTACACCATCTTCGATGTGAAAAGGCCCGTCCTCCATACATTACAACGTGCTGGAGGAACGCGTTCAATTGTAAATATGCGATTCACACTAGAATATAGTTATAAGCTCTCCGTTCCTTGACAGCATCATTCATATCGTTTCTACCAAACCCAAATGGCTCCATGCCTTCGTAATTTTCCAGAATATATGCTAAGAGATGCGATAGCAAGTTGAGGGGTCATCGGATTTCACGTCCACGAAGCATAGTCATCAATGCAACGGACTTACAGGCAAATGAAACGTCATCCATACACGTTTATGTATAACCAGCACACATCCAAACAAATGCAACAAATACTACAATAGTCACGTACAGTTGTGCGTTTCTGGGCAATCGGGTGTGGGGTGCGACGGAAGGTGGGTGGGTCTACGGACCCCACGTTCACGAGGTCTCTTTCAATAACTTCACTCATAACAGAGGCGGTTCTCACGCCCAAACTAGCGCCGGAGTGGGAAGCACCTGCCTTTACATTCCGTTCCAAGAGTATCAAGGGAATAGGTGAATACAATACGTGAGTGTGCGCATGCCATATTTCAGTAAGACGATTAACGAAAAGATGTATCACATCATAATGCTTGATGCATGTGTGTCAGACGTAGATGCATGGAAGTGTGTATCTGTATGTATGTAAGTACTGGGAATGCAAGATTGTGTACGTTTGTGTATTTTTTTGGTTGTCTGTGCATTCGATATTTAAACCCATGTATATAGGCATGTTGTTCAAGAATGTGCTTCCGCACGGAGTGTTCGCTTTAGTAGGTGAGTAGCCATACAAAATGTGGCCGTGGGTGAACTGGCAATGCCACAAACATGTGCATGTAAGAAATCGTATAGCCTGCTTCAAAGTGCTATAACTACCTTCCCCGCTTTTCTTGTAGAAGCAAATTTAGACTCCTTGAGTACTGGCGATGGTGTGGGGTAATCTCTTATCTCACCCCCGAAGTCATCTCTTTCGATTACTTCCATACTCTCTAGGTCAACTGATGTTAAAGGATGCCACAAATTGTGAGTGTGTGTTGGGTATGATTATTAGTGAAATGATTCTCTTCAAGTCCGTCACTGCGTCCTTCTACTAGTGGTACAACTTTGCTTTTCATATTTGTGATTGCGTCCATGAGGATCGTCAGTATAGAATTTGTTACGTGAAAGTGTACACTTATGTATACATGTCTATAGGTGTGGTGTGCGTGTATGTATGAATTTAAGTAAAAATGCGTGATTGTGTGTATGTGAGCGCTTATTTGTTAAAACTGCAACGGATAGTGAGCTTTTACATGTGAAACGGATGCTTGCATAACAGAGTACCCCACGATGTGTTATCTTGTACATGTTCTGTTTAGTAATATCAGGGAGTTGAACAGCGTTTGACATTCAACAAACTTAAACAAAATACACATATAGCACCATTATATATATAGTTGCTGATGGGTATCACATATATAACAAGTTCATCCATCTGTCCGAGTCGCGCATATTGTTTTCGTATATTGAAACACCCAGACAAAGACCAAACGCACATTCATGTCAGATGCATGCCCATACTTTGGCACACACTTCACCCTCATCTCCTCCTCCGGCTTTGTACATGATTTAGGATTCATTGAGGTTGGCGTACCTGCGCATGTCACTGTGTGTATCGCAGTTGCAGTGAAAGCTAGCCCATAACCACACTCAACTGTCTTGTACTTGTACAAACTTACAAACACACAGCCCATATAAACACAACCACATCATAACTTACATCGCACTTGTGCCTTGGACTTATCAGAATCCCGTTCGACCTGTTTTTGCTGTTTTGTATCCGATTTCGGCTTGATTGAGCTGCGCATAACTGCAGGTGGGGCTCTGCGTATCGCAGCAGCAGCTGGTGCTTCTTGCCCTCCCACACCCATCATCTCGCTCTGTGCCCGAAGAAGATCCTCTTCAGTCTCACCCCCTGAAGGGCGATTGAGGCCCCGATTCTGCATGATTGCCGTTTGTGTGTGCGTTTCGTATGTATACGTATAGATATTTGTGCTATACTCCCGCGTACATAAGCTCAGACACGTACAATACTATGTATGCCGGGCCTCACGTATACAAACACTTCAACTCTACACTACATACACGAGTTCGACAATTCGCGTATATAACAATGTGTGTGTGTGTGTGTGTGTGTGTGTGTGTGTGTGTGTGTATACAATGATGTGTGTGGTTATGTGTGCGTATGAGTGTGTGAGTTGTGTATAGTTGTGTCCTCAGTTATATCAAGAGCTGCGTGTATGTATATATGTGACGTGCGCATGGTCTACATCATCAGAACGTGACACGAAGCGTCCACAGCAGTGTTCCTAACGTAGACACGAGGGGGCCACATTATGAAACGCCTAGTCGGAATCATATCACTGTTCCTAGCGCGAGGAGGTACAACACGAGGCCACTACACTCAACCTACTAACTATAGCACGAGGTAACAATATACACAACCATGTCTTCGTTTTTGGCGCGTTTTCAACTTGACTGTACAATCAACGTTTGCTGCATACAAGCAATCAAGTGTATATATACACAAACGTGATCTCCCCCCTTCATATTTACACACACTCACTCACACACACTCACACTGAATATCTCTCGCTTGCTCGCTCACTCCTCAAGTACATACATACATGTATGCCTGCGCCTACAGAAATATACTCACTGATGCATTACAGAGAAGAACTACATTTTTTTTTACGCTGCTTCATAAACGTATCTCTACATCCAACCCTTCAATATGTTAAATCTTAGTTATCACTATTCGGGAGTTGAAATTTTGATCCTCTGACCCAGTGTATCTTTACAACCCCAACCAAAGAGTATATAAGTCATGTGTTGCACCTGTCTTGAAACTTGACCCTTATCGGACAGGTGCAGTCGACGTCAACGACAAAGTCCGGCGCGTTCTTTCAGAGATTAGTTGTGAGAACTGATCTAGTGTCTCCCTTTGTACTTAACGGCCATTGATAATTTTTGTCTTCAGGAACGAGAATATGGCGGTACCTAATAAGAAGGCTAAAAGTGATGCCGATATTGCCGAAAGCCAGGTAAGTAGCTTAGTATACATTTTCCCACATTCACTAATGCTAAAATCCTTTTCTTGCACGTGTCTACCTATGGACGCAGAGTGAGAGGAAGTGTGTGTGTGGAGAGAGCGCGGGAGGTGTGGGAGGTATGCAGTTAATTGCACATACAAATGACAAAACTAGACAAAGAGGGTAGGGGGGAGGGGAACAGTATATAAGCACGCACATGTATTGCTATAACCCTGTACAAACATACACTAACGTATTAATATTTGTGTCGTATGTGTAATCGTTTATACAGACTTCTCACGCTGGCAGCATGATAGATAGTATTAATCTCGATGAAGAGTATTTGCTACTGTTTGGAGGCGATTCTCCGCCTGGGGAAATATATGACCCTACACAGCCCCCAGCCCAACAAACACAACAACGTCAGAAATATCTTGAGACCACTCCGGCCACAGAGAAGCAACCCATTACTGCACGATCATCTACCTACACCACACCTAAAACCGGCATGTCTCGTAGTAGTAGGTATGCGTGCTCGATTGATATTGCAAGTATGTACCTGGTCTATATGGATATATACGCATACGATATGTACAAACCATGCGTTCGTTTAGGTAGACGTAAGACACGCGCTTTCTTCCAAACAGTATAACAAGTTTGGAGTATCTTGAGACCGCTCTAATCAGCTAGAAGCAGTCTATAACTCGAACACCCCATCGCACCCTATAATTCAAGTTGACCATGCTTGTAGTAGCGCATATGTTCATATAGATATGCTGTTTCCGTATTCCACATATATTAATGTAAACATGCATGTGTGATATGGTAAACATGCATGTGTGATGTATACGTGTTATATATTATATCTTCGTGAGTATTGTGAAATATACTATTTTGTTCTCAGTACGTGACAGAGTTATTCTGTGGTGACGTCGTATGATTTTTTATTACCATAGGCTCGCCTCCACTCATATATGCACTAGTGCGTGAAATCAATGTTAAGTTCTAAACGTTCATATGCCTTGTTTTCCATGGCAGTGGTATTTTCACTCACCCGCTACCTGTAGGAGACTCGGGTGTTGCTGGAGGTAGCTACAGAGGCTCAGCCTCGCTGGATCTATCAAGTAAGCTTTACTACCTGAATTATTTCGTTTGCATAAATATTTGGTTTTATTCGCTTCATCACCATGTTCAAGTTTTTATATAAATACATTTTAATGAATGTATTTATGTATGTTCGTGAGTGAGCGTAGAGTTCTGATAGTTACATAAACGTAAGTCTTCATCGATAAATGCACATTCATGTGTATATTGAGTACATTTGTGTCGCGTCTGTTTCTTTCAGTTGCTTCTTTCCCTTTACCCCTTCCTCTCTTAACCGACTCTGGTACATACAGTCTCTGGCACGTTGACACCCTCATAATCATGGCTCTGTTTGCACTGGCAGAGGTTCTTGATTCACAATGCACGCACTCAATATATGCGTATGTATATAACCTCTCCTTCTCGAAAAAGCGGATTTGTCTAGAAAGAATTCAGGTACAAGTTTAGATGTAGCTGATGTCAAAGCCGACTTGGTAGAACTTCGTAAATCGCTCTTGGCGTCCGAAAAGCAAACCGAGATGTACGTGGTTCATCTATGTGTGCGTGTATATGTACATATGTGTATGTTTAGTGTTTGTGTGTGTAAGTATATTTGATTTCTGTTGATTGTGGTACTGAATAAGGAACAATGAAGTCTTCACATTAGTTGTTTCTACCTATATACAAAGCAATAGGTGATGATTTTGGTGATAGTGAGGACACTGTGTGTTTAGCGAAGACAAGATATATGTTGATACATTATATTATAATTTATACTTGTGGATCGAATTTATAGATGCCTATTGGCGACTGTGTCTGTGAATACATGAAGGCACACGTTGGGGTGTGTTTTATATGTACTGCTCTTTGTAGGTAAGACTGTTTTCTAATACCAACGGACTCGTCGAATTCTCTTAGGTACAAAGAGAAAGTACAATCCATGCAGGACAATGTATACATGCGTGAGGGTGAGAACTCTATCCTAAGAGAAAAGCTCAAACAAGGTGACCAGCAGCTCGACACTTTGCGACAACAGGTATATGTGAACAATTATCCAAGCGTACATGTTTGTGTGCATATTTATGTGTATGTCTACGGTGTTTGTGAGTTCATAGGTGGTGTACCTGCCTCTATGTATGGAGAGCAAGACGTTTGTTTCTTCAAATGCGAAGGTGGTATACCTGCCTTTGTATGGAGAGCAAGACGTTTTGTCCCTTCGAATGCGAGGGTTGCGTGCACGGCATTCTGTCACGTGTTCATCTCGAACGTAATATAATGCAAGTTCTTCTATACAGACTATGGCAAAAATGTACTTATCAAACACTTGTATTGCCGCCGCGTTTTCCCCGAATGTATGTAACTAACTGTGTAATGGTCACGCTATAGTTTATAGTTACTTTATTTGAAGAGACTGCGACACCGACGACAGCTTTCTACACCTTTGCCTATTTGCGCACATACTTGTGCCATGGTAAAGGCAAGCATTGTTATTATTTACACCTTGTTATCATTTTTTACGCTTGTAACAATATGAATGAAATTTGCACATTCAGCTAAGAGCCAAACAAGTAGAAATGACTTCCTCCCAAAATGACATGCAATCAACTTTGCAAAGAGAGGTTCAGCACCTTCAGTCACAGCTGACATTCAGAAAACGTGATCTAGAGGAAGCCGAAGCTTTAATGTGCGTATATTCGTATGCACTAGCGTGGCTACAATGTCGATATACAAGTGGACACTATTAGATATACTCGTACATACAGAAAAATGGGTATTCAGTACATATTCAATTCCCAAAATTGTGCAAAGAGGTGCACCCCGCCTTGTTCTAAGCAGTAATCTCGTTAATTCCATCGTTGCATGTATACATATCACACACCTGCCAATACCGTAAGATGATCCATGCCGTACATATGACAACTGCAATATACTTGTATATCTAGAGCGCTACATATTTCTATACTTAATTATACAGTAGACATTCGCGTCGCGTAGTCATGGGCATATATATGGGCACGGCTATCTAAGCATGCGAAACTGATCATAACTACCGTACTACATGCATGATATCATGTACAGCCGACGAATGAAACGAGAATCCGCTGGAATGAACTCTACACAGTTATCACAAACCACACCTAGTCAGGTATGCAGCATCATGATGTAATCGCATATTAATGCTATGTGTTCATCTTGCGTACTGTGATCCTAACATGTACGTACTATTGCAATTGTGTGTGTGCTCATGTTGTTGATAAAATACTGGTTGCAAGTACACATAGACGTTTGTTAACACGTATATGTACTATTGCAGAGACCACTTAAGCGTGCACCTGGACAGCCTGACTTCACCACGCCACAGCGTGCCACACAGCATGGAAAGAAGTTCACTCCCACCAAGTCACAGCAGCACACACGTAATATCTCGAATATATATGAGAGAGTGACGGAGAGCGAGTATATGTGCTTGTGTGCGTGAAGTGTACTTGGCAACTCTGAGAAGATTAGAGCGCGTTACGTAATGGTGTACACTTGAGTCAAGTGTTTATCCCAAGTCTTCTTCACGTGTATATGTCTGTTTATATACCTATCGAAATGATGCAAGTAAAATGGGTACTGGAATACTTTTTATCAGTTATCCTTGTTGTGGTATGTAAGTTGTCAAATAATATTCGAGCAAACAGCTAATTATATATATACAGCTTACTTTATTGTTATATTTTGCTTTTCGTAACGGTTCACTACATCAGGATTCTCTCAGACTCCTGGGGGGCAAAGTTCATCACATGGATCTTCATCCAAAGACACATTGTCGCCCTATCCATATCTGCAGTCGAAAGCCGAATGTATGATTTTTATATATACATTTTTTTGTAATTATTACGTGTACTCCTTTTCGTTTTAGGTGCGTAAGATGCATATATCAATAGTAGTGCACACCCCTGACAACCCTGCCTTCTTATGTTGTGGTTGACACATCCCTATTAAACGTGATCGCATTTGCCTGGTATTCCTTCCTTTACTACTCATGTCGGTGGATGAGTGGATTGTGCATAATAGTATGACAAATTGTTAGAACGTTCCTAGAATAGCGTTCTGTATAAGCTCACTTAAAGTCTTCATCGTTTTGAATCTACAGGTTTACTGCACGTTCGCCTACTCGCAATATTATATCAAATGTACTATCTTGGTGTTTTCGTTGTGTTCGAATGCTCCTACACACATGTGTGAAACCACGCGCAAACACCCCAAATATACATACAAACACTATGTAGTCATACAACTAGGCACCGCCGATGACGCAGCTACCACACAAGGCGTACATGCTGTTGGTCGTCACGAACGACGGGTAGGCATCATACAGTCCGATACAAAGAAGGCGCAACACCTCATCCCTCGCTTGCTGAATGGACCTCCGCGTCCTGTTTTTAAACTGTCCAGGTACGCTGGGGTGCAGAGAGTATGTGTGTCATAGATATGACTTGTGTGTTTGTAAAATTGTACAACGTGTGTATGTACCGCATCTATTATGCAAAGGAGGGGTCTCAGGTCAACAGCACTGCAACTTAAAGACATGGCTCACTGTCGTCAAGCAGCCCGTATACACCTCTTTTCAACTGTCTGTAATAGTGTGCATGAAGTATTGATAACAGTCATATAAGAAAATCTCGTTCAGCCACAATGTAGTTAATCTCTTTTACGGGTTATCTTGCCTTATGCTCCTACGAAGGAGGGCAAGTACATATTTCATGCATTTTCTTTCTATCTTGGTATGGTCTGACGAGCTCGGTGTACTCGTCCACTTGTGCCTGAATGCGTCCGCTACCTGTACATGCTTGCACGGATGAATGAAGTGCAGCGTTTTACCACGTCCATAGAGTCTCTGTGTATATTTGTGAAATTTATGTACACTACACTTCTTATCAAATTATATATAAAATATGTTGGGTCCACCACACATAGACGCTGTTTGAGTCAAAAGGCATATTCTACTGTATTATTTAACGTGCACCAATTTGCTCAATGTGCGTGATTGTAACGTATGCATGTGCGTTTAGTATTGCATAGGCAGTCTAATTTAACCATGTATTGGTATAGACAGTGTATACTCATTTGATTAGGTCAGATATACTATTATATAGTTTCCTGTTGTGTGGACATATTTGTCTACAAAAAGTATATAGGTGTGTACCCATTTCTGGCTTTTACTTATGTACTATTTCTACCTTCTACTTCTTATTCCTACGCGTTGAATCATTTGCACTGTAGAACGGTTGGCGCATCACATATGACTCGTCTGCAGCGCAATGTGCATCCGGCTATTTGTATTGTGACTGGGCCCGAAATTCAGAGCCCATTAGCATCACCGCTAAACCTCCATGCGAAGACAGTCTTACCCCGGTACGAACGTAGATGGGTATGTGATTTCGGAGTGCTAGATCTACTTAACCTTGTCAACGGCGTGACGGGATGGTACAGCATGTGCGGTCGTGAGAATAGTGATCAGAATGTGGATGGGTCTCTTGACGAGATTCTCAAGGATTCTCTCCGTGTTGGTATGAATAAACGCAATACTGATCGGACAGAGATAAGCAATGCGGATGTTAATGATGTATTTATGAACAGGAATACCGCCAATCTTACCCAACGTAGTCGAGACCATGACCGTGTGACAAAAGTCGGGGATGCGTTGATGGGTGTGCTTACCAGTGGTGACACTCAGACCCATTTGTCCGGTTTGTTAGAATTGTTTGACAATGCTTTGCGCGTTGGTATGCGAAAACTTGCCGAGGTGTTGGACACAGGAAATACTGACACCATGAGCAAAGACAGAAAGGCGCATTCAACAGGTGTGTGATGTAATCGTACATGTTTGCGTAGTGAGTGGGTGGGTGGATGTGTGAGTGTTTGTGTGAGTGTTTGTGTATGTATGTATCTGTTGTGTGTATAACTGACAAGGGCTACGTTCAATTGAGCAAATACCAGTGCGACCTGGCGTTGGCCCATTTGTTGGGTGTACGACAGTGTGTGAGCATATGCAAGGTAGATGAGGTATTGGACATTGATAAATTAACACTCACAATCACATGCATGCACTCGCTCGATGTCTTGCTTATGCACATGTACACTCACATCACATTACATCATAGTGCATTTGGTCACTTGAACCCCAACATATTGCAAAAGGCAATATGAATGTCACACCAGCACACTGCTAAGAGGTACATAAGTTCATACAAAACGATATAATTTACTGAATTTGCCGGCATGCACTTTTATTGTATATGCAGATACAGGTGCGATTGGCACACCCATAGGAATGGGAGAGACAGTGTTAGGATCATTCGATGTAGGATATGATGAATCTGACCCAGATTTCGAGGTTGGTTGTACGCCTGTTGTGTCTTTTTATATGTGTGTGAGTTGAAGGACTTGTGGATTTGATTGACCTGTCATATTCTGTTAAAACTATGCTCACGGTCGATTCCAAACTTTAAAAACATAAACCCTGCATGTCGAAGTACTAGGAAAAATAGTGCACGTACACTCTCGCACCTAACCAAGGCAAATTAAGTTTTCTATTACATATATATAATACCCAACCCAAAGACAACTAACCTTATTAAATTCACTACTCGATGGGCAAATAACTAGAGGGCAGAAGTACATGTAAGTTTCATGTCACTCATTCATCAATATATAGTTGCACACGCGAACATCATATACAGCTAGTACAAGTATGCAATAAAGATATACATAATATGCAGTATGATAATCAAACACATACACACTCGCATATTAAGCACATGTATATATTTATATATGCAGGCGATAGGAAATATGTGTTTAGAGCGAATGGTGCAGGTTGTCCGATTGCTAACTATGATCTGTCAGGTCAGCAGAGATGTTCGACGACTAGTTGTGATTGGACAATGCAATTCTGCTGGTGAGTTTGTAACAAGTTTCTACCGGCACATGTGTACTGGGTGTGGTCAGATATTCTAGAAATTGTTTAGCAAAACAGTATCCACAATGCTCATGTACTTATTGATCTCTTCATAGACTCGAGGCGGTGGCAGGAAACCACTTCAGCCGACAGAAAGAAAGCTGAGCAATCTACAGAAGCCATGCGTTTACGTCAGAGTTTGAGTGCACGCGGCGTTGTATTCGGCGACAGTAAACCTGATATCCTCTCCATGAATGCAAATGTGAATGCGAGGGCCAGCGCTGGTGTAGACGATATCGATCCTGTGAGAGATGGCAATGTTGCCGAGATCATCACATTTCCTGGTAATCCTGATCGTTCCCCAACGAATGAAGACCCAAGCCCCGACGCACAGACAGGGCCACAACCGTCACCACATTCACAACAGCAAGACACGTTCTCGCCTCAGCTACTCATAACAACTATACTATTGTCGCTAGCTTGTCTTCCGCATCATCCACACACGAACCCCACCCCTCCTCCTCCATCGTACGAAAACAATCTTGAGTCGGATTTTTATTTAAAGAAACAGGCACTGCAAGATAATCCATCAGATCCTCCTTTGCCCTCCCTCCGCCCTCAGCTCGTACACGAATGTCGGTTTGCAGCACTCGAATGTTTGTCTGTGTTGCTTGTGTCCAGGGATGGACGTGCTAATGCCTTTAACGAACAAGCGAATAAAGGTTATGACCCGCATGTCAAAGTGAGTGTGAACGACAGATATGAACACTATTTTGGTAGTCTTCTACTGTCCTTCCTGCGTCGTGTAGTGCCGTCAGTACTCATCAGCATGGAAGATCCGCACAATTCGAATACAACTACCACGCACACAGAAAATAAGAACAATACCAAAACTACTCAACACACACATTCCTATGCACAATCAACATTCGCGAGCACAAGTTCTTCACAGGCACGTGCAGCAGTCCGTGCACACAACCAGAGGTCACGTTCGTACATATTTCCCTCTCCACAAGACAACTACACAGCGCCTTCAAGTGCAAACGAGCTATACGTCCCTTCGTTGACTACGCTTCTTAGTACACTCATGAACCTTCTTTCGCGCTCTGCATTCAGTTGCCATGGTGTATATGTCGAGTCCACAAACACAGAAAACTCACATATGCAATCGCCGGATGAGGTCGCGCACACGCAGCCCGCACGCGCAATCTCTTTAAGCTCACCTTCATGCCTGTTTGTTTGTGGTTTGGTTGCCCTTCATCAACCACTACGCACGCCTGAATCGTATGTACTACATCTCAGGGCAATTCAGTATACATCTGTATGTGTTACTGCATGCCCACATTGGCATACATGTTCAAAGACACGCCCGCATTCACAACAACCATCATCCTCCCGTGTATCATGCAACGATGGCGTTGATGTCACACCACTACCCTTAGGGCTATATCTGGGTGTGAGTACTGGTTCAAACTCACAGAAGGATGCGAGTGACAATGGAAGCCGCAGCGATGATTCCAGCAATATATTTACGTGCAACTGCGCGCATGCCGCTATATATCGTTTGGTGCAGGCACTGAGAGAGTACGAGTGTGTTCTAACTATGAATGGTTCATTGCCCTTCCCCGATGACATTGCGAGTGATGCTAGTGAGAACGACTGTAGGGGCGAAAGCGATTCAGAAGGTGTTATAGACATGGAGGACGACGAAATAGAGTCATCACAGGAAAAAGCACTTCCTTCATCAAGGAAATCGTTCGGGAGAAGCAAGAGACGAGACAAGCTGAGCAGTGAGGGCCCGTCTTTATCTCTTATACTAAGAGAAGCCTTTAGACTGTTGGAAAAGCTGTGTGATGCGTGCAGCCGTGAGAATGCGACCGAGTTGGTGGAATGGATTTCCCCTTTCCGGTACATGCAGTATACTTGTTCCGTCAGTGTTTGATTTGTAGTTGTAATAGTTGAAGAAAGTAATTTCATCAACAGATAACAATCGGTCGTGTACTAATTGCTACAATCGTTGTCCTGGAAAAATTTTATTTACAGAATGGTGTTTTACTCAGTATCACGGCGCATAATTTTGTTCGTCAAAAGCCAGCCCACTATATACCCAGAGGGCAGCAAACTGCACGAGTGCATGAGCTCTGCTCAGGTGTGCATGTACATTGATAGTATCGTAAACAAACCGATAGTTATATAGGCATTATATCGGGAGAGCCAGTACATCATGTAAATATGATATCCATGTAGCTTCATGCGCTCTTTGTTGTGCTGCACGTTATCCTCATCCGTTATCCACGTGAACAATGTTGACTTGTTCAGTACATCCATCTCTAAGTGTTTAATCCCATAATCTCTTAATTGCTTTATTCCCTTTCGTAATGTGTACATGACATATGTATTGTGTTCATACACTGCTACTTATTTAACTTTCTAGGCCATTTTGCTCCTTTATAATGAAATCTGCGACCGACCAGAACCAATGGAGGATGTGTTGCCGGGCTGAAACTGGAAGGTCCTCACAAAGTGTGACTGTGACTAGCCACTTAGCATGGCTTGAGCTCACACGTACATGTAATCACCACTGGGCATGGACAAGATGAAAACAAACTAGGCATCGACAAGACGAAAACACAAAGTCCATTTCAACCGTAAACATAACCACCCCCGTATACTGCAAGTACAAAACCATGGCGTAAATATTGACAATATAGACGGCAGCGAAGTAACGCAGTGTACAAGGACTTCTCATTGTTTAAAAGCAAATCCGAACACTCTGTAATCATATACCATAGGCTTAAATGCATTGAAACGTGACATAGGCACAGTTTCCGGTGAGTCGACCTTATGTTTTTAAGAAACCATGTACCAGTGTAGGAACGTACGTGCGAGCAGAAATCGTATTAGCAACACCACCAGAAACCACAGTGGGATTTTGATACATATATACATAGCCACAGAAGGGCTGTGCCTATTCAATAACGTTCACCCTTAGTTTGAATATAGTAAATAATCTGACAAAACGGTTACTCTAAATGCATGAATTATTCATGGTCAACTGTACTTTGGAAACGTGTATTTCAATTTAACCTATGGTAATTCCAAAGACTGCACATGTTATTACATTTAAGCCATACCATAGTACGCACATAAAGCAAGCATAAATACAACAGAAACGGCTATAACTTGCTTTGCAACCTTTAAATTTAAAAGCACAGCTGGAGTGCGTGCATACTATGAAGACAATGACACACACCGTTCACAACGAACTCGTTTAGTAGTATATGCTATGCATAAACAAAGCTCATATAGTAAACGCGAACAGGTACTTGTACAAGCATTCGTAAACAAACGAACATGAAGGTGAGTGAATGAACAAGCCTTCATCTTTCTTTCACCCCCGTTTCCGACGCGCATATAAGCCATATAGTACCACCAGACGGTGTATAGAGCGCGTGAGAGTCGTGGTAGATGGTAGGGGGTGGGGCAAGTGTTTTGCATTGCCCTCTGTAGGTGTTTTTGCATCTAGTGAACCTGTTGTACGTTGTTATGGGCACAGATGGTCTACTCACCAACCAACGAGAATAGAACAGAGCGAAGCGAGGAGTGCAAGAGGCTGCGGCAATCGAAGTGTATGTGTGTGTGTGTGTGTGTGTGTTTATATGTTGGTGCAAAGTAACACGCGCGTTGATTGGCTCATGTGCCGGTCTGCCACAGTTGCAACCTCACCTGTAACATTCCATTCTCCCGCACCAAAAGATTTTGTGATCATGAATTACGTTAGGAGCGTTGCATGATACTGTATTGTTGAACATGAAAGTTCTGTACTAAGATTGCTTTCCAGTCAAAGAAATTCACTCCTACGTTTTACCAACCTGCTTTGAGAAACAATGATACATACAGAAGGAGAAAAATCAAAGATGCACGTGTGATGGTGATCACTTTACGTGCATTAATATCCGCTTCCACACAAGAAATTCCTTACATGAAAATTTCATAACGTCATTGTTTGCACTGTGCAAACCCCATAACCAAAAGTGAGCCTTACTACAACTAGCGCATACATGCAAAACCTAGACTCAAATTATAATTCAGAGTGTTTCTTTCACGATAAACCTGAGTACAAAAAATTCAATCATCTGTAAACCTTGTAAGTCGTTTCTTTAATATTTCGATTGCGTTTTGTTTTTCTTAAAAGGATCTATATTATCGTTTTTCTGTAAAAGAGAGATAGAGCTGCTTTCAAGCATATCTCGTTTCTTTTCCTTATTACTAACTACTGCAAGGCCATAATCATCACTGGATTAATAGCCTTGCACTTCTTAACATCGGCTCGTCTCAGAGCGTGGCGTAACTCGTGCGACTGCTCATATCTATCGGGATTATAATCTCCATCCGAACCCACGTCGGAACTCTCCATTAAATTCTCTAAATGTGCCGTGCTTATGGAATCAACGTTGGAATCCACTACGGCGTCAAAAGTCTCATCCATGGTAACACTATCCACGAATTGATCGCCTCCCGTTATATGACTATTTCCGTACTCTATTCGGACATCAGTTCCCTCGTCGGGCGATCCAGGTGGTGTAAGGTCGTCTTCTAGGTCTTCAACGCCACTGTCCTCATTATCATTTGTATTACACGTCTCCACCCGATTACTACAATCCATACCGCACATAGAGTTATACGTATCATTCGCAACACACATGCTTGACATGGTTGGTGTACGGTTATTCGCGTAGGCGTTCAGAAGAGCTATACCTGGGTCAGTCTCGTATTTTCTAGGGCAAGCACACTCTACTTGCGGATATGAATCACACTCTACTAGCGGATATGAATCTATAACTGTATCTACACTTCCGAAACGTCTGTCAGCTCCATTAGGAACAATATCATAGAGCGTAAGCTGTTTTTGTTTTCGCTCATTAGATGTGGAGCATGAAGAAGACTCGGCATATCGACTTGCAATGAGTTCCCGAAGCCTTGCGGCATGAGCTTCAAGTTCATCCCTTTCTGTATAAGCAATGTGTAATCTGTGTTGTACGGATGTGTTGTCCTTATCATAGTATACAGATGCGTCCCTTAAGTACTTCTCATAAGCCTTTTTTCGGTCTCTGATTTTTTGAGCTGCTTGTTTATTCTGCTCAGGACGTGCCTTGCTACCCTTCGATGCTCGTTTGGTGTGCTTCGGTAATAACTCATCAGGCATTGGTAGACCCGCAATAATAGGCGGGTTGGTCTCGCAGAATGGAGGTACACTAGGATCCTCTTCCCCACTCATATTGCCGAGAAGATGAGAAGAAAAAAATGGTATAACACACTAACAAAATTTATGTGTCACGTAAGTCATGCAAGAAATTGTGAGCGCTGTAGCGCAGAACAGTACATCTATATGGGAGTGTATGATGATGTCGGGGTGTGCAGAAGAAAAAAAGAGTTCCAGAAGTCAAATGATTTTCATTATGTCGTATGTTCCCGATCGTTATACATCATGCAGTGGAAACCGAGTCGATTGGTTTTTTCTTTCGTACGTTTACTATGTAGATCAATAAATGTAACTTCTCTCCTTTCCCAGTAGAAATGGGTTCAAATTCAATGGATCTCGAATCAATGACTCTTTCTATAACCGTATTCGGAATACGTAAATCCTATTTTCAGGTTAGTATGACTCACTGCGAGTAAAGTTTTAAGTTACTCACAGGGCGAAGGTCGTTTTCCAGTGACAGCTGTCAATGACACGGGTGTCAAAATTCGAAATGGGGATGTATTCTCATTGGATGGTTTTTTAGTATGCGATGCAAGAATCATAGCCTTGGCCCGTACAATCGCATTTAAGCTATGGACCAATCCGTTCGATGTAGAGCACAAATACGTACAAATGCTTCTGTTCTGAACGCTTATGCGCAGATGATTTTAAGTCTTTCGATTTGAATTCGGCGAGCAATACGTAAACAATTTGTACGTAAATGTCAAATTCATTGGAATATTCGGGATCTTGGCGCCTAAAGCCAAGACCTGAGTACTACCGTGAACCAATCATAAGATTCGTTTTTCGGATGATGACTGTTATATGTGCAAGATGCCATCGTGTCATTCCGCTGTTGCAATGACATGACAGCGTCATGCAAAAATTTCGCATTCGTACGAATGCTCAGTTATGTTTATACGCATGTTCGTATGTATGTATGTATGTATGTATGTTGAATTAATGAGAATGAATGAATGCCCTTGTTGAAAACAGGATAGTGTATGTTATACATGTTTAGAAATGAATGAATGGATCACCGCGCCTCATCATGGAACCCTTCTGATTGTGTCTTTTGTCGTAAATACGTATTGGTCATAACACTCTCTTCATATATGCAACTGAGATTGAGACACTGTAAGACAGCGGACAATAAAATGTCACTCTGTAAACGACAGAGCAAGAAATGCCTTTCTTTGTATTTTGTGTGCTATTTCGTTCTGCTTCATGATGTGTTTTATGTACTAGTCTAAAATGATGGTTAGTAACATTGTATTTTTCATTGTTTTCTAGTCATGATTATGCACCCACCCGCGTATAATTTTCGTGTACATGGGCGACAACGCATAACGTTTTTCGTGTAGCTTTACTCCCAACAACATGGTGATGTCCATCAACGAATAGTACGATTGACGTTGGCATGATCACCGATGTAATTGAGATAAGCAGGTGGTACAAAAGAGTGTAGAGTCCTCATTCCTGCGTACTTTGTAGGAGTCCATGACACGGTGTAAATGTCTCTCCTTTGTCTAAAAATATTCAAAGGTGTACTCTCTGGTGTAAACCACTTAAATGTTGGCATCTGCTGGGTTTTTTCATTGTTATTGTCATGAACTTCGAGTTCTGATGTTGCTTTGTAAGCAAAGAATGGCCCTTCAGGAAATTGTGAAGCTTAAAAGTTTATGTATTTCCTATGTGGGGCAAAGCTAATGAAATGTGAAGTTTTGACCCTTCAGGAACTTGTGAAGCTTAAAGTTCATGTATTTCCAATGTGTGGCAAAGCTAATGAAATGTCAAATTTTAAACACCATTCGTTAGTATACTCAGGGGGATAAGTAAGTTGATTTGATTGTGCTAGTCTAAATACTAACTAACCAGGACTTTTGAGAGTATACCTGAGAAATGATCCTCTTCTCTTTGATTTCATCTCATTCTTAAAATTTTACATGCGATTGTGCTAGTTTGAGTTTCCGTGGGCAATGGAATAGTAAATAACGAAACCATGTGTATCTTTTGTATTCGCCATGTAATCGTTAATCACTTGAAAACAAAGGCATATGGAAACACACTTTTCGTGAATCTTATCCACTTCTGCTTTTGTGGCATTGGTATATTGTTGTAAAGTGAAATACAGCAACATATTCACAAGCGTCTGTAGGTTAGCCCAGCTTTTTACGACAAACAATCGCTTGTGTGTTATCCAATCGACTACTTACAGCTCTTATGTTATGAATCTCCGTTTGCTTGGGAGGATAGAATTCCCTGTATTGTCGCTGTTCAGATGCGCTGTCAAAGCCAAGATGCACATCTACGATTCTGTACGAGCTTGTAGACATGTATACTCCAACCTACACATCGGTCCTCTACATAGTTTTGATGCATTTGGGTTAAAGATATGCATGAAAGATAATAAATCTAGCAAATGACAGTAAACGTTACTGGTAAACCTACAGGAATTTGCCAGGAAAACTCACTGAAGCGTTGGAAGGAGTAAAAAAACAAACTTTCATGGCAGCAAAAATATTGGAAGCGGGAGAGCTAAACGAAAGAGAACTCAATTTTTTATCAGACCGAGCTGAAACGGACGCCACAGAAAATAAAAATGCCAGGGAAGAAGACACATTTGGTATAGAGCGCCCAACTTTTGCGAAGTGAAGCGTGCACTAACTACAGTAGAGCGTCTGAGCCGAAGATGAAAGGGCAACTACAGCAAAGGAAGCGGGCGGTCTACCTAACCAAAAAAAATAGTAAAATAGTATTTGATGTACCAAACAGAGAAGATCTCGGCTTCGATTACCTGAGCGCTGACGACAACTCATCACCAGCTCTTTCATACTTTGGGTAGTTGTGATAGGCACGATACGGGAGGGAGTGAACAAGAATTTGCGTTACCGACTTTTGGACAAGCATATATTTTGTTACATGATGAGTATGAATCACTACCATGGAATACCTGGTTTGCAACAAGCGGACTCAGGCAAGGCGTTTTACTCAGTACTCGGTTCAGGATATGTAGTACACGTTTGAACGAGATCTTAAGAGTGCGAGATAGTCCAGCTTTAATTTTGGTATATGTGATTTGACGACTCGAAGACCATTGCCGAACGTCGCTAATCTACTCTTGTTTCTTCGAATCTCTAAGCACATCTATGACAAAACCCTTGTGCTGATGAAAATTTGACGGCTTACTTATTTTTTGTGAACAGTACAATTGCAGGACAAGTTCACATCTCTATTCAGAAGTCACCTACACTGTAGATATCCTGAATATAAATAAATCATGACCGAGTTCACTCAGTTGAGTACGAAAGTTATAAGCAAATATGCGTGGTGTACTATCTACGAGCAGTGGTGGGAGTTAGGCGCATATCGTTGTGATACCAGCGAGTAAACTGGTTGTCGAAGCAAACTGTCGGCGAGGGTTTCCATTTACCACAGTATTCTCAAGTGTGAACTTCGCTACCAAGGTTTATGTATCGGCCGTATTACTCTTAAAATAGTGTACTTTGCTGTCAGAGAACTCCACACAACGTATAGGAACGATTTTGTCCACACGTATACATCATGTACTTTCATACATGATTGTAAGTTCGGATTTAACGATTTTCTTATCGGAAGCTATTTAAAATTTCATTGCACAAAGGGCGATAAAGTCTCCGTGTGACACTCATTCACAGTAGATTTTAGGCAGATATTTCTAATGAACACCTTGTGCAATGAGACTTCGGTGTGGGCTCAGGGAGACTCGTATCCCACGTAATACTCAACAGCCGTTGAATCTATGTTAAGTACACTTGACTGTCGGGACACGACTTGAGTGCACAAGCAAGCATATGCTACTTAGGATAAGAGTGAAGAGCGGAATGACATAAAAGCGTAGCTAATGTGTACTACGTCTTATGTGCAGCATAATCTCACACGGTGGGACATCAGATATGCAGGTGTATGAGTACTTTACTCCCACAGCAAAGATCGGTGTACGGAAAGACATAACTACCATTCTGTTGTTAAAGGACTGAATAGAAAAAATGACAAACCATTTAGCATACTTGAAAGGGCTTTGCTCGGTACATAAATACGAACATCGTTTAAATACATCTTCCTTTTTGGAAGAAATACTTCTCGTGTATCACAATCGGCCACAACCATAGATATTATCGTGGGACTTGCTACACTACAATTATCTTTAGAAGTAAGCGACTATTCCGGAATTTACATCATTGCGAATATATAAAGCGAAAATTTTCTACAAACATAACTATTGAGTTCCGAATAGTAAGAAGGATGTGGTATGTTCCAGGTACAGCTATGGGTTGAGATTTAGATTGTTCTGTGTAGATGTACGTGTACGGAATGTGGATTGATTGCAAGAATGTGAATGTATCTAAAAGGAACAAACCGAAACACCTCGTGTTAGAGAAACAGAAATATGTCGTAGCGTATGGTTGCACTACGAAGCTGATTCCCGCGTAGGCGCTCGCATGCACGTTACATAAGAGAGAGAGAGTGTGTGTGTAAGAGGTGAGTGTATATGTGCGTGTGCGTGTGCGTGTGCGTGTGCGTGTGCGTGTGCGTGTGCGTGTGCGTGTGCGTGTGCGTGTGCGTGTGCGTGCGTGTGCGAGGTATGTCAGTTGCTGCTCTTGGTGTATAAAAAAATGCGCAAAAAAAATAACACACACACGCACATAAGAACAGTTATGTATATACGTTACGCGTGATATACACGAAGGTCTGCTATTGGAATGGCCAGCGGTAGTGACTTAATTCGACTCATTGAGACCTCATTGTTGGGTTGAAATCAGGTATGTTGGTTTGTTCTATCCAATGAAGCACAGATAGAATTATGTAGTACTTCGTAAAATGATTCAGGAGATGCGGTACAAAGAACCAGGTGCGTGCTTGTTGTTGTATATTAGAAAGGTGAATGAGTGGTATTTCTGAACTATGTCGAGAACAATATAGAACCCTCAAGTACGGTTCTTCCATAGTATAAGCATTGCTATTTTTGCCTTTGTTCGCGACACTGGCATAGCAAGATCCACATCATACTCGTCTGACATGGAAGCAGAAATGGCTTGGGCAGTTAACGGACTTTGTGTTATATTAACGTAGCGCGGTCGTATCGTATGATAGAATTGTTCTGATGCTGTGGTTGGTCAGAGTACATAATTTTGCGTTCAGGCTATTATGTGTGTGTTATGTACACCTACTTATTCCTGCAAGTGTGCTCAAGACGAGCGTACGCACATATATGTACATCTGTGTGAGAGAGTATATATATGTATATGCGCATGTCTTCAAGGTATATATGTATGTTTGATTGAATGAATGAGTGCGTGAGTGTATGGTGTGGGGGGGGGTGTATTGAAAGTGCAGAGTAAACGTTGCATTTTTCGAAACATGTAACATCAAATTCCAACAACTATCTTGTGCACCCACAATATGAGTGCGTTTAATACGAACCTTTTTGCCTACGGGCAGACGTACTATAGGAGACCAAACTTTTGTTGTGAATATGGAATATAAACGTAATGATAAGAGAGGGCTATCAACTCCCAATGAAGAGTCTTACAGTCCCGACATAGAAAGAGATTCGACATCAATAGGCACAGAGCACGCACAGCAAGAACGCCATGCAAAGGGGTTTGCGGAAACCAGTGCAGTCAAACATATAAAAAGACGAAAGACACACTTGCGGGAGATAGAGCGTGACAGCCACTCTTCTGGTGAGCTACCTGTCAACTGTGGTCGAAAAGATAGAGAATACTCTACTTCAAGAAGAAGTTTCCAAGTTCGTGGGGGTGATATGTCCGACTTGGACGATCGCGATGATCGTCCCTCGTCCAGGGTCTCAGCAAGTGTTCCACAAAGTGTACAGTTCTCGGATGATGAATCAACATCTGTTATGGGTGCAGCACGGTCAGATAGCCACACGCATACTACGTCAAAAGAAGACTATGAGAAGGATCTTCATAGTGCGCTGTTAGACACCATCATGGTGCGTTGTGTGTGCATGTAGTATCGGGGTGTGTTTTTACGTGAAGAAAGGGCGTATTGGTAGGGTTTTTTTGATGAGTGATCTGTTTCATCTCTGTATGATCGCAAATAGATATGCTTATGCTTCATGCGTCTTCTGTGTTGAACTGCGGTTTTGCTTCTTGAATAGGAAACGTCTTTCAAGGGAGAAGTCATGTGCAAAATGTTATGAATTACTTCTTGAGATAATCATGACAATTTAGCGAGTATATTTTGCATGCCATGTACATGTACTTGGCAATATGCGTTTACATCACATTCAATATATACATATGTTCTCATTTGTTGCAGACGTTTACACAACTGATACATCATGACTTGGTGACGATAAGAAATTGCAGGCGCACGAAGCGACAACTTGACCGCTACAGCAGTTTACTTTGAAATTCGATGTGAGATTTCTGATACGAGATAGATCCGTTATACATACAAACTGTGCCCCACAATGGATACCAATTATTCTCATAGTGCTCGTATAGTCTGAAGTGTTTCTATTCGAAGGTCAACATTAACAATATTCATGTGACAAGCACATGTAAGGTAATAATTAACGTTAAAACGCGCTCACATGTATTAGCGCGGGCAAGCATATGAACGCGTACCATGCACTCACTTTTACTCTCTGATTGGATGTAAAATGTATAAACATATTCGGTAGGAATACGCATTTAAGATGTGTGTTAACACAAACACATACCATGACTCAATTTTAGTCTTTGATTGGATGTATATTATATACATATCTTCTGCATGAATGCGCATTTATGATTGCTGATAGCCGTCGTAGGTTCGTCTGAATGCCACACAGACTGCCCCCTGCCTAACTATATATGGACACACATGAAGTTACTTTTCCGCGTTGAGTAGGAGAGGAGATAGAATAATATTATGACCTACATAGGTGCATAAAGTAGTGTATGTACAGACTATTGCAATCACCGGAAACACGCTCACGCCGAGATTACGACCTAGACGATGTGCGGCTGTGAGACTTGCTTGCTGTTTGCAACTTCATGCTTACAGCTCATATTGATTTTTAGCATTCACGAGCTTGTATGATTGCGTTCACACCTGCGTACATGGAGCAGTGACGTTGAAGCTTGTTAATTCATGTTCTACTATAGCTTTACAATATACCAGTGCTCAGGCGATCGCATCGATGGAAGATCGTGTCTACTTACTGTTGGTGAATGACATTACATAAATTGGCTGTCTATTCTTTGTTGCTTTTTGCATCTGGATATCTACATAGAGAAGGCACAACAATATAATAAAAAATCAAAGGCAGACAATATATGCTCGTTGTTTATGGATATATTCCAACTTACAATAGTTTTTTGGCGCGTTCAGAAAATAAAGACACATGTATAGCACGCTATCAAACAGAGGTTCTCATGAATACTTTGAGAAGATATGTCAATTGGGGACTTTGCTGACCTCTTCGACGAGCAGATCTTATTTTATATTCTAGAATGTCATCCAAGCCTTTAGAAAATAGGACGTCAACCGGAGACATTATTCTATATATGATTTGCTTGTCTGACTCATATGCAAATAAAATAGGTGCCCTTGTGTTCGCTGATTTTCATTACCACTCCGTGTATTATATTAAGTTTAACTGTTGCTCAGGAGTGTTTTTTGCATGCTTGGTACAATTCTTTAAACAGTCAGGAATGGCATCGCAACTTACACGCTAACGTGGGTACAAAGAATCCATCAATCGACAGTCTTGTAATGTAGCTAAATCTCTTCTCTGCGTCTTCCTTGTTTACAAATACGTAATACTTGTTATCAGGATGGTGAATTCACTGTTGAACGATACAGCTATGGGTCAGAGCTGTGAGAGTTCTTCTGGGAGTACGTTCAGTATGGTTTAGGTTCAGCAGGCCATTCAAATGTACAACATATTAGAAATATCGTACACATTTAAACACATGTAGCAACAGATATGGATCTTACGTATATATACTTTGGCAATTCAATTTGTCAGATTAACAGTTGTGCGAGTAAAATAGTATAGAGCTCATGTTTATTAGTCTCAATTTGGTAATTAGACTAATAAAACAGCATTAATAGCATAAATACTCATACTTGGGTGAAAGAGTTTCACACTAAAATGGCTCGTTTTGTGGCGTAAAGTAGCTACAATCAGTCAACAGTCATTGTTCACCTGCAGTGGCACTGTTTCGAAGTAGTGGAAGAGATGAATTTGTAAAGCTCTCTGTAATAACCCTGCACCATTGTTGTATATGTACTTCTACAAGCGAAAGCACCAACTATATGAACATACCGTCCATTTTTACAAACGCCCACAAAGACATGGAAAATTCAAATTAAGAATAAATGACAGTATAAACAATCTCATACATCCGCCAGTAAATAAATATATTTGTGACTATACTATAGCAAACAGTTTGTATTGATATGCAACAGTTTCCCACAGAGATTTACTGATTCTAGTCCTTTTTGGCGTTTAATATTTCCACTCAAATTTCTCGACTGACACAACTCACACATCTCTACTCCTCTAGTACCTCTTATAATGGTTTTCAAATAGTTAAATAGGCCACAGGCTTCCTTGCTTGTACTATAATCAAAGTGTGTTTGAAGATAACATTCACGTCCCCGCGTGTGCAGGTGTAAGTGGTTTAACGCTAGAAACAAATCAATCTACGAAGACATGCCGTTGTGAAATCAGTTAACAATGTATTTTACTGAAATGCTCGACTTGACCACTCTACCGAAGCATTTGAACAGTGATATAGATATCAATTTGAATGCCTGCCTTTTCATAAATATAAGAAGTCGTATTCGATATGCCGTTGTTCGTTGCTTGCGACTGGGCACTGTTGTATCATATGATAAACACAAGCCCGCATATAGAGATGTGGATCAAGTGTACGAAGGTACTGTGTATAAACACGTAGTGTGCGAACGTGTTGTGCGTAAACACGTGATGTGCGAAAGTGTGTTCGTGTAGAATGTTTACTTCATGCAACTTGCAAGGGATTGGGGCATTCAAGTATGAGCGCGTGTGGTTCAGTTTTTAACGCGTAATGTGTTATACTGTGTTAAATATGAATGGTGCTACGCGTTAAACCAGTGTTATTCTTTCTTGCAAACGTAGATCGTATAGTCCACAACATAACCTATGTGTACAACTCAATTCAATTTTTACCCGTAACGCACATTATACGTACACATTGATGCACAATATTAAATGACTTGTCTACGCTACGTGTACATACATTCGGTTCAACCACGTTGTAAATGCATGGCCACTGTGCCCTCTGGTCTGGACTTGGCGTGATACTATTGCACGTGCTGCTATTCTCATGATTTCAACCATGCTGTCTTACGTACACCTTCTATTGATATTTCTATTGTCCGCTGTCCAATGCGATAAAAGTGGAGACCGATTTGGACCGGAAAATGGGCAGGTTGATGCGAAAGATTGGGCTACATTCCCCACTGTGGCGTTCACAAGTAGTGTTGCTTTCATCGTAAACAGTTATATTGAACAGAAGCAACAGTACAATGTCACGGGTGCGTAGTTGTACACTGCGGTAACATGTGTATTCTTATAGTCAATATTTAGCTCAGTGGTTTATCAATACAAGATGATGATTCATGAATTAATACATAAGAACATTATCGAAATATAAGTTCATGAAGCCGTGTTGTGCAGCCTTCGTTATGTACAGTTACTGGTGGCGGTGAGGTGCACGCACTTCTCCACTTATATATCTATACAATCATATACATTAATAGTGCTGATAGTTTATGGCACGAACCTGGATCTCAAATGAATTCATGTGCATACTTTATAATCGTATCTATATACGCCCATGGACAATCAATTTAATACTTAATATTCTCGCAATCTTGCGAATTGATTTTGCTTAGGACGCTCCGTGAGTATACCCCCAACAATATATAACCATGTCAATCTAGCACATTCCTACATTGGGCAGGAAGAAGTAGTTTCTCAGATAAAACAACTTCTGAAACATCGACAACAAGGTCTAGTTCGAGATCTCGCAACTTGGTAAGTATTTTGGTCCAAAAGTAGCATTCGCACGTAATAGATGGAATCTACGCTTTGTATACTTGTGTGTTCCTATCAGTAGATATACATATATACCAGTATTGACAATTTCACGTTTGTTAACACGAAGGATATGTAATCGCGTGAAGCCTTACGTTTCTGTATGTTGCGGGAACTATTGGTGTGCACCTGATGCTGTATAAGTCTCCCCGTGTGTGGTTACGTCCGTGCACGCAACTTGTATGTAGATTTATATTTTATATATACTATTATTGACTATTCTTAATGTTGATGTACTCTCGATGTGCCTGTGTCCAAGGCTATGCATCCAAGTGTGCATGTACTTGTGTCTTCAATCTGATGGCATGCACAAATGCTAGTAGTTTGCTTTTGCGTGAACCTAGATCTGCAAACAATTCTTTGTTGCGATGTTATTATCCCCATGCCTGAGCGGCAAAAAAACATTCTATGTACCCTTTGGGCATGTGCGAACAAGTTTGTTTTTACGTGCATGAATATGCAATTTTCTATTGATGTCAAGTTGCCCTGGTATCATATCTTTGAGTTGACATGCTGAAACGACTTCGCACGACTTCATCAATACGTTTTGGTTGTTTGAATTCGTTTATGAACTGTTTATTGTACTTGTCTTCAGCAACTTCGCTAGAACTGCTTTCTATCGTGCTGTGTAATGATCATGCACATTGCACAACGTCTTCCTTGTAAATATTCTGTTTTCTAGTCATGTACGTGGGTGTGTATATTGCACCTGTTAATATATGTGCGTTCATGGGGTATTGTATTATTCCATTTCTTGATTAAAACGGGTAAAGTTAAGCACAAGCTTGCATTTTTTTCTTCTCTACTTCTATAGCATTGTGTTGGCAGGCCCGAGTGGAGTAGGTAAGACGGAACTCGCTCACCGGATCGGCTCAGCCATACTGGGTAAGCCAATCGATGTCATGGAGAGTGACAGCAGTTTTGTAACTTTCGACATGACAGCATACAAAGACGCGGAAAGTGTTCAGTCATTCACTGGGTCACCGCCCGGGTACGAAGGTACCTCCCCTATGCGCGAAGTACTCGTTAAACATCCAAATTCGGTGATACTACTAGATGAATTTGAAAAAGGGTTCTGTCAAGGTATACCACCGCTATTGCTAAAAATGTTGGATAAAAATGGGCGACTCGTGGATAAGAAAAACCCACAGGACGTGATTTCTACTACCAACGCTACGTTTATCTTGGTATATTTGTGCTTTTACATGTATCTAGCACTCACTTCTACTTCTACATATGCTCGTGTGTACTTGCATGTTCTAATATATGCTTTTACCTAGTTTTTATACTTTCGTTCTATGCCATGTTACCCTCCATAATTACATCCAAACACTATTGCCTTCGTAAATTTCTCTCAGAAGGACCAGCATGTTCAAGATCTCAACTGTGTGCACATTCATATTCACGTTTCTTTGGTGTACAGTACGTAGACAACTCAGCCCATGCAAGTCTTCAAGAAGAAAACTAAATCTTACTTTTAACACAAAGGGAAGGCGAAATGCCCGTATGTATCATGCTCAGTGCCATGTATACAAACGAGTACGTGTCTAACACCATATACGAACGCACAGGTGACCAACTTTGCACATGAAAAGGTAACACAAGCGTGGAAGCAAAACCCTAACCTCAAACTGCAAGAGGCTCGGGATGTGGTATGGGCTGAAATGATCGCGCATGGGTGTCAGCCTGGGCGAGAAAACAATCCATTCCAATCAGCACTTCGTAATCGTATAACCAAGAACTCGCTGTTTGTGTTGACGGATTTCAATACAGACGAGGTCCGCAAGGCAGTGGAGGGCAAATTACAAGCACTCCGAGTGAGATACGCACACATTGCCGATCTGTATTGGACTAAAAGTGCTGTTGATTTGATGTTGGATTTGTCTACACAGAACACCGCAGGGTCCGAGTCGGGCTTGCGTGGGGTGTTGGCGAATGTTGATAGGATCGTGGAGAGTGCGCTGACACACTCGAATGACGGGGTCAGCATTCTTGAGGACCTTGCTCAACAACGGTATGTGCTATCTTGACAATTCCTTGTTGTTGCAAGCAGTAAAATACAGTGTTATGTGGTTTCTGTGAACTTTTGTTAGTCCATGAACACGATTATTAGAATTCACGCAAGATAGTGTGCAACAAAATCTCTATGCCCTCGTACTTGTACATAGACAAATACGTATACTATACGTTTAATACATACACGCATTTATAAGGACTTCAGCTAGATGTGTATGCAATATGGTACACATAGATGTCGTGATACTGATAAGTTATATTATGTTTGAGAAAGTCGATCGTAAGTGTAAACATACTACCGAACTACCTCGTTAGTGAATTCCATATTATATATTAATAAGTTGGCATGTGATATTTGTGACAAGAATTATGACAATACTAGTGCTCTCATGCACTTGTGTATATGAGTAAGATAGGTATCACGTAGTCGATGGAAGCAGCGTAGTTGTCACGTATGCCATAGAAAAGAATCTTGAGTCCAATCACACCATGCTCCCCAACTACACAATTTCGTTATTTTATACACGCTCTCACACGCACACGCATACGTACGTTTCCCCATGTATATTCTTTCAATGAACCATGCAATGCCACCAGATGCCTTGGACAGAATGATAATAAAACCATTGTGCTGTATGAAGTAACTCGGTCTTCACCATATCTAGAGGAGACTGTGCAAGCTTACAAGGTATATACTTCGAGTTCTGATACCTCAGAGATGCGCGTTCATATTATATATATATATATGTGCCCGCAAATGTCTATGTGTGTATACGTGTGTATTGTCTTCAGGGCATAAGTACGCTGAAGGTAAATTCTAGTTGACAATCAAGTGAGTATTACATTACTTTAGTATGGGGATTCTGTACATCGTTTAATTTAGAAAACGTACACGTGTACATTACTATAAACGAAGAAATAGACGTGGTAACCAGTACAACTATGAACCTCAAATGAATGAACGAACACACGTGAAGGCCACCCGATCACGTTTATACATACGTGTACTTAATAGTCAACTTAATGTTCTTGATACAACACAGCTACGTACAAATCACACGTTTACCTACATCTGTGTATACAAATATATGAATGATTATCATGTGTTCAAGTTGTATCTGTACGAAAAACATTACACTAGGTATGGAGAGTTGGCGATGTTCCGACACAAGTGCCCAGTCAAGCGGAGATAGAACGATGTTCCGAGGGCATCATAGAGAGTCCCTTTGCAATTGAGCGGGATATTGGTATAATGAGTCTGGGTTTGTATTTGTGTATGAGCTGTGTTTGGACGCGCATCACTTGTAAGATGTTTGTATCTTAAACCGTGGAGTACTTTTGGATGATAGTGATAAATAGGTCTTGTCAATGTGAAGAAGGATAATATACGTTATTTAAGGTGACCGAACCATAGTTGTACATACTACCGATTGTATGCTACATGCACACCAGGTAGTTACAGTATATTTGTGTTGTACAAAGTATTATATTCCCCTGTACGAGTCTGCAGGCACTTAAGTTGCTCTCTGACAGTTTACTTGAAATCTCATACACATCCATCACTCACATTCTAACACGTGCACAAATACAGGCGAACGTTGGACCTCCCCTGTAGACCAAGTTTCAATCACATCCTCGTCCGCATACACTCCACCCCGCATGACAACTTCTCAGAAAGCAGAGACCATCCATGAAGTCACGCTAGAGCGTATCTCTGCTATAGAGTCGCGTCTAAATGAGCATGATGTCTCACTTCTGAGCCATGACACTGCCATAGCCGAGCTAACAGACCGTGTGAACGCTCTCGAATGGTGGACGCTGATGCTTAGTGTGATTGTGATTGTGTTGTTGGTCGGAGTGAGTTTGAGTGCAATGTCTGGTTTGGGAGTTGCACTGAAGTTGGGGTTGAAAGTAATATTTGTGTGCGTTGCCATGGCAATGTCGGCTCTAGCATGGTTCCGATGGGACTGGCTTGTAATTTTACTAAATGGGGTGCAGGGACTGTTTAATTTCCTCGGCCTGGGAGACTACATAGTGCCAGTGTGTGGTATCATCGTACTTCTGTTGCTCATATTTGTGTTATATGGTGGTAGAGGAGTAAACAATGAACATAAACGTAGTAGGAGTAGCGAACAGATTCATCCGTCCATGACGCACAAGTATGTCGTTATTAGTGATAGTGCTATCAATGGGTTTAGCCGGGTCCTAGAGTCTGTTGGAAAGTTTGATCAAGATGTGGTTCTCCAAAAACAGCTGAAACCAACGCCACGTCCAAATGTACGTCGGCCAATACATGAACAGGGACAGAAACAACAAGTAGAACAAGAACAAGAACAAGAACAAACCCGGCTACATGCACATGAGAATGCCCGTCAGTTTAAACATGCCACAACAACAGTGTGTAATGCGTGTGCTAGTGACACACAATTGGACTCAGCAGCGGATGAAGCAATTGATAATAGTAGACATGATGAAGATGCAAATACAGGAATTGGAAGAGAACGAATGACAGACGAAGGTATTAGCGAGTGAGAGGGAGTTATATGATTTCCCGAATAATACAGGGTTTTCATATATAAATGGGCCTGAAACGTTTACGCAAACAGGCACACACCAACACGTACGCTCTCGTGCACATGTTGATAGCTGGTTACAAATACTCAGTGCCACCTGATCAACCTTCCCTGACTTCTAGTAGCCCCACGTATTATATTACTTCAAATTAGGGATGACGGGTGAGTCCAGTGCGTGCGCGCAAATGGGATGTAGTGCTCATACCATTCACCCTATGTGTGGCAAACAATGTTTAACATAACATCATCAGAATTTGTTGTACAATTTCGATTACCCAATGTGCTCTATGATTAGTGGTGGCAATATGTATGAGATATATCAGAATACGTAGGCAACAAGTGACTTGAACATTGTCTTGGTTTAAAACCAATGTAAATAAATGGCCTAAAATAAACTCTTACAGTTTGATCACATGAAAGATGTAAACCTTACAATGGTTTTACTTATTCGCTTTTTTAAGTATCCTAGGCACTAGGAAAAGCACTCAGTCTTTCAAACAATACATTATATTTTGAAAATGAATGGGTCTTTAAAGCAGACGACTGATTCAGACGTAGTTCTTCTATTGAAACTAACCTCGACATGCCCATACTCGAGATTGGCTACCAGTGGAGAACAGTGTAGTAAATATTCGAAACGGTCAAGAGATATCTATGTGTGCAGCAATTCCTGTTTGTATTATTCACATGGTCAGTAACTTTTATTCAATACACCAGAAAATTTGTCTAAACATGAGAAACGTTAGAGGTATTATATCACCAACCAAACGCACTTAAAGTTATGATTATATTTATATTTGTCTGAGGGCACGTACACGTATACTTTCACGTACGCATTCTGTCATATTCACATACGTTGTGGACCCAACTAGTCATGTAATATGAATCGAGAGAAACAAGTTCAATCCCGAATTGAGATAGGATACCACATACCACGAGGAAAGGCCCAGTATATGAATATTTCAGTTATACTCGCAATAGAAGCAACACCACATTCGAGCAAGAAAAAATTATTATCAAATCTCAAGACATTATTCTTCATATCTCCAATCCATAGACATAATTAACATAAGTGTATACACGCCCGTCATGTGCTCCCTGTTATTCCTAAGTTCTCTAGTGATGCTTTTGCGGGAACTAGTACATACGGCAACGCAAACTTAAGTATATGGATAGATTATGAGGATTTTAATAGTGTTCATATATGCCTACATTCTAATATGTACAGTTTGGGTTTGCATGAAGGAATTATAAAAAGCCAACCATTTCCCTCAAGCGCGGTTTCGCACGCGCTTCTTACGAATTCACAGAGTAGTTGTATCTGGGGAAGAAACCATACAGACGCGAAACATTTATAAGAAAGAAATGATGAAGTAAGTGCTATGGTTCTGACATTCAATGAGTCTTTCGGCGTATGGGAATAATCATTTATTCAGGGGAATCCGGTGTAATCGAAAACTGAATCAAATACGCATGGCTGAACTGCAGAGAAAGCATGAACTAATGGTTCTTCCTATTCTATCTCGTAATAGCATAATCAGAACACAAACAATACATATACGTATCCGTTATACTCGCGCAGACATGATCACAGCTTTGAATACAAAATACATGGCGCAATAATGCACAATAACAAGTTCGTCCATTATTCCGCACATACAAATATATCACGCCGTAAACCTGGCAACATATCAATAACAAAACTAAAATATGGATACCAACATAGACGTATGCACACAAAGCCAGACGTAGCTAACACGTTACTCACACAAGCAAAACAAGTGCACTCACAGATATAGACAAGACAATTACAATACCGTCTTCACATCTTGGATATATTCATATAAATACACAATTTTCTCTCGCGCGTACTTACCCGCATTTAACACAGGTCATAAAGCAAGTTTGGCCCTCATCAGCTGATCTCAACTGCATAGTGTGAAACGCCATCTCGTCGTGTCCACATTCTGGGCATTCTTCTTTAATCTGTATACAACGGGAAAATTCATATATTTGCCGCCATAGAAAGCGTTAGATGCATGCGTACCATACTTGCATGTGTTTTCTTCGCATCCATAGCAATAGCTGTACAATGACGGACATGTATTAGTACATACCTATATGAACGTGCACAACCAAACAAATATATCGATGTATTTCACAAGCCCATACTTATGTACTGCTTTGGGAGAAGTGATGTTGTGTGACTACAAGTATATATGCATGAGTGCACATGCGTATCCATGACAATAAATAGAACATACCGTAGCGGATTTCTCCTTCTTCCCCACATTACTCGCATTTCCTCTCCTTGCTGCAGCAGCAGCGAAAGAAGTATCACGAGTCCGCTGAATATTCTCTTTGGTTACGACGTCTGTTGGGTGTCATAGAATATCATCATAATACATATATGAGGGAAGCATTTAGTTATTTATTGAAAAATATGCATGCGAATGTGTATACCCAGCGAATCAACTTGACACTGAATATTGCGCCTGTATACCCATATATATGACACTCAACTGAACATCAATGTTCTACTCGTACATATGACAACGTCCATTTGTGGCAAATGTCTTGGCCTAACGTTGAGTGACAGTACCGTAAATATTACAGCAAATAAGAGCTGCACTACCTCGTACGCAATGTTGTATCATAAACAGTCCAAATCGGGCGGCAACGCATGGGATTTGGTATGCATATACCTGAACATAACTAGATGAACTGCTGTCTTAAACAACTTACTAAAGATGGCGATTTACGTGTTTCTAAATTTTGAACTTACGCGTCATATCTTTAAATGAAAACAACTATATTACAGTAAGCGCGGGATGGATTAAACATATTCTTACAGACAGGAACGGTAGGAATACATATATATATATATATATACTGAAACACCACTTGACACCAAACAGACTAGCACCCACTTTATACCTGAAGCTTTGTACTTGGCATCACAGCACAGACACTCTACGTCATCTACAGCTCCAGGGAGAGGAAGAATCGTCCCACATACCAAGCAGAAAGCAGGATTGCTCAGCTTCGTGGTACCAAACACGGCGGAAACCATAGTGGACGTTTATGTGTATCGGGTGGTATATACGGTAATATCTACTGTATAATGGATACACCCGTTATTGTTTATTGTCTAGTCAATCTTACTCACGTTGCGCAGTACAGTACAGTACACTACACTACACTACACTACACTACACTACACTTGTACACACGTGCACGCAGAGGCACTTCGTTCGTTGTTTATAGGGATGAGTGTGGGTAGTGTGTGTGTAGCGTTGGAGGTCATGTGGAGCGTCGTGTACACCAATCAAACGAGCGTATATGCGAATTAACGACATCCAAATATATTTACGACATACACCATAGGTTTTACAATGTTTATAATGTTGAATTTGATTTACGATATCTCTCTCTGCTCTAACTTAATCATGCTTGGTATAATGTTTCTTCGGTCTTACACATATACACATGCATCTCTTAACGCATATATCATGCACATCGTTTGACACCCCGACGTAAGTCTCTAGTGCACATCTAGCACGTACACAACTATCCGATTCACACGTATCTGTAGACACAAATACCGCAATGCTTGTCCGATTATCCACATTTGAATACGGAAGTTACAGTTTTGTTTTCTGAACATGCATATGAAAACACATACACGTAGAAAAACTATAAGAGCTACCAAACAACCTTTTTAAAAACTATGTATCTATCAAACCATGTATACAATCTTGGTACACCTAAGGTCGATCTTTTGCTTATTACGTATTGAATGTCATAGTTCGATCATGACATACTTCTCTCTCTGTATTAGGCGTATTTCAAACACAGATCGAAATGAATGTAGTTATATTAAACCCATATACGTACACGTATTCCTGCGCAGTATCTCTGAGAACGGATCAACTGTCGCAAACTATTTACGATAATTTATTGTCGTATTTGCCTGTCGCAAGAACTGTCCATCCCACCCCATTCAAACCCACACACACGAAATTGTGTGGTGCGTGTGACATTACAAAGCATAGACAGGCGAAAGCATGCACTTCATTCAACCACTACACGCAAAGTATATTGTTTGAATCTTTATCTAACCGTTATTGCAGAGATGTCTGGTAGAGAAGGTAGGTGTGGAGTATCTGTGAAGCTGCATACCCATGCATGTGTATATTTATATTCCAAATGTACCGCTAATCAACACAGAACCTAGGCAATACACATGCATGATGTGCCTTCAGAAGTTCGTGCTTAAAATGAGACACACTTAGTCTACTTTTCCCTCTGTGTCCGAGATTATATCTCACACTGAAAAGGATGTACATGTTAAAACATATGGCATAGGCTTCTTGTTCACAACTAGCTGTACTGAATGTATATAAATCTGAGCAGGTTTAAAGCTGCTCCTGTTGTCGTGTTTGTACACAAAATACTGTGCATATTGTCACAGGGACTCTTCGTCGTATGGTGGAACTATCATCACGCCAGTGATATGATGACATCCTTAAATTATTAATACTCGTGCAGTGCATATCTTTCTGATTTCGGTTCTTGGTCAAGAATATGTTGGTAATCTTATGGAATATTTCTTAGTCCCAAACTTGCTTGCTCACTATTTTACCTTACTACATTTTTCTAGGAGGCAAGAAGAAACCTTTAAAACAAGGCAAGAAATCCGCTAAGGATCTCGATGAGTCCGATCTCGCCCATCTAGCCAAGCAGAAAGCTGTATGTCTGAACTTGTCTATACTAGGGTTTCCAGTTCAATTTTACTGTGATTAGACTTTGTTTTGAAAAGCTTCAATATACGAGCACTTGTAAAGTATTGTGTGCATGGTACAGCGGGACTTCGACTTGCACATATTCCCCGTTTAGAAGTATGTCTTGGGCTACACAATTTTGTGTTTCTTCTTCTTCACATGTTCATTAAATCTCGTGTGTTCCTACACTACCTTCGGTATATACAGGCCAAAAAAGCTGAGGAGGATGCCAAAAAAAAGTTGCTTGCTGGGAAAAAGAAGTAAACCACTGCTTTCTATGCAATGCATGTCAATAAAAAGGCAACCTTGCTAGGATATACTGTGAGCTACCCATAGGAAATTATCTTGGAGCCTAAGATCAATGATGTGGTCTGCCAGGAGGTGATTTTTTGGTCAGCTCGTGTTTTCTCATCAAAGAAACGATTTAATCTTGATACTATGATGTAATTTTCATTCAATAAATTGAAATAGATTTTCTACCCAGTTGACAGAAATCGCATGTTAGTACAAGTTCTGTTTGTTCATCCCATCCCCAAAATTGTAGAGTATGTATCTGATCCCAAGAAAAGCGCAATAGCATTGGAAAATGGAAACGTGTCATGGTCGAAGTTTTTAACCAACTGTGTGATAGAAAATGAAGAGGCTTTCAAGCTCGAAATGTCAGAATTGGTCCATGCGTACGACGCGGACTGGAGTCGCTAAACACACGTGAAACTTGTATGAAATTGGTGCAGAAGCAGAACGCTACAGCGTGGAACTTTTTCGACTTGCACGACATTAAGAGCCATATAGTGGCAGTATTAGCCGTGTTTGGACGAAACACAACGAACGTACACTGACGCACACAGGGGTCAACTGCACTAAATTGCAGAGACACATAGAAATTCATACGTCGCTTCCGATCGTGCTTGTATTTACAATACGTAAGAGCTTCTGTAGTATCCTTTGCCGACCTGAAAATCAACAAGTATTTTATTTTGGTACGTTAACATAGTAGTTACATGTAACCTTTCTGAGCGATGTACGTATTGACTGCTTAAGTCTTCACACAGATAAGAGATAATTTAAAATGTCAGGCAGAGCATTTTTCTTATACACCGACCCGCCCGGATATATACCCCGAACCCGTCGACGTTGCATTGGGGGGATAGAACACAGTGTACGTGCCAAGGACATGGACACTCTCGGCAATCTCGGCAAGATTACTGATTGCACATTTAACCTTCTCGTCCAAAGTACTCCCATCTACATCGATATAAATCAGGTATTCCCACGGGCGTGTAATCTCGTATAGAGAGCCTGAACGATTGCTTGGTCGGCTTTCAAACTTTATCACGTTGATGTCACGCAATGCAAAGCACGCCAGCGCTTTGAACATCGCTCCTGGGCGGTTAGTAAGAGAAAGTGCAATAGATGTCTTGTTCGGAGTCCCGGCGATGTGCGAAGGGGTGGATTTGTTCGACACAAATACATAACGTGTAGCACAATCGCCAGTATCAATATTCTTGGCGAGAATGTTTAGCCCATGCAAAAGTGCGACAGACTCACTGGCGACTGCAGCAGTGTCTCTAAGACCACGTAGTTTAATATGAAGAGCTGCACCAGCAGTGTCTGTTGTAGCGGTGAGAGCGGGTTGGATCTCACTCTTGAGATATTTTTCACACCTTTCCAACACACTCGAGTGAGATAGGACGTTCTTAATGTCCTTGAGCTCAACACCAGGGAGGGCAAGTAAACATGCGTCGTCATGTGTAATTACTTCACCTACGATCTGCACTTTGGAGTTCATGAGCTTATCTAGGACCTGGTGGAAAGTCCCAGTTACAGAGTTCTCTAAAGGCAATATGGCCAGCTCAGTCTCACCTGCCGCCACTGCATCAAAAAGCTTATCTAGCAGAGAGAACGGGCGAGTTTCCCATTCTTCACGTTTGCTTGCAAAATGGTTCAGAGCAGCGCGTTCAGAATAGCATCCCTCCGCTCCCCAGTACGAAACTTGCTTAGGCATAGTTGCTTTCTCACGAGCCATTTTTAAACCAAAGCTAAATCCAGTAAATTCAATGCAACAACAGGTCTGAACGGTTCGGATTGTGTTCAATATATGACCTTTAAATTCCGGATGCTTGTAACAACTTAACGTAACGTGGTCGGAAAAAAGCTTTTGAAAACAAGAATTAATCATCAACGTCATCGTTTCCGTCTTCATACGTTACGTTTTTACACTATGTGAACACGGGATCCTAATCATCTCATGGAAACCTATACTTCCGTTTACTGTTTACGTATAATTGTTATGCTGTAGCCAATAATATTACTGAATTAGATAAACTAGTTTATTTTAATCTCATATTAATACGCTTTCTCTCACAATAATCCTGTTTACTCAAGGTTCTGGTGACACTCCCGAAATCAACAAAGTGTCGCTAACCCAATGAGGCTAGTCATGACATTCTGATGAGGCACATGCACAGTTTGAAAATTGTTTTCATACAGAACGAACTACACAACAACTGGCGACTTTAAGCGACACTACTGTATTGCACGACGACAGTGTGTGTCTTAAGAGACTTTGTTAGAGAAGGTTAGATTGCACTTGTGGTGCTAGTTATATGTGATTGTTATTACTATTAAATATATCATGTCCAAGTCGGTTGCCGTTGGTGTCCCCAACAATGAAAGTCATAAACCTTTTTCGGAGGAGAAGGATGCCCCCTTTTCGGAGGAAAAAGTTGGTTTAAAGAAGTCCTCTTCTCTTTTGACGCTGGTGGAAACTACACGTCTCGCATGGGATAGAGTTACGAATTCATACAGAGGCGATTTGAGAGTTTCCTGGAAGGACGTTATGCTAGGTTTCAGCGAATTTAACCCGCTGGGTTCACCAGTGGTCGCCACCAGCTTTAGCGCAGTGTTGCTGGCAATCCTCCTCTCCCACTACACTTCATACGATGTTATCCCGGAGATGCCAGAGTTTACTGTTGAATCGACTGCCGTTTTCCTGGCCGTTTCTCTTGTCTTAATTCAGGGCATTTACTTGCTTTACCGTCAACGTCCGGTGTATCTGCTTGACTTCAGCACGTACAAAGCTGACGAAGCAAACGTTTGCTCACCCGAGAAGTTTATGGAACTGACGAGACGATCCGGTGTGTTCAATGAGGAATCAATTGCTTTCCAGGAAAAATTGTTGGCCCATACTGGATTAGGTGAAAGAACGGCCTTTCCTAATGCCATGTTCCGTGCTGATGAGATTGCATCTGAAGGTAATGGAAGTAAGGTATTGACGATGGCGAGCGCTAGAGAGGAGGCCGAGGAAGTCATCTACACGTGTGTACAGAATCTGTTAGATAAGTTCAATATTTCTGCCAAGGACATTGACATTCTTATTGTGAATTGTAGTCTTTTCACTCCCACGCCATCTTTATCGGCCATGGTCGTGAACCACTTCAAGATGCGCGACGATGTACGTACTTACAACTTATCCGGTATGGGCTGCTCGGCTGGTCTTATCTCTATTGACTTAGCCAAGGACTTACTACAAGTTCACAAGAATTCTAACTGTTTGGTAGTGAGCACTGAAAACATAACCCAAAATTGGTACTTGGGCAAGCAGAAGTCAATGCTGTTGACTAATACTCTGTTCAGAATGGGCGGAGCCGCTGTTCTTCTAAGTAATAAATCGTCCGACTCTTCACGCGCCAAGTATGAGCTTCAGCACACCGTTAGGTATGTCTTAGTCGTGGTATTGTACATACCTTTACAGAGAAGTGTAGAAACATTACAAGTAGGATTGAGTGAGTAATAAGCTGTTCCTTCCCTATTTTAGTCCAACAAAATGTGACTTTTATCTATTCGGCTGCGGATGAAATGTAGCTTTGTTCTGAAATTTTCACTTTGAAAAGGTAGGCTTGTAGATATGCAGGTTGAAAAAGCCGTGTCCTCTCCACATTCGTCGTCACTTCGGGCATCTTGCCGTACGACCTGTATTCATTATACATTGTACAACCAATTGTCCACTACAGAACCCATCAAGGATCCTCTGACGGTGCGTTTGAGTCCATATACCAAGTTGAAGATTCAGATGGTGTTACTGGCGTACGTCTCTCCAAGCAGATTATGGACGTGTCTGGAATTGCACTGCGCCAAAACATCACAACCCTCGGGCCATTGGTACTTCCATGGTCAGAGCAAATCAAATTTGTGATCAACTTCGTTCGTAGAAAATATTTGAAACAAAAGGAGATTCCCTCTTACGTACCGGACTTTCACGGAACTGTCAAACACTTTGCCATCCACACTGGTGGTCGTGCAGTTATTGATACACTTGAAGAAGTACTGGCTCTCACTAAATACGATTGTGAACCGTCTCGTTTCGCTCTTAAGCGCTTCGGAAACACATCCTCTGCATCCGTATGGTGAGTCTAATCGTATTTGCCTATTATGTATGTATATCGTCGTATAGAGCGTCGTCTCACCGTTTGCTAGTAGTAGTTTTTTTATCTGTTTAGTGCATACATACAAAATGATACTTAAAATGTTCTATACAATTGGTGGTAAGTCTAGTACAATGGGATACAGTGGAACACCCAAGGTACCACTGCGTATAGCAGAACATATACGTCTCACTCCTATTCCGTGCATGTCTTGCAAGTATATCTTCATTGTATATCAACAGGCGAGGACTGTGTTGTACTCGTAGGACTGTTTCGTACACTAAACCAAACTCATGGTTAAACAACTCGTACTTACCAAAGGCATGGCTTATATTCCAATTCCTCTATGTTTTTCTGTTCAAGGTACGAACTGGAGTTCATGGAATGTGACGGGAGAATGAAGAAAGGTGATCAGATCTGGCAGATTGCCTTTGGATCTGGATTCAAGTGCAACTCTGCTGTTTGGAAGGCTAGAAAGTCTATGGTAGGGCAAGGCACCGACTATTAATTGCTGACACAAAACTTAGTTCACGTATACTTCAATAGTAATGTAGTGCTGACAACGCTTGTCACGTATACCTCATTCAAACATAAGAGTTTGTAAACTGATGACCACAATCTGATAATATGTTGGAAGTCGATATCCTTTGGTTTTTCATATGACCTATTTGAAAACTGAACTATTGCAGTATTAGTGATTTCTGAACAACAGAAGCGCCTAGCTGCAACATAAAAATAAACCCGAATGCAATTACACATCGATTTCACGATACAAATTATTTCTGCTCGATTGCGTCCTTCTCACGTACACAATTGATCAAATTAATCATTTATATGAAACTCTTATCCTAGTGGAAATGAACAAAGAAAGTGCTGCTCATTTGTACCGTACAATTTATCCAAGTTCAAACGAGCATTCCAGTGTTGATTAAAGCTACAATTTGAGTGCGAGTGAAATGCATACAACATTTGTTGACAGTATACAAAGTCGTATCATAGTCCTTAACACTAGATTTGAAGCACAAACAAGGAACGCACACTACAACCTTCACAACAGATTATATTCAGTCTATACGCGAAAAGAATTATTGAAGAGCGAATGTAATTGGTAGCGGAACTGAAGTACAAGGTCACCGTCTTTGTGTCGGCACATAACTTACTGTACACTATATTTTTATTATGACAGGGTAAATTTCTTTCAGGGCGTGGACTAACAAGCACGGTAGCTGACGATTACGACGTAGATGTAGAAGATCAAAATCGAAAACGGTACGTCCATATTTAAAACCAATGCAAATTGTGTCCTCCTGTCTGAAATGCAAGCACGGCCATTTACATATGCACAGATGGATTGTTGTGATCCACTTAACCGCTTTCGGTGATTCCAGGATGAGTATTTTTACACGAGATCCACAAAAAAAAAAATGTTTACGAAGAGTACGCCAAAGCAGCATCAATGACATAGGGAGCTGCATTAACAAGAAAAGAAACTTAAGTGTTAGGTGGAGCGTCTAAGACAAAACCAAAACTGAACGGCAACAATACCGCGTGTGCTTCAACCAATTCTTCAATTTAAATGAACGGACATGGAAAGTATGCAACGTAGATGTGTATTTTTCTATCCATATATCTATGCAAGTATGAGCGTGTATCGAACGCAGCACTTCAACCAGTTTTAAAGGAACAGTTATAGAAAGAAATGTCGTAGATGCGCTTGTTTCTATCCATGTACATATGCAAGTATGAGTGTGTACCGAATGTAGTACAATCGTTTTGCTCTACGTGTCATGTAAAATCATGGAACCCACAACCACCAAGTCATAGCAGAAGCACACTTGATTCTCGCTAGCATGCAGTTTCCAAGCGAGTCTAACCAGTAGTGATATTTTCCGATGGAAGCTCACCAGTCACATAACAAAAAAAATATGCCAACACATCAAGAACACGTACCGACACGGATGAGCCCGACAACGACGGCAAACTGCTGAATGGTGGCCACGGCCATGTCGTGCATACGAGCCTTATCTTCGGCAGTGGGTTTATATTCAAACATAATTACTGATTGACGTAGATGTGGTTACAGAAGGGAGTGAAATGTATTAAGTGTCGTAGTTAAGGTTAATAGAAACACAGAACGAAGTTATGTATATATATGTAAGTATAGTGAAATAGAAACACAAAATTGGATTTTGATGTATACATACACATGCATGCAGCTCAGTCCGTCAGTCAGTCCGTCAGTCAGTCAATTAGTTAGTCAGTCAGTCAATTAGTCAGTCAGTCAGTCAGTCAGTCAGTCAGTCAGTTAGTTAGTTAGTCCGTCAGTTCAGTCCGTCAGCCAGCCAGACAGTCCAGAGCGAGTGCTTGTGTGCGTGTTTGTGTGGCGGAAGGGCCGGCCGGCGCATTTGAAGACCATGTCACGCGGCAAAGCCTAACGTCATGATTAACAATATTAATCATATTCAAATATATACTTTTGAATACTTTTATTTACTCGCATCTTGAAGATTCTATTCACTCTTTATAATTGTCCTTTATAGATTTTCTTATGCTTCTGTCGTCTGCATGCCGTTAAATTTTTTTGTCGTTGATTTGAAGTTTAATTTTTGTTTTGTTTTTGTGGGTGGGCGGGCAGTTGGTGGCCAGCCAGCAGGTGTGATTTTTTGTATATATTTTTATAATACTTTTTTTTTTTGCATTTTGCTTTTTTTTTTTCTCTTCTTTTTTTAAATATATTTTTTTTTCCAACACGTAACCGTTTTTCAAAGTTGCACACACACACACACACACACACACACACACACACACACACACACACTCACACAACACACACACACACACACTCACACACACACTCACACACACACAACACACACACACAACACACACACACAACACACACAACTCACGCACACTCACACTCATACACAATCACTCACTCACTCACTCACTCACTCACTCACACTCATACACACACATACTCGCTTTCTTTCCCTCTCTTTTTCTAGACACAATATACACAAACGTGCATGCGTCTCTTTTTCTGCCACGTCCGTACAATATCACACATACACGGAACATAGCACGCACTAACACCACGTTGGTAGCCTTGTAATCAGTGAGATTAGGTCGTCTACACCTTTTTTTCTTCTGTGTTTTCATTGTATAGAATTATCACAATCACAACGTAGCACGTTGATTAGAACATATATTTAGTATATTCAAACACATTTGTTTCTCACCATACGCGCACAAGTCAAAATCACTAAAATCGAATGTAAATCGTAGTAATTCTGACGACCAACACACACTCAAAGAAACAGCTGGTTCACAACACACCCAGTGTTTTGTTAGTAAATAGACGAAGTTACGTGTAAAAGTATGGATTTCGTCTCAGCGGCCAACGAGCATTTGATGGCGTAGCATGGCGGACGGTACGTGCGCTAAAATCGCGTAAAATCTGTTTCGTAGAAGAAGCCTATATTAACGGGCATGTTAGTGCCCATATATTCAAATTGCCAGTCGGTGTATGGTTTGGTGTGTATGTGTTTCTGAGCACTTAAATGTTTAGATATTCCCGTGATGTGCTTATTTAAAACGTAAGTTTCCAAGTCTTAGTGTTTGTGGCAGTCCTTTACAATATAATGCTTGTGGGTGACGATTGTACTTGAGTACCAGTTGTCTTTGAACTGGACATTGTGTTCACACTCTTGTCTGATCCGGTTCGTTGATTTGCGCGCAGTGTAGCCATTCGAAAAAACATCCAGAGATTATCGCCCTTTCATATATACAAGTCGCTGTGCTGAAAAAACGTTCCTTGTTGTGTGTCGTTGATTTTATATGCTCTAAATTTGTGCTATATCAACTGAATCCGTTCGACTTGGTTGTGGTCTCACTCACATTGATGTGTGATTTTTCACTAGCTATGTTATGGTCGATCTCTGATCCTGCCAATGCGCTTGTATGCAAAAATAAGTAATACCTGCACACCTATGTTAGTAAAAGCTTAAAATGGTGTACATATGTCCATGTTCAGGTTCGGTGTGCTTGCAGCGTTCGTTGTATTTGAAATAGCTTTTGATGTCACCTTCGCATAGGGTTCTAATATTCCTTTTTTCTTGCACATGTGTGCCCTTTTACATACGTGCTGATCACTATTCATATTCGTGTTTGTGGAACAGTTGCCACGACTAGTGGAGTGGCGCCGATGCCTTCAAACGCAGGTAACGGAATGGATCACGCAACATCTGGGCACAATTATACTGAAAATGCCTCCGCTACAGATATGGGTAAGATTAGCACTGTCCTCGTTGTGTAACATTATTTTGGTCTCTGCTAATTAGAAGACGCAAGTAGAAGGAATTGTTTATATGATTCTATTTTATTGATGATATTTTGGTCAATTCCTAGTAAATCTCCGTTAACGCTGACATAACCTTAATCGGTACCTACAGATCGCGACTCAGACGACCGTGATGCCCAAGATCTGGCCGATGCTCTTCCGGACTTCGACATGGGCGGAGACGACGATGATGAAAGTATGATGGTGGGTGAAGAACGAGAGGTTGCGCTTGCGAATATGCAAGATAATAAAACTAGCGACCCCCGCCATCCACCACAAGTTGATCATACAGCGATGGCCACGGATGAAACAAGTGGTAGTGGATCTAATGGAAATATCGTGACGTCGGCTCAAGCATCTCATGCACAGCAGGTGGCAGTACAAAATGGAGACAAGAGTATGCCCGAAACACCCGTGTCTACACAAACTGTTGCTGTTGCGAGTACTGGGGCGGTCGTGGATGTGGCTGTACGCCCACCCATGTCTACGAGAATCGAAACGCCGCCCACCATCCTTCCGCCGCAACGCGCTGCTACTCATACAAATGGACAAACTACGCCTGTCAATTATACTGACGGTGGAAATATAAACTCTCGTAGTAGTGGTAGTAACGGGAGTGTAAATAATGGAAGTGTGGGTGCATCTGTAAATGGGGCGGTGACTGTTCCTACTTCTTCACCAGGTGTAGCTTCTCAACCCGAAAATCATCATTCGCAGCAACAGCCGCAAACGAATGCCCCAGGGTTTAGACCAGTCACTGCTACGGTACGAACATCCACAACGCCTGGTGCGGGACAAACGCAGGTTGGGTCGGGAACAGTTCAGAACGGGTTGGTAGATAACACTGCAGGGAGTAATAGTATAAAGACAGGCTCTGTTGTCCTTACGCAGCAGAACCAATATGGTATTGCAGGTGCAGTTGCTAATAGTGTATCGTCACCTGCAGCCCAAATTACACGTAGCAACTCGGTACAAAGCGGGGGAGTTAGTGGTATGGGGTCTCAGCCTAACACTCCTTTGCTTCAATCTGTCGGCACGCCTGCTCCATACTCAACACCTGGTAGTGGAGGTGTTGCGAGTGGAGGTACCGGAGGAGGAAATAATAGTAGTAATAATGGTCAGTCACAAACGCCACAGTCGTATACCACACCAGGTGGAACTATGGCGCAGCACACGCAACAGTCTGCTACTCAGATTTTACAGGGCCAGCAGACACAACAAACCTTAGCCTTGCACGCGCAACAACAGTCTCAACAACAGCAGCTACAGGCACAATATCAGCAACAGCAACAGCAGGCCACGAACTCTCAACAACAGTTACAGGCCCAAGCGATGCATAGGCAACAATTGCTTCAGATGCAGGCACAACATCAAGCTCAGAAACAGCAGTTGCAAACTCAGCAGCAAGCACAAATGTTACAGGTTGCAAAGGCTCAGCAACAACAACAACAACAACAACACATACAAAACCAGCTCAATCGGGTTTCTGTAGCCTCACCCGGAGGCACAAGGACCAGTGTAGGTGCTGGCAGCGCCATGAGTCCTAATCAACAATATCAACAACAAGTACTTGCACAACAAGCGCAGGCGAATGCTGTCGCGGTTGCTACGCAACAGAAACAGATACAACGGACGCTGTTTTTCTATCTACATGCACCGAGCTGCCCAAAGGAGCCCGGTTGTGGCGAGAGTTGCACTACCATGAAGGAAGTGTTGAAACACATTAAGGGCTGTTCAAATAATAGTTGTGAAACACCGCACTGCATGGCCACTAAACGTATAATGAATCATTGGGAAAGCTGCAAGCAACCTACTTGTCAATTCTGTGCCCCTGTGCGCTCCGAAATGATGCGAAGACAGTCCACACAGATTGCAAACCTTGCGGTGGGTGTTCAAATATGCTACTGATCTTGTTTTTATGCTTGTATATTAATGTGAAGGCGTGTATGTATGTGTGTGTTTGTGTGTTCTTGTATCATAATGACCATGGGTTTATACGAGTGGTCCTAATTCAAGATGAAGGCCAGTCAGTTGGATGTGTAAGTATTTCCAACTCATATACATGTAATAACGTGTGTTTCCGCCTATCAAGTCATATGGGTAGAATGTCACGTATACTAAAGCGTCACCTACATATGCAGGAAATGAGTGCGAATATAGATTTAACAGAGCTTATGCGAACGCCCCCAGCTGCACCGAGTTCCACGAGTGGGACTCTTTCGCGTACCAATAGCTTGTCCAGTTTAGGCCCAGAGGCCGCCGTTCTTGTGAAAGATATGCCACAGCGGACACGAGAGCAATTCATTGATAAAATTGGGCAGGTGTGCATTTATTTATGTTTGTAAACCTGTTTTGTGCCCATACAAAATTCCGTTATTCTCAAGTGTAGCCAGCCTATTTATATGTTTAAGATCAATGTAAGTACCCATTTGTGCATGTGATTATGCACATGTACAAGGACTTTTGTGTGCAAATCATCTATATTTTTGTAAGTACAAGGATGTCCGTCATCACTAAATATACGACACACCATGCAGTGTCGTGCTCGGTCTATAGTTGCTGGTCTCGTATGGATTGCCGGTTTAAACAACCCTACGTAACTAAAGCGTGCACTTAGTCTTGTTCCATGCGACAATCTCGAGATTCTTATCCTTCATTAAAGCATACTATCCACAAAATTCAATACATTATAAGACTGTGCCCATTGCCAATACTTTATCAACTCATCCGTTCGTATGAATGCATACAGCTGCTACAAGCCCTTAGCAACGAGAAGGACATGAAGAAGCTAAAAGAAAGCGCTATTGTCATCGAACGCGAGATATATAAATCGTCCAAGAACGTGGTATGAGTGTATATCGTGTAAATGTGTATACACAGCTTGTCATTCGAATATATCACAACGTTGTCGATGTGGCTAATCCCTACTTGACGCTTTTATGATCACTATTCTTTTTACAGGGGTCTTACTACGAAGCGTACAAAAAGCGCCATATGTATTGGCAACAACTGAAGAATGGTCCCCATGCCATCGCTGAAGGTATGGCTTAGTAACTGTGTGCTTGCACCTTATTGGCGCCAGTGTTTCTGAATTTGTTTGCACTTGTGTTGTTCAACTTTTCGCTGACACTCATAGTCCCCATCTGAAAACGCGCACAGCCACGGCCAAAGCCGCGCAACGCAAAAAAGAGCTATGGGCGAGTATACAGGAAAAGCTGCCAAACCAGACGCCGTTCACCACTGAAGAGACTGACTTTTACAATGCTTTGTTAGAACAACAACGTCAGCGCCAACAACAGCTGCAGGCCAAAGCTCTAACTAACGCGAGTTCAATCGCGGGTTTAGGAGGAAGTGTTCTTACTTCTCATCAAAATGTAGGCACACCTAGTACCAGTGCGGTTACTGGTGTAGCTGGTATCACTACTACGGCTCCTATAGGGGGTGTTGGTGTGAGTACCGGAGGTAATCCGGATGGCGGTGTTGTGAAGACCGAGCCAGCGACCGGGACAGTTGGTATTGCGAACACGAGTGCCAATGCTGGTGTAACTACCGCCAGTAAAGTTACGAACCAGGTGTCATTGCCTGCGTTAACAGGTGTACCACCGGCGACCTCCACTCTTAGTACCCCGAATGTGATTGTGAAGACCGAGAAAAAGGAGCCCAAAAAATCGAAAAAGAAGTCTACAACTGCCTTGGTGACGGACAAAGAAGAGAAGCCAAATACCGGTATTGTATCTGTTTCACAGTCTGTATATATGTACTTTCATGTGTGTGAATGTGTATATGTAAAAACACGTTGATGTAACTTGTGCACACATTTGGTGTAAAATCGTGCACATATTTGGTGTGATCGCGATCGTATTGCACAGTCAAGAAAAGAGCTCTTGCAGGCAAAGGAAGGTACTTGCTTGTATAAAGTTTGCCTTGCGAAAGATGTCGTGTGTCTATTGCCTTCCAACTATCAAATGCACATATATACCCTACATCTGAAGGTGGAACGAAACGCAAAACCGAAGTGAGCGGCCATAACAAGAAAGAAAAGAGTGAGGGGTCGACTAATAAGAAACAAAAAACGTCAAAGACTGGTGATAAGCCCGATGATAAGAAGGAAAAGATCCCCGCCACCGGTTCTACTGGTGCAAAGAAAAGTAAAGCAGCACAAGCTACTGTCACGTCTTCTACTTCTGTTGCACAGATCACAGGAAACACACCAGGAGTGACAAATGCAGCTCTGGAGAAGACTTCAAGTGTGAGCTCGGTTGTGAGTGGTACTGGGATGAAGAGTGAAAAGATAAAGGGTGCCCCTAAGTTGAAAAGGGATAAGGAGGTCACTGGTACGACACCTGGCACTGCCAAGAGGAAAAAGGACTCGAAGGCTAAGGCCGATAAAGACAAGGTCTGTTGGTTGATTGAGATTGTGTACATATTTGAGGTTGTTTGTGTACACACATATTTTATACCCGCACTCTCCTTCACTTCACATTCGCACACACGTCTTATGCTATATTACTCATCATTGCAAAATGAAATTTTCTAGTATGGCATGCACACGTATCATATTTTGTTGTATTCGTTCTCACACCATACAACAATGTTACATACGGCTGAGCATCAGGCGAAAGGACGAAAAACGAAGAAAATGATGTGCACTGTCTCTCTCTTACTCGCAACCACCGAACCTGCTCCCAATCACTTACTTAGTTATTCACTTACCCGCATACATACTGAACCATAGGATAAAGACAAAGATGTGAAGGTTGGCAAGGATGACAAGAAGGGAGATTTGAAGGATAAGGACTGCAAATCAGATAAAAAGAAGAAATCAGTTTCTTCTCGGGTTAAGAAACCGAAGGTCTCACAAGTCACCTGTGCCAAAAAGTACACCCCCGATGACGTTAAGACTGATATGATGCCAATACATATTCAGGTATTGTACGTTTACACGCACAAACATGTGTATGTATAGTGAAGAACTGTGCCGTGCGTATCTTACGAGTCACTCGATTGAAGAAATTCAAACCTGAGAGCATTAACCTTGGTATTTTCGTCGTATACAAGTTGCTTTTTAGTTCACAAGACGCCTGCATGGTTAAGGACACGTGTGCATAGAGAGGCGGTGATGAAGTGCTTTGAACGAAAATTTGTCGCGGCTCAGACCATGAAGTACACAAGCGTAGATAACAACATGAACACAAAACTACAAGATACATGTGATGTTCTGTTAAGACACGCATGCTGTCAAACATATACAACTTATGATACACAGGATGAATCATTTTCGCACGAGGACTGTGTGCGTAAAATAGAGACTGTGTGCATAAAATAGAGATACACTGTCAAAATATATGTACATTCATTTATACATGTATTCTTCGCAATCACACTCGTGAATACTCGTAAACTCGTATATATTTGCAGGTTATGGAACACGAAGAAGCATTTCCTTTCAATGTACCCGTGGACATTGTCGCACTACAAATCCCGGATTACCCGACCATAGTCAAAAACCCCATGGACATGGGCACCATAAAAACTAAGCTCGAAGCACTTGAATACAAAGATCACATTGAGTACTGTGTAGATGTGCGGTTAGTATTCGAGAATGCGTGGTTGTACAATAAGAAGCTAACTAAGATATATAAGATGACCACAAAGGTGTCTGACGTGTGGGAAAGTTTGATTGTTCCCAAAATGATTTCCATTGGCTATTGTTGTGGTGGTATGCCTAGGTTTTGGAATCCGGGGCAGGTATGCTTGTATTTAGTTTTGATATATCTATATATGCGTGTGCTTGTGTGTGCATTCAGTGCATGTGAAGTTTGTGCAATACGAAATATATATATAACATATGTATTATACAATCTGGCGTACATACTTGTGGCAATACATATTCAGGTATTGTACGTTTACACGCACAAACATGCGTATGTATAGTGAAGTATACTTCTCAAGAGAATATATGCACTGATAGCCTCACTTGCATATACTCGCAGGTATGGTGCTGCAGTGTAGCTGACAGTGGTTACAGCCTGATTGCGCGCGGCCAAGAGTATCACAACTACACTGACGAGCTGGAAACCACCAAATCGTATAATATATGTAGCCGGTGTTATGACATCTCGCAAGACGGCGCTATCAATCTAATAAGTGAGACTGGTGAAACATTAATTTACCCCAAGGAGAAATTTATTATGAAGAAGAATGATTCTATGGACCAGGAGCCGGTATGTGTATACTACATACTCTTGTGTTTGTTTTTAATGTATTTATGGAGGGTATCATATAAAAACGAGCAAGTTTGCTCACATATGCCCGGCAAATTGCACTGTGTACTCACACGCACGTTCTTTCTCTCTCCTGTACACGTACATGATCTACGTTCATACATATATGATGCCTGTTTCTCTGCCAATGCTCTTGCTTATTGCTCCTTTTGATAAACAGTGGTTGCATTGTGTTGAATGCGGTATGCGACTTCACGCGGTTTGCCGACTGCATAATAAATACTTGACAAAGAAGATCTATTGCATTCGATGTGAGAAGCTCAACGTCAAGAATAACGAGAAAATTAGTTACATAAAATATTCTGCCGAAAGTAAGTATACATGCCGCATGTGTGCTTCGTGCGTGCGTGTGTGTGTGTGTGTTCCAATATTAACGTAGTGAATGAACCATACTATAAAATTACGATGATTGTATTATGATTGTAGCAATGAATTCATTGTTTATTGAACGGAGACTGTGTACTTATAATTTATTATACTTGAGTAGGTAGGTTAATACTCTTGGTGTTATAAGTGCGTTCATGTGTGCCTGTGCATGTGTACTATTTTGTTGTATGTAGGTTGTTTTGTGTATGTGAATGTCATCGCTGGCTCTGTTGTGAATGTCATCGCTGGCTCTGTTAGTGGTTTGCGTGTTTGTTGTAATTTTTTCTCCTATGTGAGTGTTGTATTGTTTATGTGCCACATAAATATAATTGAGGTTGTGCGCAAGGATCTAATTGTCCACTTGTGCGTGTTGGTTATATTCGTATGACTTACAGTTAAGTTGTATTCAAGCAATTTGTCCTTCATGAGTTCATACAATATCCCAACCCCCTGTACCTGCCCTACGCATACTCACACTCACAAATTGCTTACAAAGAACAATCAATCAAGTAACCACCCCTTGACCCCCTTCGAAGGTGTTCTTGTATTCATACAACTTTTTCCTCTTGCTTATCTAGAGCTTGAGAGGGCCAAAGTTACGGATCATATTGAGGAGAGAATAGCCGAGCTGTTGAAAGGCACAGACACGCCAAAGGTCTTTGTACGAATGCTTAACAACGATGATAAAGAATTTCACTTAGGTGCTCGTATAACTGACAGGTACTGGCATGATTATTGTTCTTTCCTTACCTCCTCACGGGTGTATGCTCCTGTGTAGATACTTATAGCTATATATGTACAGTTGATTACATCTACTCATACATGTTGTCGGGCACCTATAGATACTCTGAATTGCCCAAGTCTCTCAAGTACCGACATAAGGCGATCTTCTGTTTTCAGAAGCAGGACGATGTTGATATATGCTTCTGGGGTATGCATTTACACGAGTACGGGCCCGACTGTCCTCAACCGAACAAGAATCGTGTCTATATCTCATATCTGGATAGGTGTGTACATACACACGCACTCATAGTCGCGTTATCACCCTCGATCAACAAGTACCCCAAGTGCATCTTAAGCACTTGGGATAGTGCGCACTATTGTCCGTTGTAGATTCCTTCATATCACTGCACATAGGTTTGTATATATCGATTGATTCTTCTCGTTCTTCCATTTATTACTAAAATATAGTGCACCTATACACACGTCGGTCATTGCTACGCACAATACACCATGCTTAACTCATGCATAGTATTTTATCCTATTCAGTGTCAAGTTTTTCCAACCGGCCGACATGCGTACCAGAGTGTACCAAGAGCTGCTGATCGCGTACCTGGAGTATTGCAAGAAAGTGGGCTATGCATACGCACACATCTGGTCGTGTCCCCCTTCTGCTGGTGACGATTATATTTTCTACTGTCATCCAGACACACAGAGAACTCCCAAGCCCAAACGGTTGCTGGAATGGTACAAGCAAATGCTGGTATGTAAATGATCATTTGATCGCGCGCATATACACGCACATTCGCGTGGATATCCATGTATTTTTCTTATTTCATTCACACGGATATCCATGTACGGACACGGATCTGTCTGTTATGAGTACATTACGCAGACTCCTATTCGCATTTCATACTTGTTCTCGGTTGCGCAATTATTCACTCGCACACAAACACACCCGCGCGTGTGTACGCCCACGCTCTCATACCCATACGCAGGTAAGTGCGAAGACAAGAAATATAATACCCAACTGGGAGGACATCGTTACGTGGAGAGATGGCACAGAGGTGGTGAGTGCTAAGCAACTGCCGCTCATGTCGGGTGATTTTTGGCCTGATGTTCTTGAACAAAACATACTAACTATGCTTAAAGAGAAGGAAGAGAAGGAGAAGGAGGCGGAGAAGGCGGCGGCTGCAGCTAAAGCGGGAGATAACAAAAAGAACAAGAAGGGTATGATATACGGGATGTGTTTTTATGTTCAGCTTGTAGCTACGTAGTTTGTGAGAGGGCGTGGTGTAAATGTCGCAGCCAACTTCGACGAAGCACTGTTGTATGCTTACAAGAAAACGAAGGGTAAGCTGGGGATAGAAGAGCATCTGCGGCGAACGTGGGGAGAAGTAACAGGTCAAATAGAGTTTGTTTTAAGGCATTGTGGAGCATGTCGTTTTACCCGACAGCTGTCATACTAGATCTTTTATTGGAGCTCTGAAAACGTTAATTTACATTCGTCGGCTACTTTACCATCCATGTCAAATATTGCTTGCAAAGTAGTACACTCGTACCACATAATAATACAAGGGTGTGGACGTGTATTATAACGGCATCTTCGTTTATATCAAAATAGGAAACAAAAAGGCGGCCAAGAAGTTCACCAAGAAGAAGACAGCGAAGGGAAAAGGCTTGAAGCAACAGAGTACCGATTTAATGACACAAATTAACGAGGCATGTGTCTGCATTCAAGATGGTGCATGTGTGTTGTTTGTGTGAATATATATATGTTATGTACCTGCATGTACACACTAGCGAAGTTTCCTGAGCCGTTTGGTCACGCAGACTGGCGAAGTCTTGCTCACTTCACCGTACTCCTCTCATGTATCCAGATTATGGTTAGAAATAAGGATGTGTTCTTTGTCGTCAGTTTGCAAGAGGACCCTGAAAAGGCCCTTAATAACAAGTTTGTTGATCCGGACCCTGTGCGCAAGTCAAATCTAATGGATGGACGCGAGTTGTTGCTCAACTTGGCGCGGGACTGCCACTATCAGTTTGATACAGTTAAAAACGCAAAGTATGCAACTATGATGCTGTTGTGGCATCTCCACAACAACGACGATGGCCAGGACGTGAATGGTTTTACGTGCAACGTTTGTGACTGTCATCTGTCGTCCATTGATGTACGATGGCACTGCGCGACTTGTGAGGTATGTTGTGATTTATTTTACTTGTATTCGTTTGTCAAAGTGTGAATGGTTTCTCGAATGCCAGTCAGTCATCTGTCAACATGTTAATGTGGGATCGCGTAGCAGATATGGTATGTCGGCACTAACAATCACACCGATCAACGAAGCTTTCTTGGCATTATCTAACTCTCTCACGTACACATACATACACACAGGCGTTACATATTTTCACACCATACATACTCATCTGAATACCCATACTCGCACACAGGACTACGACATATGCGTGTCTTGTAATAAGACAAGCAAGCATGAACACGAGATGGAGAAGGTAGGACTGGATATTATGGCGGCGGACAAGGTCGTTGAGTTAACCGATGTAGGCGCTATCACGGATGAGGCCGGTGGATTGGCTGCAGCAATTGCCGCGCCAGCCACTACACCTATACCAGTTACAGCGGGTATGTGGCTAGGAGGAAAACCATTGTGCAATATTTAATATCTTTCTATACGTACATTTTCGTCTGTGTTTAATGCCACTGCACGTTCGCGTCAAAGTGCGTTCATATTCGACTGGGCACTGATGAAAAATTTGTTCACACCCAATTAAGAGGAGTTTTTGAATTGACACGTACGTTTATGATCCATTTGCATGTTATGTTATTATCACACATTAAATGACTTGACTAAGTAGTGCATATATTTTCTTACGTTTCTGATCTCCTAACTATTTTCTGCATCCCTGGTTTTTTGCAATCTGTATCTTTACCCAAACTGTAGGTGCAGATCCAAGTAGCAAACCAGGAATTAGCGCTGATTCAAAGGCTAGGGATATTACGAGTGCCTCTACAAAGGCAAGTGATGAAAAAACTGCAAAAACCGAGACTACAGGCGCACTGGGTGGTACTGCTACGAGTGCTCCACCGGCCGGTACGGGAGACGTAAAGAGTATGTGCGTGTATGGATCTCAATTGTTTTTGTTTTGTTTTGTTGGGCGGAGGTTAGTATTGCGGCTGTATTGTGTCACATGGTAACATCGTATGCTGAATTGGATGTGAATGGTTTTTAATTTGTTTGTTTTACATATGATGTATATGTTAATGATGTATATGTTACGACTATTGTTTGCCCTTAGGTGTATCCACAATGCAACCAGAGCACCAGCTCAACATTCAGATTAAATTTTGCATTTGACGATCTTATGTTCTGTGTACGCCTTAATGTGACAATTGCTCTTGATATGAATAAAAAAGAACACATACATATATAAGCAAGCACCGACATGTCTGTATATAGCGTATTTCACGCACGCCAGACCGGAAGAGGCAACATGGTTATCCGTAAAAGACAAAATTAGATCTAAACATGATTATATTGCCTGGTGGCGCACTACCCGTGAGTGTATGTGTTTAGTCTCAGTGCAAGTCATTTGATACATAACGCCTGTCCTCTACACACAATACAATGAAAATGACAGAAACGGACGCAGCGACTGCGCAAGAGAACCAAAAGAAACACGTACAGATGATTCTAGTTGGTCTAGTGCACATCAGCAACTGCAACGACGCCACTTGCACGGTCGAAAAGTGTCAACAACTCAAGAAAGTTGTGCAACACTTCCAATCTTGCAAGACCGGTACGCCTGGTTGTCAATTGTGTAGACAATTCACACAACTGTGCATGCTTCACGCACGTAGCTGTAACGAGAAAGTACACTGTTCAGTGTTATACTGTGACGAACTCAGGCGCGAGCAGTTGACGAACAATCGACAGGAGGCGGCTAGACGTGCGAATCTGCAGCAGCAGAGACGTATGCAGATGCAGCTCCATAGTAGTGGAGGCGTTGCCCCACCAATGGCGGTATGTATATGTTGTGTTGCTTGCTCGTTGGCAGGGAATGTGTTTTAATGCTTAAGAGTCTCGAAGAGGCGTACCGCTCACACAAACAAAAGTGATAGGTTTTTCCCGATGTATAGCAGTCTTATACTTACGATATGGTGCATTGTCTTAATCTCATATTCATGGTACATGATCGTTGTATACGCATTGTAATGATTCAGATATGTTTCTGTGGTATGTAAAACATTCTAAGGGATTGGGTCATGCAATTTATACAGATTTGTGTATACATCTCGAGTTTTTCTAAAATCCCTTTTGCTATGTACGTTCAATCACTCCGTTTGACAATATATATGTAGACGATGATGACAGCTCAGCAGGCGGCGATGAACAGGTCCCCCTCCGCGCGAACCATGGCAAACCCGTTGTTCCAGCAACAGCAACAGCAGCAACAACAACAGTTACATCATCAACAACAGAGACAACAGTTGGCTGGCAAAGCAGGCAAGAAGGGACAAGTGGGTGGAAAGGGTACTCTGACCTCCACAGGAAGTACTGTACCTGGTGTGAATGGTGGAGGGGGTGGAAAGGGTATACTCAATAGTGGCATACCGACAACGGGTAAGAAGGCTATGATGTATTGGGAAAACCAAAAGAATCAGTTGATGAGTGAACGCGCGGCGTTGCTGGCGCGTGCACAGGCCAACCCAAATAACCCTACTGTCAGTCAGCAAATACAAATTAAGCTTCAAGAGCTCAATCAAAAACAGCAGCAGATTCATATACAACAACAATCGTTTCTGCAGGCACACCAACAACAGCAACAACAGCAGCAGGCCCAGCAGGCCCAGGTACAAGCTCAATTACAAGCTCAAGCTCACGCTGTACAAGCGCAGATACATCAACAGCAACAGCAACAAGCACAGCAACGTCTGTCGGCTAGTGTAGGTGTCGGCGTGGCGCCTGGTGTGGGTGTAGGGACTGGTGTGGTGATGGGTACGACTCCCGCGGGTGTGAGCGTGGGTGTGGGTGGAGCAGCGAACGCACACCAACAAAAGATTAAGAACCTTATCATGAAGTACAATGAGGTCAAGAGTGAATGCCAAAAGTTTATTCTTCATGTTGAAAGACTAAAACAGTACATTGCAACACAGACCATTGTCGAAGCCAGTGCTGCGGCTGCAGGTGGTGTTGTTGCTACCCCGTCATCCAGTACATCTGACCCTGCAACCAAGAAACCGGGAGCGTCGAACGAGAGCTCAACAGAAACGGGCGCAACATCGGTTGCAAATAATAAAGATGCAGGTGCAGGTTCAGATGGTACCACCCCAGGAACTCCAGCGCGAGGACTCGATCCAGTCGCTATAAATGGTATACTCTCTGGTGAAGCGGACAAGGTTAGGCACACGAATATCTCTGGACCCTCTAACAACAGTGGTACTTTGTCTGGTAGTGTTCAGCTACCCACGCACAATCCACAGCAGGCGACGGTGACTGTGGCACAAGCGAAGGAGTTGTTGAAAGAGTACGAGGCACGGTTGTTCCAGGCGTACTGCAATATATATCGACTCAATGAAGTGATTACTAGTATTGCTACTAAGACCGGGAGTGAGGGTCATACAACATTCAGCCAAGGTTTGCTTAGTCTTATGTCCAATGGTGTGCAGGTACCCGAGGGACTCAAGCCTGTTATTCAGCGTCAACAGCAGCAACTACAAAAGCAACAACAACTACAGCAACAACAACAACAACAGCAGCAGCAGCAGCAACAACAACAACAACAACAACAACAACAACAACAACAACAACAGCAGCAACAACAGCAAGCTACAAATGGTATCAATAAAAATAACAACGCTAATGGAGGCACAGTCACGCCCGCAGTGGGTGGTAGTGGTGCAGGAGTAAATGTAAGTCCGAACTTAGCATCGGCTGGAGGGAATAACAACTCTCTTGCTGTCCACCAATATTCCAACACAAGTGCGGGTGTGAGTGGATCCGAAACCAACCCTAATGCAATATCAAACAGTGGAACGGGTACGGCTTTGACTGTGCAACCGTCCGGTGGGGTCGCTAGTGCAAGCACAGGTGGCCAGTCGAAGACATCCACGCCTGCTAGTACACCCAACATCAATTCCACTGCATCAACGAGTGCGGCACCCAACACACCGAAATTGGGGTCCGAGTCGAATGGAGGTACAGCTGGAGGTACATCCGCTGTCTCGACAGCGGGAGCGGTGACGGGGCAAATGACTCAGCAGCAACAACTACACCAAATGCAGTTGCAGTTGCAAAAGCAGCCTAATTTCCGAACCGCTGAGTCGGTGAAGGCGCAGATCGCAAATATTGTTGCGGCGTACGCAAATGCATCGCAACAAGGTAATACAGAAATGATGAAGAGCCTGCAGCTTCGTCACACCGCTTTCACTAATCATCTCCAAATGATTCAGAACTTGAAGCTACAGAGGACTCCGTCTCAAGTCCAACAAGCACAGGCACAGGCACAGGCACAGGCACAGGCCGCTCAAGCACAACAGCAGCAGCAACAACAACAACAACAGCAGCAGCAACAACAACAACAACAACAACAACAACAGCAACAACAGCAACAACAACCGCAGCAGCAACAGCAACAGCAACAGCAAGCTCAACAATTACAGAATACTGTTGGGGCAGGCGCTGGAGGTGCGGCGGGTGTGGCGTCTGCGGGTGTTACGCCGTCCGGGACTTCGCTTGCTACAACTCAGCAACAAATTCAACTGATACAGCAGAGTATAGCGAGCTTGACACCACAACAGCAAGCTCACCTTCAGGCACAGCAGGCACAACACGCGCAATTACCTCTTGTTCAACAACAGCAGCAATTGGAGAACCTGAAACAGCAGTTGATGCAGTCTAGGATGCGTATAATGGCTGCTCAGCAACAACAACAGGCGACCCCTACCCCCCAACGGCAGGAGCAAATTGCACACGCTGTGAAAATGTTACAACTATTGCATTTGCAACTTCAAGCGTTAGTGTCTGTGAGTTCGGGCAACGGTACTGTGACGGGATCAGGGGGTGTAGGGGTAAATGGAGCTGTGTATAATGCCGCTCTCGTGCAGCAACAGCAGCAACAGAACGCGCAGTATTATCAAATGATACAGCAGCAACAGCAGGCCATGCTGCAACAAGCGCACGCGGCGAAGGCGCAGCAACAGGGACTTCCAACTCCCACATCACCTGTAACTGCAACAACGCAACCGCAAGGGCAACCAGCCAGCCAAACCCTGAACCCTCAACAGCAGCAACAGCAGCAGCAAATGGCGGCAAGACAACTTCAGCAACAGCAGATCATGCAGCAACAGATTATCCAGCAGCAGCAACAACAACAGCAGCAGCAGTTCCAAATACAACAGCAACAGCAGATGCAAATACAGCAACAACAGCAAATTCAACAGCAGCAACTGCAGCAGCAGAATAAGGTCAACACGCCACCTGTGCCAACCACAGGTCAAGATGGACAACCAAACAATGGAATCCAACCGGCCACGCCTTCCGCGACAAAAGCTGAACCAACAGGTGATGCCGCAGCCTCATCAGCCAAACCGCACAAATAGGGTTCGTTAGGATTTAAACGCGACGGAAGTATAAAGAAAACAAATAGCAGCCGACTCAAATGTATAAACGGATTTTTTTAAAAATCTCTAAATTGTACAAATAATAAATTAACATACATATATACAGTCAGCTGATTTTCTTTGCTGCGTTGCTATTAAATACCATAACTGCCTTCGTCCTTGATAATAGTTACAGCTATGATAACATGTGCTTGTGCAATCTTTTATTTAATGGTTTATGTCAAGTTGGGGGCTTACCGGTGTACATTAGCCTTTTATTGAATTTGCTTTTATAGTACTTTTGATATGTCGTATCAAAACATGAAGTAAGCTGCCCCGACCTGCACGTTCTATATTCGTTCTGGTTGAACTTTATTTCAACTTTGGTATTGATTTAGGAACGCGTCGGAAATACCGCCTACTGTCTCATAATTAGTTGTTGGTTTTTGACGGAATTGGTATACCAGCCTTAAATTATAGCGCACAGTCTTCGCGTGTGATTTTATGATGGCCTGCATGAAACTGCTTAATGTGTCTGTACGTTCCTTGCATGTATTGTATAGCTACCGTTAGCACATGGCTTACCGTGCCGAATGATACACCTTGTTACTTCAAATGAACACTCCATTGACGTCCATATGCGTCCACCTGCCCATCCGCAGCGTCTACATTATTGTGTGTTCTTGTATTCGGTGCAAGAGGGTAATTATGCGCAAAAAAAAAAGTGTATCATGAATCGCTTAACTTCTTATGCGCAAGTACTACTCAGCTAAAATCTATTTGGCAGGTGCGTATCCACTATCTAACAATATTTTGTAAAACGCGCGGGTCAACACGGGTGTTCTCGTGTAGTGTCAAGTCCAACCCCGGAAGGAATATTATTATCGTTCGTGCCCTGTACACATGAAGATGTTAAAGATGTGAGACCCTTTATGGCGAATTTGCTGATACCATTTCCACCACTGTCCCCGCTTCGAATACCATATTCATCCAGTGTTGCCGTAGGATTTGTCTGTCCGTGCACTGCAAACCGCGCACACTCGGTAAACTGTTCATCAGTGACGTGTAACAGCTGGGCCATAGCGTAAAGCGATGCCATCGCCTGAGCGACGTGTGTAATCGACTCTTGAGCTATTAATTCCTTTGCATATTCCTCCTCTGTCGTCTGTTGTGGGTACACATCCCAATAATCATCATCATCATTCTCCTCATTCTCATTCTCGGCATTGACACTGTTATTTGACGCCAATTGAACTAGTGTATCACTCTGCTTCGTTAATATGTACATGCATTAGTCGTGTACAATGTTTATCCGTAATTGGTATGTCTGGACTGTTGGCTGGCGCGGTTGTAAGGAGTATGCATGTATCAGTGATTGTCAACATACTATGTAGTCTAATCAGTATTCATAGGAGTTGTAGTACATTTACAATCATGTGTTGCTTGTTGGAAGACATGAGGATTCGTATATATATATGACTTCATGTGGTATACTTGTTCATATTTCTTCAGTCATTTATACCTATATGTGTGTTCACACTGGCAAACAAGTTCAACGTCTAGCTCCTATTCCCGACAACGAACAGTGCTCTAAGAAATAGGAGTGCTTAAAACATTGATTAACATTCCTACTTACCACATTTTGAGTACCTTGCCCTCCTGCTTTCTTTGTCGTTTGGTATATGGCGGTCTCGGCAGTTGCTTTTGCGAGCAGCTGTAGTATATCTGGCCTAGCCGTTGATGATTCAACCGGATCTGCTTCGTAGGTCGTATGAGGCATGAAAACACCATATGAAGTTGTTCAATCTTACAATGGTACTGCATATTCGAGGGTGTGTTCCATACAATATCGTATGTATGGCATACAGCTTGTCACTATGGATTCGCGTGCATACACGTGTACATACCATTAACCATCACAGTCTGGTAAAATCGCCACAAGTCCCCTTCAAGAACAAGTTCGACCGAGAACACGATAGGTGATCCATGTGCCTGTAAAATTTGTCAAAGTGAACAGAATAATTCTACATTTCACTTCTTTCATACTACAAACAAGCAATATTATATATATACGTCTACCTGTAGATACATTGGTGAACGAAATTCGTATACTTTACATACTTCGCCATAGTGGTATGGAACTCTGCAGTATGTATGAGAACACGATAGGTGTTCCATGTGCCTGTAAAATTGTCAAAGTGAACAGAATAACTCTACATTTCACTTCTTTCATACTACAAACAAGCAATATTATATATACGTCTACCTGTAGATACATTGGTTGAACGAAATTCGTATACTTTACATACTTCGCCATAGTGGTATGGAACTCTGCAGTATGTATCTCCGCTGGTCTCGAATGTCACTACCGTGCCACTCCGTTCATCTAACTTCAGGGTCTCGTTCCAGTTCAATATGGCCTGTCCATCCTCCGCTATTTGAGGTGAGCATAGTTAAAAGTACGGATTTTTGATTGTTACGGTGTGGTTGCAAGGTTAGTTACGCGGTTTATTGTGCCATTTATTAGTGGAGTGTAATATGAGTTCTCTACATACTTGACAAGTAGAACGTTAATACGAGCCACTTACATTGAAAGTACCATTCTGTCTGGTCAGGACTCTGGTCGGCCATATCCAAGAACTGGTTTCGCCGACTTGCGCATGTTAATTCCACTAGTTCTGTAATGTTCGATATATACGTATGATGGAGAGGGCGCTAGTACGGGTTAGCACTATGTTTACTCAAGACATATGAGTTCCTAACATGTCACCCCATATACATACACGCTATGCGCCGCGGTGAGGCATCTACACCACGCGAAAAAAAGCCAAGGATAGAAGTGTACACTTCCACGCACATCCCGTGCACATGTATGTTCATATACAGACATTTAAGCATGCGTTCAAAACGTACATAAACATATAGATTGTTGAATACATGCATATTAATCGCCAGACACGTACAAGTACGGATCACATACGGTGAAAATCCTTTCGTTTTAAAGCCGCCAATGTGCACCTAGCAACCTCCACAGCCTCTGACATCGACATTTTCAGAAGTACACGACAGCGCAATCAGAACAAATACGTTGGTTGTTTGAGTAACGTAAGATACTGATAGTATTTAATGTGTGTCTGTGAACAGATGTGTTGTGCTTGTCTGTGAAAAGATGTATTGTATGTCTGTGAACAGTGGTATGTGTGTCTGTGATGTTATGTGTGTCCGTAAGTGTATGTGTGTGTGTCTGTGAACAGAGGTGTGTGTGTCTTGTGTGTCAGTGGTGACATTTTTTGGCGGTCTTTTGATGACACGCACACATATAGATACGATACGAACATGAATATACATAGACACAAACATATATACATGTATACATACATACATAGATATATACACGAATACACACTTAGCCACAAGCACATACATACCTGCATTGGTCAGAGAACTTTACCTGATAAAGGTAGTCTACACTCTTCTAACAGGCTTTCTACGGACCGTCATTCCGACAAGTGATAGGAAAGCGGTTAAATGTCACTGTCACATTGGTAGACTTCACAACTACGAAACAGGCTGTTATTGTAGTTTAAGAGTATTAGTTTCACAATATATAATGTCGTTGTCCAATCCTATCGTCGTGATCGCTGGTGCCACTGGGGGCATTGGCAGAGCTATCTCTACATATTTTGTCAAAAACGGATTTCAAGTCGCAAGTATGTATGCACTCTTACGTTGGTGAATGTTTTGATTGTGTATATTTAAATTGATATTAAAAACGCAATAGTGAACAAGTTTGCAGGTACATCAGCCCGCCGTTATATCACGTGTGCATTGAATCTTTGTTAGAAATACTATACACATTTCGATGATAAGACTGTTGATGAACCTTATTTTATGTACATTTCGAAGCGAATCAATATTTTCGTATCGTTACGGAAACGAATGAAATTTTATTTCCCACTACATCCATTCCTTCCTTTGCCCACACTACTGTGCTAATATACGACAATAGTGATATCCTTTCTCAAAATACTTTCGAACATATATATTTATTAGTTCTGGGACGTAGTATCGACGTTTTGCAGTCCTTCCAAAAAGAGCTCCAACGGTCTAGTTTGGATCTGACTGCCTCGCCCATTGTACACTATAGTCAGTGCGATGTAACTGACAGTGACAGTGTGAATAAAGCAATCAAGGTACTACAGTACAACAGATGCGGTGAAGCCACTTTGTAAATGATGATATGACAGAGTGTATATATACTCAAACATATAGAAAATATTATTACAGGATGTTGTGGATATTGTGGGTCCGCCTGATATCTTGATAAATGCTGCAGGAGTGGCCGAGGATGCTCTTCTTCTGCGCTGTTCAGACGATACTTTACAAAAGGTCATCTTTTGACGCGATTGCATGGTTCTATTCCTTCCACATAATGCTTGTTTACCACTAGTTCTCTGGTGAATAACTTAAATCGATCTCATATAGCACATGTTTACCACTAGTTCTCTTGTGAATAACTTGAATCGATCTCATATAACACAGAACATTAACACGAATCTTAGAGGGCCCATGCTGTTGTCAAGGGCCGTATTGATGTCTATGATTCGACGAAAATGTATGCATGGGTGTTTCTTGAATTTTTCGTTTCATGCAGTGATATAGACGGGCATTTACTTTCTTGCTGTGAAATACAAAAATTAGAATCAAGCATTCGGATACAGTTCTATCGAACTACACACATGCAGATAATGTTATGTATCTGCAAGCATATACTTTTGTAGAGACATGCCTGAATAACAGATCGCAAGCACTGCAATGATGCGGGGAAAGAGAAACACGAGTGGACTTACCCATTTCTATCGTGCATCCATATGGTATAATACTTGTGAACCATACGAGAGCTCGAATGGCAACTAAACCTCATGTACTCACAATAGTGATACGTGTCGCCAGATATAGTCCGAATTTTGATGTGATGATTTGCTACCCTTCTATGTACGAATGCTTGGCAATTGTCAGAAGTTGGTTACTACATTACTAAATTGAGCTCCCTCCACTCAACGAAACATTTCTTTTTTATTTGTGAACAGCCGGATGTATTATAAACATTGGGAGCGTGGTTGGCAGCTATGGTAACGCTGGGCAGTGTGCGTACGCTGCTTCAAAGGCCGGTTTAGTCGGTTCGTAGTGAAGTATCGTGTTTGCTCGCATTTTTTCGTGTCCATGAATGCAACACACGATCCCGAAAGACGTATATATGCTTGGTCGCGTTAACTCTTATATTTTAACCATGGACAGGATTCACAAAGTCTCTTTCCAAGGAAGTTGGCAGTCGAGGAATTCGCGTTAACCTGATATGCCCCGGCTACATTACCACGCCCATGACAGAGGACTTGCAAACCCAGCAGGTCGAAAAAATCATACAAAATACCTCATTGAAACGCCTGGGTACTCCGGATGACATTGTTGAAGCTGTAAAGTTTGTATCGTCATGTACATTTATGACAGGACAGGTACCCGTTTTCTCTTTTTGTTCGAATACCTGTATATATGTAGATTTGTATACCACTTTACGTTCGTGAAGGCGACCAGATTGGTTGTGAGCATGTGGGATATTTTACTTTGGTTTTAATTCCCTCCACCTCTTTTCTTGTGACACGTCCACATGCTAGCTACTTACGAGCCTCTCGTCTTGCATGTTCCTATCGCTACATACTGACAACGTCATGTTTTGGATCATAATAGGTAATACATGTCGATGGAGGCCTTTCCTTGTAGCCGACGGCGTAAGTTCCGAAGTCCACAGCAATTGATAGTAAAATCATATTTAACTGGTATAAGGAACCATTTTGCCTTCTCTCACAAATAAATAGATGTACCATAAAGTTAGGAAACAAACTGTGTAACTGCTTTCCGTCGGACTAGTTGCGTGTTCATTGCGTGCATATAACCTGCTCACTAGTTGTGCATACCATAGCAAACACAAATCCCACGCAATTGCTCGTTTCGATCAGTGTAGTTTTCGTTCATTGGGTGTTTTGATTTAGGTTTAGTTTTGAAAATAGATCTTTGTATGATGCGTGTTATTCTTAAGGCTGCTCGTAAAATATCTGGTGCACACACACATTGTACAGTATTCGCATACATTCTAACTTCGTCTGTCCAAGTAATGTGAGAGGGTTTGGTTTGAAGAGTGTGTACATAGATGTTCTGGTATTATCCTTGCTTGCTCGTTTGTATGTTGCCTTTACTTTTTGCACCGGATTTCATAGCTGTAGGCCTCCGAGTGACGTGCTATTTTATTGATTGAGAGTCATCTGAATGTACAAGGGGTTGCTGTACTATTGACGAGCTACGAACACTAAAGTGTGTTAGGTGTGTTCAGTCTACACACAGAAAAAACGCTTTCACTTAATCATCACGCACTTGATTTCTTCATTGCCACCGTTTTCCGTGGTTGCAGCACTCCATACAGCTACTAAATAGTTGCCGGACTCGTGCAGCACTCTGAACGTTGATAGCTCGAGTTGCGTTGTTGTAGATGTACAAGCTAAAAAGGTTTAACAAGTCTTCATTCCGCATTCGTAGCTTTCTCAGAATCTCGGCGACAATGGGTAGTGTGGTAAATGGTTTAAGGCGCAGTGAACGAATTAGAAAACCGTCCACAATCAACGACTGTTATCCGTTAGTCTCTATAAGAGAAACTCATCGAAAGGAATCGTCGAACGACACCCAACCAGTTAGCCGTAAACGGAAAATAGCTGTGGGAAGTGATAAAGACAATGTACAACGATATGAAAGTATAAACGTGTTACCGAAAACCAATTCAACGGGTGTGCAAGAATCCACAACTGTCAAAAAAAGCTTGAAAGCGACGAAGGAAACGACAACGCCAGTGTCCTCTAATACAGTACGTGTTGGCGAAGATGGGCTTGACCGTTGTTGGTGGTGTGCGTCAGATGAATTATATAGAAGTTATCATGATAATGAGTGGGGGATACCTGTTCATTCAGATAACAGGCTGTTTGAAAGCCTTTGTCTTGAGGGCGCGCAAGCTGGGTTAAGTTTTCTAACTATTCTTAAGAAACGAGAAAATTATCGCAAGATTTTCCTCGGGTTCGATATGCAGGCGCTATCCGCTTTATGCGAAGACGATAAATTTCACAACACAGCGATGGAGAATGATGGCATTGTTCGCCATCGTGGGAAAATTTTATCCGTAACAAGTAATGCACGTCTGGCTCTCGATATTGTCAGGGAATACGGAAGTATGGATGCCTATTTCTGGGGTTATGTGAACGGAAGGACCATTATTGAAAGAAACGGTTCTATTGGTAGCCCTAGTGCCGATGAGAGTGTGAAAGTGTCAGAGAGTAAGATTGCTATTGTTGTGCATCGTGAGAAAGGAGCAGCCATGGAAATAGGAAAATCCATGTCAAAAGATTTGAAAAAACGTGGCTTCAAGTTTGTTGGCCCCACAATATGCCATGCATTTATGCAAGCAGTAGGTATGGTGAACGATCATCACCCAAAGTGCCATCGTTTTACCTCTGTCAATTCCAAGATTTAAACCCTATACGTGGTGTCAATCATTACTGTCTAGTCACGAATTTAAAATGGCATCACATTTAACCAACTTTTACTAGATTTGAATAGTCCAACTGCTAAACACAATATAATAATGCAGTCCTTACTATAGTAATAAAACGGGCAAATAGAAATATTATGTGTGTGTTTTCACGTGCTTTATTACAGGAAAACAATTCTCCCTTATTCAGGTTTTCCAATGGTAACTAAATACTGTAGGTGTCAATATATTTCTTGAAATAGTAATTACCCATTCTATCTCTAATGTCTATGTCGCACTGCAACCGAAATCGCTTAGCTAATATGAAAACAGACTACGATGCAACGTATACTTTGCAACTAGCACTACAGATCTCCCAGAAAATGAGTTCACTGATGTATTTTCGACACGGGTTGTCTGTGTATGTACAGCTTATATTGTTGAACAAGCGTTTTGTATACCTATCTCCCGAGGACACTATTCTGCGCTTTGTAAGTATTATTAGTCTCACTAAAATACTACGCATGTGAAATGTTTCTTTCATGCGTAAGTTGGCTATTGTGTAACACTTTTTGCACCTTGTTTGTGTGACTTCTCAATCCTAGCTTTACGTACAGCCATGGCAAAGCAATTCGATCCATCGTTGTTGAACAAATCTTCGTGTAGCTCCTGTTGTACAGCGTTTTCGGAATACATGAAAAATAAACCAAGACCGATTCGAATCAGTGCAGATGGACTCCCAGTATTTAGTACATGGAAAATGAAACTCATATATCATAGTGTTGCAACTGATAACAATTTGACTCATACACACGCGCCCAACGGCCAATATTCAACTGGGTGATGGCAGCTTTTACATGTATGCATGTATGTATGTATGTATGTACTTTGATGAAACAATCACATACACACCTGGACTTCTTTGGCAATGCTCTCACTTCGAATCTTGGCCTCGAGCATGCTTGGGGGATAAAACGACCTCTCGTATTTTTCTTTCTTGTGCGTCCATGCAATATCCAACTCGTTATCCCCTAAAACCATAGAAGGAACATTAGAAGGCAAACAGGTTGCCAAAACACTTTCGTAAACACATTGAAAAAAGGATGCCACAAAACTACACAAACACAGTCTGGCTATCTTCACTTGCTCTCTCAGACTGCCACGGATATGTAATATAACATTACATTGTTCCCACATATAATAAGCCTTGGACAATAACGTCAAAATTCTACTTACATCGAACACCACGTTTTTTCTCTTTTTTTTCATGATCAGAATCTTGTTCTTGGTCTCTTTTCCTTCGAAAACAACTCTGCAATTGTACGCATCAAAATGATGTTGAAAATTTGATGAATTGAAAGAGTAAAACTTCATTGTTCTTCAACGTTTCGAACAATAGTTCTACCTTGAGGTAATGGAAACTACAGAGTTCAAGGGACAAAAGTGATGCTGTATGATCAATCATTTCCATGCATTGCTTTACACGCACGACTAAGCAAGACCAACACGCTACTCGTCGACATGTTCTAGCGTCATGTACTATTGATCTTTCAATTCGTCTAATATTGTAAGTATTGAATACTCTCCCCTTGACAAACGAATAAATATATACATACTATACAACTATCAATATCACATGTTCAGCGTACATCTAACAAACACTGACACACTCAATACCTTGACAGGCCTTTTCAACTTGATCTCATCCTCTAATGTATCATCATCACTATCATCCATCTGAGGCAATGACGAAAGCTCGAAATCAATGTCGTTCTCGATGTTGTTTAGCTTATGATACCTACGTTAGTGAACAAGCACAGCCTAACGTCAAAAATTATATATATACTAGATTCGCAGTTGCACATGACCAGAACAAGAAAACAAACGAAGGACAGTTGCGATGATGCAGTCTGTTAGTATCTTTCCGAAAACTCGCCTCACATATTGAACTTGGATTTCATGTAACAGTTACGAATACCTTCTTGATCCCCGTGATGAAGTGTAATTTTTCTCTGGAAATACCGTTTCTTTGCATTTGGAACATCCACATCCCTTCCAGCCCTCATATACTAGTATAAGCTATAAGGTATTTAAATTATGCGCAAAGGAAACAGAAATTCAAGCATGTGTAGTTGAAGAAAACAAAAAAGAAAGCAATTGCGAAAGCAATTAGCGGGGGTATCAGGTTGAAGACATTTTACAATCGTGTTCCCCACGAATAAACAGAGAAGTCTCAAAATTTTAGTCCTTCACAAGTACATGATGCAACATTCTTAGCTGGTGCAATAGAGATAAACATCCTCTTTCTACTATGCGCATGTATATATAGATTTACTCTCGTTCGTAACCATCGAAATACATGTAAATATAGGAAGTGAAAAAACAAAAAGACGACACACATACATGAAACAATAATCACCCACCTGTCCATCTACCACCGCTTCCGGGACTTCATCGTTATTGTCTATCTATTGAGTAAGGAGAAGAAGAAGATAGACAGTACTATGAGTAAAAAACGCAACTACAAGGCCATCGTAAAATGGTCACGGTAAGTGATTCATGGTCATAAGGGTAACAATACTGAATACCATTGATACCAAGTAACAGTGTCAAATAACTCAACAGAAACGGTCGAATAAGTATGTTCCTTGGTCTTTTGTGCGCCTTACGTGTATCTTACGTTGATACTTATAAATCCTTTCAACACACTCACGACTAAAGTACGCTGATAATCTATTCCTACCAAACGACAGGCCCGTGGTACATTATTAATTCATATCAACGTACCTCATAATTATGATAAATACACAATATTATGATAAATACACAGAACCTACTTGTAGCATTTCTTTAGTGTCCGGATCAAACAAAAACGTCAACAGTCCCTCTGAGTCGATGACACGTTCATACTCATTGTTGGACTCAGAATTCGGGAAACAACACACCAAAATGGAATTAATATAGTACCACATGATCAGTAGGTAATGTACAGGCAAGGCAAGGAAAGAAAGCAACGTACACGCACCATGTATACTAGTAGTACTGGTGAGGTACTTCTGTGAACTTTTACATTAAATTGTTAAGTGATGCTTATTCTGTGAGTGCGATGATTGCGATGATTTAACTTTGATAATACAATAAAGTGGATTATTATATGAGATTATCGGGGTGATTAAGTACCCAGCTAACAAAATTTAACACACTTTCGCTTGTATACCAACCATTTTCGTCCGTTACCAATATTATTTTTGTTGCCGTATAGAAAAACGGCATTAACGCCAAATAAACTTGTAGCACAATAAACAATAATCCGTATTTTTACTGTATCAATACAATCTGGATTTGGGATGAACGTTCGCAAAATGCCACAGAATAGAACTCAATGGGAAATGATCAATTGCACTAAGTAAGCACTTGTAACATATACGCCCGTGATTGGTGGCACTTGTTGATTGAACTTCCATCAAACGTAAAACCAAAAGGACATAAGTCCTACATAGTCATAATGGTATGCGCTGCGATAAGAGGATATGTAGGAATTGACGCCGGCACGCAAGGATTATCCGCTGTTTTCTGCGATGCGGATTTAAATGTCCTGGCTAAAGGCGAGGTGGAATATGACATTCATACCAACCCCTTACAGCCGAGTAGTTTTGAGCAATCGGCGAGTGATTGGGAAGTGGCTTTGAAACGGGCTATGTGTCAGCTTAGAGCAAATATGTGCAAAGCAGGAAACGGCCACTTTGAGGTGTTGGCGATTGGGATTTGTGGACAAATGCATGGAGAGGTTCTTGTTGGGGAAGACAACAAAGTTCTCGGACGTGTACGTATATGGTGTGACGGCAGAAATGGGGATGAAGGGGCTGAGTTGACCAGACTTTTTGGCGTAAAGGTATGTTTCAAAGGAATGAAGTATGTTCATGAATATGTAGTTCGAGTTATAGTTATGATGTCTATCCAATCTCCTTCATGCGAAACTCCAATGAGTTTAAGTGTATTTCTATGAGAGTGAAACTTAAAACCGGAGCGATCACAACGAATTTCCGAGTTTAGTCACTCACAGGTTGGTATAGTGGCGTTTTTTAATACTGAATGGTATACTGCATCCACTGTAAAACACAAGTATTTGAAATACTAATACTTTATTCTGATAACTACGACTATATCTACAATCTTTTCGTTCTATCTATATCTATTATTTAGGGTTAGGGTTTAATTGTTTTACGCATACGCATCCTGTTCGTTTTGTATGAGTGCTTTTATTCAACATGAAGCTTGATAATGCACCATCTCACCATTAGGTACCCAAGCGAATGACCGCCGCTAGGTGGTTGTGGACTGTACGTAACAATGTCGAGCAAGCGAAGGCTGTACATCATATTACCACGCCTGCTGGATGGCTTAGTCATATACTCACAGGTGAGTGGTACCTAGGTGTAGGGGATGCCTCTGGGATATTTCCCATCAATCAGTCTACCATGAACTATGATGGCAACCTAATGCAAGTGTACGATACGCTGGTAGCGGGATACGAGGTAAAACTACTCCGTGACATGCTACCAGTTGTCAGATGTGCTGGTCAGAGCGCGGGCGTACTAACCGAATCGGGATCTGACATCATGGGACTTCCTGTTGGAGTTCCTGTTTCCCCGGCTGAGGGTGATCAGCCTGCAGCCTTGGCCGGGGCATTCATTGGAACGGCTGGCACTGTGTCCATCAGGTAGATGTAAGTCTACAATGTGTTTAATTAATACGTTACATGTCTAATCTTTCGTATCACTGCTCAGCAATTTTGGCCTGTTTCGATAATAACCATACATGGAGTTTCGCTTTCACCCACATGTATAACACCGGTGACTACGTTTTGAGTTTTTATGTTTACTGAATTATGGAATGGCCATGTGTGCATACGGCACCATTGCGTATATCATTCTCGCGATTTTGTACTATCGGTCACTAATTATATCTTGTTGATATTAAAACTTCAGCTTCGGTACTTCAGTTGTTGGCAACTATGTGTGCGACCGACCCTTTGAAGGGGTATCAGACAGTATCGACCACTTTTGTGCTCCTGACGGTAAACCAATCAACATGGTGTGGCTTAGAAATGGTACCACTTTTATGAACTGCGTGGTGGAGATGTTTGGTCAGGTCATGGGCAATAGATCAGACGAAAATCTTTTCGGTGAGAATAGCAACGATGATCGAGCGACTAGGTTTGAAGCAGTGCTAGGTCTCGTGTTGGCGGCAGAACCTGATTGTGGCGGTATATTGGCGATACCCTTCATGCATGACGAGCCTGGGCTCGGGGTTGATCGCGGAGGTATAGCCACTGTCGTAGGCTTGAATAATACTAACAATACTCCTGGTAACATGATCAAGGCAGCGCTCTTGTCGGCCATGTTTAACCTACGTCTGGGTTGGGCGGCTTTAGAACAGCATGGGAATCGAACAGAAGAGATTGTACTTTCCGGTGGTATCACACGAACACCGGAGACTGGGCAGATCTTAGCCGATGTATATGACGTGCCTGTGTCCTTACCGCCAACTGCAGACGAGGGTTGCGCGCTTGGATCTGCAGTACTGGCCAAGTTCTTGGTGTGTTTTGCTTTTTTGCTTGTTTGCTCCTCTTGGTATGATTTGTAGTGTGCTCCAGTACGGCCGTAACATCTATCTATTTCGTGCACTGTAAGTGAAACACTTGTCCATTGTATAATTTCAACACAGCGATACAAGCAATCTAGCGATGAAGGACAGATGGATTGGTCTTCGTTCTTGACGAGCCTTTCCCAAAGGAGAAAATGTAGACGTTTTCTACCTAATACTGAAGTTGTTCCTAAATACCAGACAGTTTATAGAACGTATAAACGACTTTTAACGTTGCATACAGCGTTGGACGAAGCCCTTCACTGATGACGTCCTCATCAGCGATAATAATATAATTGATAGACATATTCGACACAGCAACGCCGATGTAAATAAATAAAACGAGCGATGGTAGCAGGTGCGCACTCGACCACATTAGAGTCAGCATTTTACACGGCACCACAGCTATAGTGCGATTCTCCAAGACAACGAAAAGTCTGAACGAACAACGACTTGGTGGTATATTCACTGAATGTCTACAGCTACTTAAACTCTTGTTATAACAGCTTGATGATGAATGAACGTGTCAAGTTGTTCGTGTATTGTATTGATTTCACATTCTTGAGGATTCAAAGGTACCTATAACTGAAATACGTGCTGAAGTACAACACCAGCACTATAAGAAAAACCAAGAGACTTGATGAAAATTCACTTACATGATAGTAGTATGGATATACTACCTGATTAGCCAACCGCATTACGTACGATCGCAATAATATGCTGCTAGATAATTCACCCCACAAACAGAGTTAGACTGAGTTTAAGGAGAATCATTTATTATCATCAAAACCGATTCAGATCTATTTGTACCATTTTCCTCCAGCAGATTAGTAGAAACAAAAATAGGCCGAATCCACGAATCGAACGTGAGACCTCGTGCACCCAAAGCGCGAATCATACCACTAGACCAATTCGGAACTGAATATTTTGATCATTTAACATATTCATACAAATAAACAAAAACGAAATAACCATATCCCAATGATTATTCGTACGAATGTTTGTGTGATGCATTATTAAGAAGGCATATATGCATCGTACAGGATATACCTTCATTCTTATTGTATTCATCTGAATGGATCTCTTTTCACAATATTGATTTAAAATTTACCCATAGATGTATACAAAAGACTTTCAAAACCGTGTATGTTTTTATCGCTATTTCAGTCTAGTCGTATTGTACAAGAATAGCATGAAAAACTCTTGCAATAGCAAGTTGAAAAATGAATGCATAGTAAGAAATATCGAGAAGTCAGGTTACAAGTACAGCCCAAGTAATTTATATAATATTGATAAATGGCCTACCACAAACCTTATTCTACTACCAGAAAACATATTCAAAGAATGATACTGAACAACCTAACAAGTACACTTATAATTGCACCAATTTAATCGTTAGTGTTATATTATTAAGACGAGAGAAGGGGACGAGGCACGCTGTAGGGTTTAAAAGGCTTATGTGTGAGCGAGGTGAAGAAAAATGCGGTTCGAAACCAGACAGCCAGCCAGGAAACTTTCATAATCAACATATATAGTTATTAATAATATATAAATATCAGTTCCGAATTGGTCTAGTGGTATGATTCGCGCTTTGGGTGCACGAGGTCTCACGTTCGATTCGTGGATTCGGCCATTTTTACCACACCTTGAATGGAAACATTCGAGACAAGATATCCTTTATCCTTGCATTGGTACAAACCAACTCGCGATGTATCCTTCTTGCATTTATATGTTATAACCCATCGAGCAAAAAAAGGGTTCACATTTAAAGCCTTGGCATGTTTGAGAGATTCGGAGTACTTCGGTATTCACCAAACTCCTTTATATGCATACATACTAGAGAGAACCGGACATCAGAAATAATATGAAAATTTTCGTGTTTGCTTAAAAAACAGTTGAATACCAAATATTACAATGGATTATAAAGTATCCGAAAAATATATCAATGGCGAAATCCACGAATCGAACGTGGGGCCTGACCCACCCTAAGGGTCAATCATACCACTAGACCAATTCCGCACGTCGTGGAGACATATTTTTTAGATAAGAATAACTATACTATAGGTCGGTCGTTCCTTCTAAGCGAAATATACGCAAGCTACTTGTACACAAGTTTCTTACAAGGAAGTGTTGGTCGTTCGTTATTCATGAGTACAAAATAAGTATTCCACTCTCCCTATATTCCACAAATATATTCACCCCGATAGCGTATATGACGGTATAACCGACATCCGATTGCAAATTATACGCAGCATGTATTTAGACACTTTCTCCGAAAATTTGCATACCAAAACGAATTCGGGGGTGAAACATCACACGCACATACACAGAATAGAGCACGGAAGAAAACAATGAATTGAAATTCCGACAGAGCGAAAATAGGCGCAGAACTCTCGCGAACGTAGTTTTGTACTAGATATACGCTCGTGCAATAAACTAACAGAATTAATATGAGGCAAGTTGCGAGTTTATGCAACATGTGCCAAGGAGGGTATTAACTGCATATGCCTATATTTATTCGCTCACAGTTGGAACTTCAAGAAGGCTTGACTTATATTTGTATTTATCTACTCACGTGAAAACTAGATGCTCATGTGTAAATTCTTAAAAACAAACTCGAAAATTGCTTTGGCCTAGTTCAAGCTCTAATAAGATCCCCAAAAGACACAGTTTACAATATATATATATATATAATTTAAGGGAGCGACTATATTCGAACTCATATCATCATAACAATAGTATATCCTCTGGCAGGCCTGAGCTTGCCCGTAATGCTGACGCCATTACCCGCCACTTTGGACTACCACAGGCCAGTTTAAACACTTCGCCAGGGTTAGCAGTCGGGCGCATGCTCAAATACAATCTTGCGAGTAGGGCCAGCTCCGAATTAGTTGTCGAATATTGCCTCCACCAATTCAACGACTCGGTGTCGGAGTCCGTTATGCAGCAAGAGGCGGAAACAAAGCTCGAGACTTCCATATCTGTTTTATCGCCCTGATCCTCGACATCCATGAATAATTTGAGTTTCTTTTTCTTCGGTTGTAGTACGTTTGTAGTGGTAGCAACAGCACCTTCGACAGTAGGTTGAATCTCGTCGGTGACGTCAGGGGGGCTGTGTGTAGACGTGAGCGATATTGGTGTCGACGTAACGGTTGTTCCGTTAGATTCAGTGGGGGGTATATGTAACCGTGTTTCACGTTGCATCTGCATGTAGCGTTGTTGTCTATTTTCTTTCAGCTCTCTACTTTTTCTCTTGACGGTCGCTTCTAATAGCATATCGAATTGTGATACCTCACCATCGCCGTCATTATCATCATGGGATAGTTGTATAAGATTTGACATCATCTTCACCAGTCGAGTAGCGTGACTCATGGGGTCCAGGAAGATTGCGAGTTGGGCAGCCTCCGGAAAAAAAGACAATCGGAAAAATTTGTTTGCCACATTCGTGCGAATGTCCGTCAACATCTGCACATATATTGATTATGTAAGTAGGAGGAAGGAAAGGTAAAGAAAAGAACTAGATAGTCGCATGTGAGCTTGTTGTACTATATGGGCATAGTGATTACGCAGCTCTCCTGAAGTACTTAAACGTGAAAATACGTTTCAATCCAAACAGCAAACCTTGTTGGTTCATTGCTACAATACGCAATTTCCGAGATGTAACTAGTAGTAGGATATGATGACAACGTTTCCTAAAAGGCTGAACAAACCATCTAGCCTATGTGACCCGTAGCCACCACCACACTCAAATCGATAGCACTTCACTGCTACGTCTGCCCACCAACTCGATATATAAACTAGCAACAGTTCGAATCAACATACCTTTTGCCCATCAGTCAACAGATCAGAGTATAGCTTAACACCGCCGAATGCGCAATCGTGTGGTATCTTCATTTCAGTGGTTTCATATTCTATGTACATGGTTACAATCTTTGCATATGCGCCCGCTAGTGTAAGGCTCGGTTCATACAAGGATTGAGTCAAGCGTTTCCAGCAATGCACAACTCCGAGTACATCGGCTAGTTGTGACCACAATGTAAATCGCCGGCTGACCGCATAGGCAAACTCCTCTCTTATCTGATACGACAAACGATATATTATTAAAGCAAATGCAAGAATGTTGTGTGACACTATTGGAAGCGTGCATACGCGGTTCTGCTGTATTGCGCCAAGAATGTTGTATGATATTTTATATATATCACAACTCTTAATAATATGCACGAGCACGCAGAAAGCAACAACGAACAAATAGAGGTAAACATCAACAATAAGCGTGACAACTACACATATGCACATACCACACTTTTGTCAAATTCAAGAATGTTCCAAGTCTCAGACACGTCAGACGTAGAGTCCGGTTCTTCCGCGTCCACGCCAAGGTCGGAAAGGTATTTTATCACATAATCCTCGTAATATTTATCCAATACCGGCTTCAGCTCACACAATCGTTGGTAGACATCGAGAATCACATCCGCATAGGCTGTGTCGGGTGATGACATAAACGCTAACAAATGCCCAATGTTATCGGCAATTTCCCAATCCATACCCACAATTTCAACACATCTCCTCAAAATAACCTCTTGTGTATTATGGTTGAGAAATACTTTCAGCTGTTCACATATTGCTGTGAGGAGAGAACCTTTCCGTTCACTAAGATCACTTGTTGGCGAATTGGCATCGGTATCCTTAATGGACTCGCCATGATCTGCCTTTACGGAGGCCGTCACAGCATCCCCAATCGCAAGGGAGAGTCTTTGGGCCATACACCAATACGTATCTCCAGCGCTTAATGAAGCACTATTCTCTCCCTTGCTTTCAATGCTCGTTGAAGGGTTTAGCACATTGTTGAGTTCAGTATTTGATTTGGTAGTATGAATGGTTGTTGTACTTACTAACATAGCGTCGTAATCCAGACCAGTTACTTTCTTAAATCGTCTAGGTATGCCTAAATCTACGTTCGCACCTATATCAGAGTCAGGAGGTGCTGATATGTGTGGCCGGAAATGTGTGGCAGTACTCGACTTGCCACTACCGTGCAAATAAGTATCTACAGTTTTGTTTACTGGTACATCATCCATTGTTATCTGATGGGAAACCAGAGCCCAATCACTGGAGACATAGCTGACGGACAGATAAAGGGGCTGCACATGGGTTACGAAAGTAGTGTCATTCAAAGAGGGCCACTAACGCTTCATAGGGGGGTTTTCTTGTATTGTTAGACAATGTCTTGGCATATGTTTATGCATATTTTCTAACGCATACGTATTTCAAACATATTTAGCACGAATTCAAGCCCACATCCATGTACTGATGCATACAAACAAGCGTCGTGAAATGATAATGCGCAAAGACACATACCGAGACACGAGAAACAGCATGGCAAAAGGGCAGTGATCCGAAACCAGCTTGGGCCTCAACCAAATCATCACGAACGTGATTTCTAACACGTCTATACATGTCTACAACATAGCTGTCAATGGCCACTTTCGTAGGCATACTGTAGTGACAGGATCTGACAATCTGAAACATCATGGCTGTCGCCCCATTAGTAAGTGTCTCGGGAGGTATTCCCATCTTCGCGGACCACCAAGCAATGGCCTTAGCGTATGTTTCTTCTGATGTTCGTGTAAAGAAGATGAAAGGAAACACCGAGATATGGGTATATATGAGTGGACACGACCTACTTGTCAACTGATAACGAGTACTCAATTAACAATCGCACAAAATTCTTTTTTCGGATTACGTTTAACAAAAGACACTCAAATACTGCTTGTGTGGCGAACACACAGATTTCTTATGCACTAACATACCGTCATTCACGTATGATTTGGCCGTTGATGACGATGTATCCATGAACAAGTCGCCCACCTTTCGCTTTAGCACCCTTCCACGCTTCCTACTCACAGCTGGTCCTTCATCCATAAACCCAGCCCCATCCTTGACCAAGACTGTATCTTTAATATCTCTCTGGGCTAGATCATACGCCAGTGAGTGAGCATCCTTCCGAACCTCATAAGAACGTTTCTTCAGGTGCTGAGAGAGATTACTTTGAGAAATCAGTCTGAGCTTCTTCGAGGCTGATGTGAGAGGGCATATGCGACATACAGCATACTTGTTGCCAGTCTCTTTTTCACGTAGTATTACAAAGAACCTAATAACCCCAAATTTGATTTGAATACGCTTAGTAATTGGTCTTAGCAAAAATACACAGACAAGTCAGTGCCACGTGTTGTCAAAATAGCAATCAAAACGTAGGACAGACACACCAGAAAGGGGACATTGAACACAGACAAGGGACATTGTACCTTGCTTGAAAACAGATTTGCACGAACAGGAAATAGTTCGGGGTAAATGAAACACGCCACAAACCTGGAGTAGCTATTATTCTTGGACACTACAACATCCTCGGGAGTGAACTGTGAAGAAAACACCGAATTATTCCAAATGTCATTCTCAGGCCACATAGGGATGAATTGATCAATAATGTTATGGTCACCTGGTGTAACCATTCCAGAATTACTTCCCCTCATACTCCCGTATTGTAATACGTACGGTTGACCATGTTGCTGCTGAAGCCCAACCGCGGGGTTCTTTCGTGCCCTTCCAGTACCATCGCCCGCAGCTGCCATTGATCCCTTCTCCTTGATATATGCTTGCGCTTGGGCATAAGCTTGGGCGTGAGGATCGCCGGGGGTCTGATACTTCTGTTTGCGAAGATGTTGCGCCAAGTTGCTCGGATTGTAGTAGCGAATTGGCTTCGTGCTTGAATCAATAGGGCAAATGCGACAGAACGCGTATCTACACATGAAAGGAAAATTGGCCGATGCTTGATAAGAAGTATATACTCGACGAACAGACAATGCACAGACTTCGCACTACTTGTACAACATACACTACTGTCGCATGCATTTGTGGTTACAAAATATACTGTATGTATATTCAACCCGAAAATAATACAATTCTATATTACTTACTTCATATCTTCCCGGTTCTTGGCAACAAAGAAATATTGAGTGTACGCTGAATGTCCTTTCGATTGCTCTGTATCTTTTGTAAGTACAGCACTATGCATGGTATTTGCATAGAAGGAGTCCTCTGGCCATAGTTGAATAGGAGTACCCAAATTCATCCTAGTGCCTGGCGCACGTTGTGTAAGGCGAAGTTGCGATGCGTGCGATTCCATCACTGCAAGATTGAGATATCTGGAGAGCTTAACGACAATGCTAGACCAGTAAAGCTATGTAGAAAATCGTGCAAGTATTCTTGCGAGACTGCTAGCTCTCACAAAATGTGCAAGCATACAACGTACACTGTAGTGAATACCAACGTAATGGTATAACTATATGTGACAGATTGCTCGCACGTGCTATGTGCCATACTTTTTATCAAAAGATACAAACGAAATGGATTAGGCCACAAGATTCGTGTACATTGACATCATACCTGGAACAGTACGAGGACGCATGTCCTCATACGCGCGTCTATGAAAATCTCCTCCGGCGTTCGTCGATCTCTTGTTCAAGTGTTGCAAAAGGTTGGTTGAATTTGACACGCTTAACTTCTTGGCATCGTCTGTCAGTGGGCATATCCTACAATATCCCACCAATTTCCCAGATCCGGCGTCGCTGGGGTCAGTCAACAAAAGGAAATAACGTTCAAATCTTGCGAACTTTCCGCCTGTCCCCTGCCCACGGTTGTACTGCCTGGATAGAACCGGGTTAGACCAAAAATCGTTTAGACTCCATTGTAAAGGGACCAAACTATCCTCAGAACCTTCACCGTTCCCAGATCTGATATACTCGTGTTGCCCACCGTCTGCACGAACTCCGTTGGAGTGATCCGGAGGAGGGAGAGCCATTGAGTGTGCAAGGTCGATGCCCGGCAGTGCGAGAACCGACGGTGGGGTTGAGAGATCATCGTCTGCAAGAACTTCACCTTCCCCAACACTCATACCGTTCGCATTCATACCCAGCTGCGTCATTCGCGTCGTTGAATGTGAAATTATGTCCATCGATCGAAGCGCAGGCACTCGAAACGCACCGCACCGAGTCGATGTGTGTCGATGATCGCGGCGCGATGAAGAGATATAAAATAAATAAATAAAATTAAAACACCCGCCAAAAAAACTTTGCGTAGTGAGTGATAAGTGACGAGATGTGTATGTATAGATCGGTTCACTCACTCGCTTACGGTGTTTTAAGTTCGCTAAGTAGTACTATTAGGCTGGTGCGGCAGTTTATTAGTTGGATTTGTAGTTCTATGTGTGTTTGTGTTGTAGTTTTAAGTAGTAAGGTAAGAAACGGAATGGCTCCTAAAAAAATAATTATATTTATTTAAATACTAGAAGAAAAATAGTTTTAGCATTAATGGGTCCGTCCGTTGGTGATTGAATTAATACACCTACCCACAAGTCTAACTACTACAAGTAGGACTAGGAATTAATACATCCAACCACCCCACCACACCCAAGTCTGCTCCTACTACAACTACAACTAGGAATTAATACATCCAACCAATCACTCACCCACCCCACCTACAAATTTACAAGGAATTAATTACTACACTCACTTTAAGTTTAATAATACTAATACTACTACGAAGAATTAATACAGTCAGTCACCTTAAGCTTCTTACTACTACACTACTAGGAAATAATACACCCACCCACTACTACAACTACAAGGAATTAATACACCCACCCACTACTGCAACTACAAGGAATTAATACAACTCACTACGACTATTACTACTACTATCCCTATGTAGGTTCGTGTTCCAAAATTGCATCGGCACGGACACAACCTAAACCGCCGGGGGGCTACGGTTGGGCGTGGTGGGGCAATAGAGATCCGTCGTCGTACGATGAGTTACGTTTTCAGACATGTTTCCGTCATGTATATACTGTATCTACTATAAGATTACGTAGTAATTGAAGAAAACGCCGTTTTATTCTCCTCAGTTGGATTTAGCCTACGGTTGTCTATGTTGTGGCGGAAGGGTACCTCCTCGTGGCCTTATTCAAACCATTGTGACCCATTTTGCACACACATACAAACACACACACACAAACACACACACACACACACACACACACACACACACTCAAACAATCGCTGACAGCCTACAAAGACAGAATACACCCTGTCTGTATACATCGTATATTGCCCTATATTTGATCATGCCTGGAAAAGCCCAACCCCCGGAAATCAAAAAGTACGTTTATTTCCATTGTCCGTTCAGTACATTCGACTGTCGCGTACATTAGTCAAATACTTTACTAGGTCGAAGAGAAGTTTTTGTCATGTACCCTAAAGCCTCTATTTACTTTTGATTTGTTCGTCGAAGAGTTCTGAAAATTCTGGTTCAAACCTCAAAAATGTGTTGCTCCTAGAGAATGGGTTACTATACGAAATAGTCCAAAGACAGTCGAAGAAGTGGTGTGCGTTTACGTTACGTCTCATCATTTCATTACGACTTATGTCTTTGAAGTTGAGCGCAGTAGCTCGCATACACCCATTCATCTAACACACAGCACACGTATATACATACAATGCACACTCGCACTCACACTCACACTCACACTCACTGTGTTTGAAGTGTTTGAGTGTGGCTTTAATTAACACTGTTATTGGCCGTTATATTTGCGAAGAAGGGAGGATAGTTAGAATACATACGATCAAATTATCATCCTGTGGTACACTACGCTATCCAATATCATATGTAACGCGCAACGAACTAGGCGCAGTGTACATGTGAATACACGTCCATATGTTGGTATATATAGAAGGCACTTTGTGCCCTCGATCTGCAATGGTCCCGGATGATACACACATCATGACTCAAGTTGTTACATTCACCAACCTTACAAAATTGTAAATGTTCTCCTCCTAATACATCCAGGTTCTTGGACAAGAGAGTACAAGCTAAGTTAAATGGGAAAAGAATAATTACTGGTGTTCTGCGAGGATTTGATCCTTTCCTAAACATTGTTCTCGAAGATTGCGTCGAAGAACGCCCCAATAATGAGCAGAAGGACATCGGCATGGTGGTATGCATGCATCCCGTTCTAAATACGATAATATGTTGCAATTTTGTGGTGGAAATTTCTGTAGTATAAAGATGAGAGGTTGTGATTGTAAAGATTGGTAGTTATTGACAAAACTGCGAGTGTTGGCACAATCGGTGATGGTGGCTTCATTCCATACTACATCCGTTAGTAAGCGTTGCGTTGTTTTTATTTCTTCATTCATCACCTCTCGAGGTCTTGCTGTTGTGTTGGTGTACGCCCCTCATATATGTCACTGTTGTTCTTATGTAGGTTGTACGAGGTAACAGTATAAATATGATTGAGTGCTTGGATCGAATTTAAGTATGTTATAAAAGACAGCACCCTCTAAACGATGCAGAAAGGCAATTTTAGGCCAAGGTCATGTCGAACAATGAGCCGTCTACGAACTCCCTGTATACATAAATCGGAGACAATAAGAAAGCCACAACCACAGGCGTATTAAATATTATAATATTATGAAAGTATCGTGCAAGAATGGTTTATTGTGTGCGTTGATGAGGTTGAAGTATAGTCTTGAATACTTCGATTCGAACGAATGATATAGATTAATAACTCAGCGTTTGCGGTACTATCTCTCAATAACAAAACAAATCGTACTAACCACAACGCTCTGATAAGCAGCGTGATGTGTACTGAACCGTTACAAATGACGAAGGTAGGGTCTATATGAGCGAAATGCGTTATCTAAGTATGCCCTTTGCTGGTCAGCTCTATTTCAAATGATGCTTGTGAAGACATGAGCATCACAGACCTTCCTAAAACACTCCTACTAAAGAAATTATTTGTTCGTAGAGAATCTGCTATAATTAGATCCACTTTTTTCTTGGGAGTGTTGTCCGCAGTTATAGTTATCAACATGCATCGGAGATTATCAAGCGCCAAGCGTGCCACTCCAGTACCAGATGTGTTTAGACAATGGAGTTGCCTGAGACCTTGCTTCGTCTTTGGAACGGGGATTTCTGCGAGTCAGCCGAGTATTTAGTGCCATGGGATTTAGCAGACATGCTTGTCTGCTCGCTGACCAGATCATTGTAGAATGCTGCTAAGTTAGTATCACCTGGGATAGAAGGCAAAAATGTGACCTCTTTTCTTAAAACACTTAAAACATTTCTTAATATAACTACTTTGGGTGTAGAGTGCTATTTTTTTTGTTGTTGGGTGAAATGACTGCGAACCTCTCAGACTGCGGACACAACGGCTAATCAAATGATATCTTTATAAGAATGAGGTAGCTCTAGCGTCATGTTGATCTAATGGACAAACGTGGAAGAATAACACATACCAATGTATGAAATAAAGCTTCTCTTGACGACCCGCTCCAGAGAGTTGTAAACGCGCTGCATGATGTTGATAACATCCATTAGCTTGACGAGATGACGGCCCACCCCAAATCCGTTAATTCCTGAGTCCGCTGTGTCGAAGTTCAAGGTTTCGTCCAACTCTAAAGCCAATTCCAGAGGAATCTCCACCGTCCAAAGAGAGTTTGGACCAAAATATACTTCATATACCTTGGATCGTGCAATCTCCACTGTCATAACTCCTAGTCTGTGTTGCTGCAATAGATCCCCTATGGGGATTCATTTGAGTGTGATGTTATGCAATCAGGATGTAAGAGGGAACTAAATAGAAGAAGGTCAGTCCTCAGAGTACGCGCACAAACCATTCTTGTTTGTTCTCTCACCGAATAGATAAGTAAATAGAAAACGCATAGTTCATTTCATCTTATACACCCTAACACTAACCTCATCCACATACCTATTGCATCCAAAGCAAAATAATTCTCTTCAATAAATTCTACGCGCAGATAAGCACAGAAATCTTTCTTACGTTCCATACTACACTGGTTTAGAACCTGTAGTACAGATATATCTCTTTCTACACTTTGCATGGACGTGGTAGGGTTTGATTTCAACTTGTTACGTTGCCAGAAAGGAGAGTACTGCTTTCCATCCGAGTAGTTGCGTTTGCTTCCCGAAGAAAGTTTTAGAGATCCATGAGAGGAAGAACTTATGGTTGGATTGATAGTACCTACGAGATAGATAAATATAGGAGTGAATCATTCAAATGCTTCTTTCATTGGTTGGAATTCGTTGAATATAAAACTTGCGAAGATGCGGAGGAGAAAGCGAAGAGAATACAGACCTTGTTTTACCACACACTAGGAACTATATCTCAATAGTTTAGCAACCCATACTCACGTAGGATATTAGGCCAAGACAAATAAAATGAGATATGTGCACACAAACACACTATTGAGAAAGTGTTATGACGTCAGTATCCAGGGAGAGCACATATTTACACATGATAATATATATGTGCGTGTACTTGTATAACCTGCATTAACATACTAAAGATTCACCTGGCTATACATATGTGAATATCCTCATAAATACGTGACTTCCACGGAAATAATTATCATTCACTAGATCTTACCCAAATTTTGCAGCGGTGAACTACACGACATTGAATTCACATCCCGTGTAGAGCTTGAGAAGTTTATGTTGTTTGGGCTGTACGTATAGCTGCGCACCTCTAAATAATCTATACTAATAAAGCGAAATTTCGAAACCACTCTCATCAATTAATTACATACATACTCTTGCATACAAATGAAGTGACATTTTAACAAAATTCTCATCAACTAACTATGCTTCTTTGCATGTTATGAATTAATTAGAAGTACGCAATGCCGTATCTGCGACACGAGTTGAGTGTGAGTCGGAATTAAATAGTCTGTACATACATATATGTCCAAACGACCAAGTCTAAAAAACACTTACGCATATACATGCAAGATACATCCTAAATAGCGTGATACGTGCTAAAGACAGTACATACAAACATATATCTTGATTGCATTTAACATACTTCTCATGATGCGGCTTTTGTGTAATTGAAGTTAAACTCCCACTCCCGCTCTGACCATTCGCCAGTGTTCGTGGTGTATGTTTTTCTGACACGATTGATTTATCATTGCTGCCCTCAATGAACAATTCTGAGTTATATAGTATATGCGTAGAGTAATGAATGAGTTATGCGTAGTTTCATCGAAAATTTCCACAAGTTGGTTTGCATTCAGAGTATCACATTCTTTACAATGTGGCAGGGGTAGAAGAAGGGCGTGCTTTACTTTACGATTGTAATTTGACAAAGCAAGATGGGGTACATGGTAAAAAGTTGCGCAAGGTATTGTGGATACACGAGATTGAACACAACCATATATAGTATGATGGTGTTTTTATCAAACTATCCCTATGTGCAGTCCATATGATTATGAAAAAAATGTACATAATATTACACCATCTGCAGCGCAAATATTAAGATTTCTGATCACTAGTACCTTGCTTGACAATCAGTGAAGAGTGGTCTTGTGATCTGCTGTGACGGTGACGGCTGTTTGGACTACCAACAATGGTTGTGAACTCTTTTACACCCATTTTCGCCTGATTCACGGGCAACCTTAATGTGTTAAGACCAGTAGTATATCCTTGTTTAAAAGATTTAGACCTCATCTTACCTGATTTCGTTCAGGATTCCCCTGTCGGACTATTCGAGCCTCTCGCTGAAGTAGCACAATGGTTAAAAGTACAACAACGCTGTTTCAACCGATCTGCATCTATGCAGATTCAGCAACCTGTTGTAGCTAGCATATACAGTGCACGTTCCGTTGACAGTTTATGCGTATAAGAGCTTTAGCCTGTTTGTGCGTGCTTTGTATAGTGTAGAGTCGTGGAGAGGGGCACAGATGTGTTTTGAGTCCAGATTGTGACTTCAGCGCCTGTGCTCGATATCACATACAGATGGAGACACTGATAAACGAAAAATTGGTTGCTACGGACGAATTAAAATTTAAGCAAAGCTATTCTATAATTAGTATGGAACTCAAAATAGGTCTTCCCTACACCGCATTCTAAAACACTTTGGTATCCAGAAGAATAGTCTATTGCCGGTCCAGTAAGGCCCGATGGCTAAGAATTTGGACCGTGGACCTGCGGGACGAAAATGAACCTTTTCTATATTTAGAATTCTAAGGCGACCGACGGACCAGCTGACCGACCGACCGACCGACCGACCGACCGACCGACCGACCGACCGACCGACCGACCGACCGACCGACCGACCGACCGACCCCACCCACTGACCCATTACTACACTCACCGCGCCCCCACAGTATGGCTCAGTTCGGCTAACCCAGCACTTCGAAACATGTGGATGTAGGTACCACATAGACTGTTTACTGTCCGCATGATTGAATGAATGAATGTGAGTGAGTGAGTTTGTGTGTATGTGTGTGTGTGTGTGTGTGTGTGTGTGTGTGTGTGTGTGAATGTGTGTGTGTGTCTCTATGTATGTGTCTCTGTGTGCGTGTATCTTTCTGTGTGTACTCTCTGTGTGTGTGTGTTGAAGCAAAATAAACATTAAAACACACGAACACATTTTTCTTCAATCTTAAGTACAACAACTCTAACACACTTCACCTAAATACTAGCATACTCACCGCGTGTTGACGTCTTGTGAAGTGCAATCATGCTTCGCGTGCTATCCACTCGTGTATTTACACCCGCGGCCTTGAAGCCTCGAGGAGTGCAATGTATGTATTGACTGCGGTGTACATGTTCATGAGTGAAGTTGGTCTAGTAAGTACTAACATAATTGGCAGGGAAACAGATAGACGCACCATAAAATCATACCTTAAATACCACAGTTATGTTTTGAGCAAAATATGGAGAGCAAAATGTTGCAATATGTATCGTAGTACGTCAACAACTAACAATAGTCTTATATACTTGATCATAGCATATACCTAAAGTCAGTACACTAATTGTGATGATCGATGAGATACAGTAATTTGTGGATTATACTTATGTCGATCTGGAGTGTCATGTTTTACTACTTATATACTGTTGCATGCAAATATGTAAGTGGCGTGATACTGTTGTGTGCAATTATGTATCTGATTGCTTGCGCGACTTACTGATGCTGACAATGCATATTTATAGATGGTCGTATTCCGCTCGTTGCTTCTCAGCGTACCTACGCCGACTTCGATCGTACCAAGCCCCACGTAAACATTGGAACCATTGGTCACGTCGATCATGGAAAGACCACCCTTACTGCCGCCATTACCAAGGGTAAGTCCCATATGCTCTCACATACTGTGTACCTGCACCCAATGCTTCCACTTCACCCAATACGTCAGTACAGTTTATTATAGTGTATACTTGTGATTAGAGTCCCATGGTTTGGAAAGCGCTACCATGTGCAAATGGCAGAGATTACTCAATTAGAGTTTCGTTTGTGTTAGTGATTTTGAAGACGTTGATGATACTTACTTGGTCCGTGTTATCGAATGGGAAGTAAGACCCCCGCTTAACCATGTAATCAATACAAATGACTGAGTCTCCCATCACTACTAACAAATACAACATTTTGCTAATACTCGAAAGACGCGTCCACTGGTGGAAGGCCGTGTAAAGCGAAAATTCGTGTTTCTGTTCTTCCAATATTTGTTTTAGTGTTTTTATGTTTGCGGCCTTTCACACCAAGTGGTGGGTATGAAGTATTCTGAGATTAGACCTTTATCACCGCCCCTTTCGTATGTACCGACGTTTGCGAGAAAGCATTACATTCTAACTTGGATAACGAATTTTTGGTTTTTTGTAGTTCTGGGTGAGTACAACGGTGCAAAGTTCATGGACTACAACGATATCGATAAGGCCCCCGAGGAGAAAGAGCGTGGTATCACTATTGCCACTGCTCACGTCGAGTATGAGACCGACGCTCGTCACTACGCTCACATTGATTGTCCCGGTCACGCCGATTACGTAAAGAATATGATTACAGGTAGAATAGGGGTTTTACGTCACGATTAGTTCACAGGGAGAGAGTACGGCACATGATACTCGAGTTGGTTGTCACTGCTATCTAGAATTGCATTTTTGCGCTGTTTAATGCCAGTTTTCATTTTTGTGTGTGGGGTTTTGTTATACGTTATTCTTTACATTAGAGCGAGAGAGGGTTACTACTTCGTTACACATGTGATTTCAAGTTATTATGATCCGTACTAGCAACAATGACGTACTGACATTTTGGTCTTTGTTTGTTATATATTATTAGGTGCTGCACAGATGGATGGTGGTATTATGGTTGTTGCCGGAACGGATGGACAAATGCCTCAAACCCGTGAGCACTTGCTTCTGTCCAAACAAGTTGGAGTTGATAAGCTTGTTGTGTTCATCAACAAAGCAGATATCGTTGATGACGAGGAGATGCTCGAGTTGGTGGAGATGGAAATGAGAGAGACCTTGAGCGAATACGGGTATGATGGTGACAACACACCCATTATCCGCGGATCTGCTCTTTGTGCTTTGGAGGATCGTGAACCCACGATGGGAAAGGAAGCAATTTTTGAGCTTATGAAGGCTGTTGATGCCTGGATCCCCACCCCCACTCGTGATTTGGACAAACCTTTCCTGATGCCTGTTGAGGATGTGTTCTCCATTGCTGGACGTGGTACCGTTGTTACAGGACGTATCGAACGTGGAACTGTAAGTTTTTCCATCTTTCCATGCTCGCGTTCTTGTTACAACGTGCTTATACAATTCCTATGACTTCTTCCAGTATGCGAGTCTATATTTCAAAAGTTGCTTAATCGTTCTGAGTTGTATTCAATTAAATGTTATAGTGTGGAGTGTACCTTTAAAAATGTAGAGTTGTTCATACATGTGTGATCTCGGGACTTGTTTTAACACGACTAGCAGTTCGTCGTGTTGACTGTTTCATATCAGGTCATGTATGTGTCTACAAACCATTCATTTCTTCTTGTATTGTCCTTTGCCTACAATATTCCGCTCTTTACTGCATCTCCCACAGGTCAACAAAGGAGAGGAAATTCAGATTGTCGGTAACGGTGCCAACCTGAAGACGACAATTACCGGACTTGAAATGTTCCACAAGAATCTGGAGCAAGGGGTTGCTGGTGACAACTTGGGTGCTCTAGTCCGTGGATTAAAGCGCGAGGAAATCAGCCGAGGCATGGTTATGTGTGCTCCCGGCACTGTCACCTGCTACAAGAAATTCGAGGCCGAGATCTACGTTCTTACCAAGGATGAGGGAGGAAGACACACACCGTTTGTCAACAACTACAGACCACAGGTATTGAATATGGATATTAAGTTTAATCTCGGTTTGTTGAATTCCTTGCTTGATCGACACAATTCGGTCAAGTCGTTTAGTGAATTTACGGGTTCGTGTACTTACATAGGAAGTAAAAGTCGTCTCATACATGCAAAGATTTTTTGCGCTGTTGACAAGCTGAACCTTGGCAACACTTTGTTGCTATGAATTTTCGTCGATATTTTCGGAATAATTGGTTAACTTTTATGTTATATCCGTTTAGATGTATTTCCGCACGGCCGACACCACTTGCTCCGTCACGCTCCCAGAGGGAACTGAAATGATTATGCCTGGTGACAATACAAGCTTGGTAAGAAGAGTTTTATAGATTTATATCGGACTCAAGTGGACTACCTTTATAGCTTGTGAACGTATAAGAAGAGAGAGTTTTGAATAATTAGACCTTGTCAAATATTTGATTTCGATGAGATTTGTATGAAACTAACTTTTCATCTTTGCTTCGTCTATTCTTACACAAGACCGTCGAGCTTATCAAGGAGGCTCCTATTGACCTTGGAATGCGGTTCACCTTGCGTGAGGGAAACAAGACTATTGGAACCGGAGTCGTGACTAAGGTCATGTCGTAAAGGAAGCCCTTTAAGTCGACCCTCGCCTCCCAATACAGTGGCCATCCGAGAGTGTAGAAGTGGATGTTGGATGGTTATGCACGCATGTTACTGCATTGTTTGAGTCGTAGATGTCTGATGTAGTAACAAAGCGCCACTCTTGTGCCGCACTGTAGAGCAGAGGAATACGGATATGTAGATAATTGATATATTTGATGTACACATCCACTCACCCATTACAAATGTAATAATGTCTGTAATTGGTAATCAGATGGTATCTGACTTGAGCGGATTATCCGTCTAAAACTCGGTCTTTTTTCGACAATCCATTGTAATTTTATATAAATAATTCGTGTAAACAATACCAAAATGTTGTGCTTTACTTGATGGACACTACATTTTTCTACTCAAATACTGGTAGGCTGCAGGAAACATAGGGCCTTACAAGCAATTCTTGTTTCAATCAATATTGCTTTCCGCTCTAATCTAAACGACTTCCTAGAAGATGTAATTGTATACGATATGCATTCTCAGAAGTAAGGGTGTAAAGTTCTAATTTTACTTTCAATTTATTCTGTAAGTTCATGTAGAACGCATCACGTGTGCTTGGCATGTGCGATTCGTATCATAGAGCATAAGTGTGCTATATAACTAAATTTGTACCTGACCATCACTCCGCATTTATGACAGAAGAACGAAACCCAACACACATAATCCAGCTCTTTAACAGAACATCACTTGAAGTTAATCGTGCCTAGATCTCATCACAACTTTCGGTAGATGCGATAAATGACGAATTCAAATATTTGCGATTGATAGCTCTACAAACCTGACAGATCAAAAGAAATTACATATCATCGACTTGCAAGAACTTTTCCTATTTGTGAGTTTTGTAGTCAATGAGTTTTGTCGTACCACTGTACTATCGAATATTAACGGTGGATTCTTTCCTGCAGTGTATAGCTCTGCATCTTTGAACATACACAGCAAGTTTCAGAATATATTGGTCATTTTGGAACTTTATTGTACCTTATTGCGTGCATCCTTGCTTGTAGCGACGGAACGGAAATAGTTCAGTTTGGACTCTATGTATACTTGCATATATTGGCTTGTTGAGTAGTAGAAAAGTCAATCTCGCCTTGTAAACCTTTTTTCACATGCGCTTTCAATATCCAGTTTCATATACAAGCCGACATGGTCATGATAGGTGGGTGCAAAACTGACTCAATATATAGTAAGGATACTCGGTGCTTACGCGGCAACGCGACTTCTTATAGAAAGTGCGATGTGAAACAGTTAGGAGGAAGCTCTCGCTTTTGGAAGATATGTACTGGTATCAGGTACACTCGGATATACAGACAGATGCTCCATACCACCATTGCGTTATATCCGCAACATGGACAGTGTAAAATTGAAAGTACATTGCGTGTCAACGTATCTCACGTGCGAACGTTTCACTGAGTGCTACTATCTGGGAGTATAGAGTTCCGCTCGCTTCACTTTGACATCTTCTGCCAGCATGTTTCTGATTGCTCCAAATAATACGTATGTCTCACAGTAGAGTCCTATGCCCCGTCCAATACCAAGAAAGGCCATGGCCGCTGTGCGATAGTTGAGAGCGTGCCCAAGGAGAAGATTAGCAATTCAGCTAGCAACACACTATAGGTGACGTAGGCAGCTTGAATGTATTTAACCAATATTCGTGAGCTTCATATACACATAATTCTGCACTAATCGATCGAGAAATTATCCAACACTTACAAAGGTATTAAAGTATGTATAACTATGGGAGATTACATTAATGTATTTACATATTGTTGTGGAGGTGCATCGATTGAATACGCTACCAAGGAAAATCATATTCGTAAACAATGTATTCTACAGGTCTGAACGTAGGATGTCTAACATTGTATAATTCAGTCGGAAAAGCACTTCTATGGTAAATATGATAAAATTTATGTGTGAGTTCAGACACCGTTGCTTACCCATATTGAGTTCCAACTCCTCTATGTGTACGAGGGCGTAAAGATACAAAGGAAGAAGAAACTGGCCAATCATACACCATGTCCCCAACGGATTTTTGAAGTTTTTGCTCATCGTATATTGAATCACCCACGGGGCGTTTCGGAAATGATTGATCTTCCAGTCCACGAGACCCTGCAATGCACGTACGTTTAATGTAGTTTCTTAGTAATCTACACTCGTACTAAATCTGACCAGTTTTCTAATTCCAAGCTTGTACAATGTCACCAAGGTTCAGCTCTGCACATCAATCTGGCGTAACTTTCAAAATGAAGCATGCTCATACTAGACCTGAAACTAATCTTTAACAACTGCAAGCAATTATCTACAAAACTTCACCATCTACTCGCGACTGACACGTTTCAGCTAGATATATAAAACAAGCAGCGGAGAACAGGACCGACTACTATAGCTCATGTAGAGTATGTAATGTGGTTTCGTTTGTATTATCCGCAAGTCGATCATGTGTAATGTATATTCACTGATACACAGGAATGCTCCTGCTCAACAATAGGGTATAAGCTTAAAGTGGATGCTATGATACCTACCTTAGCTGCACTGGCGTGAACTACCGAGAATACTACCCACTCCAATGATCCAAATATAGCTCCGGAACATGCGTTATAGCCAGCCCAAAGAAATGTTCGACCAGTGTTATCTAGTACTACATCCAAGAACGCACCAAAGGAAGACGTTTGATCAAAGTAACGCGCGGAGGCACCGTCCACAATGTCAAGCGCAGCAAATATCAGATAAAGGACTAGTACCGCCTCTACCTCGAGTAGGGTACACACAAGACATAATAAAGATATGTTTCTTAAAAGTTGCATTTCATTGTGTTTTTTCTTCTTCGTACAATTAATATCTACTGCACTCATGTGTATACACACGTTTCTGTGAGGATACATACACGTAAAAGCAATAGACATACAACGAGTCTATCAGACCACCAAGAGAAATAACTGGTGGGAATACACAAATTTTCGTGCGAAATTCAAACATTATGTACGTTATTCGTGTATATGCACATTGCAATCTTCACATAAATCAAATATATCTAGAATTCACCATAAATCAAATATATTTAGAAAGAGTAGACCAACCAGTGTTATTGTTGTGCTGAATAAACATCAAAACCAGAAGTCCAAAGCGCACGTAACATATTAATTGAGGAATGAAGAACACTATTTTTTGCCATTGATAAGGTGAATGCTCCGGGTTATCGTTTACTTCACTATTTTCGGTACAGACGGTCGAATCGTTTGTGGAATGAGCCTTCGTGGTCGCAACCTTTGCTTGTCGGGAGCGCATTTCGGCCATGGCGAAGTATATTCCAAGTTAATTGCATGCGTACTTACCAACTATCATACAACGTACCGGACAGGAATAAGGCAATTAATATACTAAGAGAGTATTGCGTGCGGCGCGAAAAAAATACAGCCATACAGCATACAGAAACAAAAAAATGTTGTAGTGAGCGAACTGCAACTAGATACTACGAAGAAAAGCAAAAAAAACAAATGCTGGTGTATGCAGAACGTATTAATGGAAAAATGATAAGAACTGTATGAAGGGGAGGGAACGTTGCTACTGGAAGACTACGGTGGGCACGAGTACCGTCGAACGACATGCATAGGAAGGCTACAACGGGCGTGGTAACATGAAACAAGACACTCGCAAGGGATGGCTACAACAGGCAATGCATCACGCAAGGGAAGGCTACAACAGGCAAAGCATCACGCAAGAGAAGGTTACAACGGGCGATTCATCACACAAGGGAACGTTACAACAGGCACAGTACCGCGCAAGGGAAGGTTACAACAGTCAACGTACCGCACATGGAAGGTTACAACAGGCAATGTACGGTGCAGGGGGTATACATAATTGTGTTACTGTGTTTAGTGTGTGGTATTGGTTAACCCGACGGAATTGGTTTTGAAATCATAATATTTTTTGGGACAGCCCAGAAAAGAAATGCCAATGTTTGTTTACCCAAAGTCACAAGCACGCCCAAAAGTTGCCAAAATATTCCCCAAAAGATGCTTTTTGGGTTTTCCATATTCGCCAGAAACCAGGGGAAAAAGGACAGAATTAGGACGATAAGAGAAAATTGAGAAAAAGCCAAACAATATATTTGGAAATCCGCTGGTGCTAGTGCTGATCAAAAGCGATAATGTATATTATATATACACATTGACGTACATGAAAGAGTAGTATACATAGCGCAATGTGGCTGTACTGTTTGTTCAGATGGCGATGATATGGTTCATTGTCTGCATGTATATGAGTCAGGTATATGTACCGCCGTCGGTTTGACCACAGATTCGTGCTGAGTCGGTCATGTATGACTCTATTCTAGTATTGTTCGGTCATTGTAACCTCAGTGTATAAAGAAAATTATATTCTCGCTCGGCATAGCATAGTGTGATTCGAATTTTTTTTGTCTATGAGGTCATTGAATCTGGTCTATTTGCTGCAAATCATACGTCAGTCTATCACCCAACTATGGCACATAATTGTGTTGTAAGTCTACGTAAAAGGCTTCAGTGATTACATTTGTACTTCATAAAAGCAATTGAGATTTATGAGATCAAAAATTGGCCGGAATACAGTACTTACCACTATCGTTGGAATTGACGCAATTCAGCAGAGGATATACTATGATAATTTTCACGAAATCCGTATTTATTTAACTGAGAAAACTCATATTCCAATTGCTACTCGTTTGTCACATGTCCTGGTGCCCGAACTCGCAGAAAAAGTTGGTAAAGCTGTTGTAATGCCATAGCTTGTATCATATAACAAAAAATATCTAGAGCTACAGAAGAACAACACTCTATAAAACATGATCCTATTAACTATAATTTCTACCATGCAAAAGTAGGACCCGCTATAAGGTCTTAGGTTCATAACGGAAGTCAATTTTAAATTACATTTCTCTAAGTTGCTGGGAGGGCATCCCATTCTTGTGCCATACGCCGTTGCTTTTCAAGCCAAGACGCGGCGCTGTTATATGGTAAACAAACATTGAGAATGTAAGGATTTGTATAACACAGATAAAATTATATGTACCTACTCCAACAACTATTACATCAGGATGAAAGCAAGCAGAGGAAAGTTGTTGATAAAATACTACTAAAACACATCAAGAAGAACTTCTTTTTAAGGTACCAACACAGTGTGTGCATGCCTGCATTACTGAAGAAGTGATTGAGTGTAACCGTATGACATAAAAATCGGATTCACCCAAAATGTATTTACCAACAATTAGAAATAAACAAACATATTAACTCACCTGTATCCAGGCAAGTAGTCTGCCACCTGTTTGGTGTATTGTTGAAGGTTTAAGTCATACCATGCAGAGACCACCAACTCTTGTTCCTTGCAGTGCCTCGCCTTCGTGTTCTGGTCCTGCAACTTCAACACTCTGATGAGATGGTCTCTTCGTTCCAAGTCCAACTTCAATCTCTTTGTAACTAGCAAACTCTCTTTGTTATTCGTTCCGTACTAGTGACGAATATGGATATTGACAGCGAAATGGCGGGGGAGTTATGCCGTGTATACATGGAGGATGCATGTGTTCGAAGCGCTGGCAAGAGTATGTTGCATTTGTATCAATGTATGTGCACCGAGGAAAATTATGGCATAACACAGTGTTGCATACACTCAGTTGACATTGAATACTAATCAAGAAATTATTGGTTGATAAGACTCAAAAAGAAAAGAAAAGAATATCTAAAACTTCCAGAAATACAACATGAGGAGTATACAGAACGAGATTTGGAATATGAAGAGACACTTTGTTTGACTGTCAGCATTATAGATATTACGCAGGCCTCACATACTTTCTACACACGGGCAATAAAATGTGACAAAAAAGACAGCGAATAGTAGATGGGACTCAAATATACCTCATTAGCGACATTCAATTCTTGTTTAACTTTTAACAATTCGTTGTACAAAGAGGTGACGTCCTTCTCCCACTGAGTACCGCTGGCTTTCAATACAGAATTTTCTCTCAGCAGAGCATTATTTTGTTCCAAGAGCTTCTTATGTTCCGCATTATTCTGTTTGAGTACAGGTACATATATACATTAATGTCGTACGTGTTTAGCAGTACATGTGAGTACTAGTACATGGCGTGAACGTCATGATATGCTGAACATGTAAAGTAATCCAGAAAGTGTTGGTTGTCCTGATAAATATTAATAACAAACACTAGCTCGCACAATCAAGATAAAACGGGTCAGCAGGAACTACAGGCCACATATTCATATACACAAACAAAAGAACAATTCATCGAATCCCAATACCATGACAGCACCACCCGATCTTCGCAAAATATCGAGCTCATTCTCGAGAACTGCGTTCTCTTTGTTTATTTCTTCAACAGCTAAATTCAATCGTCTAAGTTCTTTGTCATATGTTTCAGGGGAATTTGGGTTTACATCACCAAGCTGAGGTACCCTCTCTAGTAACATATCTTCTGTACCTATAAATAAGATTACATTATGGTAAATCAATCCACAAGTCAAAAGAGTACCTGCGCGCAAAATACTTCCACAGCAGTTATGTGTTCAATGGATGAGAGACATATATAGGCTCTGTTCATATAAAAACAACACATACGTTCAGTTTCCCTTGCTTCAAATTGTAATCTTAATTCTGAAACAGTTTCTAAAAGCTCATCTCTTTCTTTCTCGGCTTCTTCAGCTCGCTGCTCAGTCTATATCCAAACAAAGTGGACATGTTGTTTGTATACTATTGTTGGAAGTAAATTATCATCCAGAAAGAGAGAAAGCTGTACATGATTACCTCTGCCATGCACATGATTGTATCCTGCAAGTCAGTCTCTGCTAACCGTAAAGCATCTTCTATGTCACTCGAGGTCGTATTTCCTATTAATTCTGTTCTCGCACTCAATCGTTTAACTTTTTGAGTGAGCTCCAGATTCTCAGCTACGTAGGCCTAAAGTTCGAAACACCGAAACATCAGATCAATACCACGACATACACTAAGCGCTACCAATTGTGGAAACAGTCGTCTATGAGTGATCACTCACTGAGTGAGTACGGATGTGCACGAGCCAATGTAAATGTGAGAATCTGTCTTTGTCCGCATAGAACTCATATGATCTGGTATGTGACACCATACCTTATTTGAATCCTCTGCCACTTTAAGTCGTTTTTCGAGAACTTTTACCTTTTCAAGCTTTCGTTTGTAATGTAATACGTCTTTCTCAAAACGCGCTAGCTTCTCTAAATTGGCACCCGCCTAAAAAAAAATAGTCATCTCAGTTTAAACAAAATAATTTTGTACTTCCAGTGCCTGCGTTACGTGTATTCACATGGGTGTGCATATGTTAGCTCAAGCACACGAGTACATGGACGGGTTCCATGTTTTGTGTACATGTATGGAAACATTCGCATTGCGTACTTTATCATATTCGGTCGTCATGTTGTCTAAATTCTTCTGCAGCGCAGCGTTCCTTTCCTTCATCTCTGCCATTGCTTCCTCGCCAGTCCACACCTGTGCACGAGCTGAGTCCAGTTCGTTTCTTAAATTGTCTACCTCGTGTCTGAGCCCAATTGTCTCGGCATCACATTCATCATTTTGAGACAATTTCTGTGCGATTTTCAACGTCATGTGTTTATATACATGTATATAGGTGTGAATTTTTCCTATGCAATCAAGAACACCGGGGTGATGTTCTATTCATATTAAGGTATTAAGACTACGATCTAATACAGGAAAATCCATTTCAATACCTTGTGTTGCTTGAATTCTGCATTTTCTTGTCTTAGCCTCATCACCTCGTGTTCGAGTTCGCTAATAGAGTGCGTACGACTCAATGCGGGAGAAGAATCGGTCTCGCTATCAGTAATGTTCGCATCTTTACAAAAACAATGCAGAACGGTTTGTAAGAATTCCTTCTATACTATCGACAATGACAATAAAAACAATAATAACAGCAAAAACGCACACGAATGTATAGATAACAGCACAGGAGTATGCTTGTCAACGAAAACGGCAGTAATACACTGACTGGTACTGATTTGGAGATATAAATGCAAATTGTGCATAGAGCTCGATGATATGTTTTTATGCTCTCACCTTGCTCGGTCGTAAACTGGTCTCTCTGGAGATTGGGTGACAGCACTCGATCTCTTCTACTCATTGCCTTTAAATTGTGCGTACTGTTTGCGTTTGACATAGGGGTGGTTTGAGGGGAAGGTAGTGTATAGTGTTTATCCATGAGGTCTTGGATATAAGCCATCAGATCGGCCTGCACATTCTCGTCATGTGAATTCATAATGTCCTGGATATACGTTTCTTGGTCGTTGCCGAACACTGCCACTCCGAGGACCAACAGGGTCATGTCTTGGATAGCAGGTTCGGAGCCATGCGAGACTGCTGTTGCATGGGAGGAAATGGAACACTGAAGAGATGGAGAGACAGTCGTAGAAATACATGGTTCGAGAGGGCTTCAAATACGTAACGTGGACATAGCGAAGCAGTTGGCACAAGTGTTACTACTTTACCTACATAACTAGAAAGAAATCTAGATATATTTTTGCTGTTAGTTGTGTATACCTGTAAAATCATCATCGAATAGATCGTTTCTTCGGGTTCCACTGATTTGTGAATTGCTAAGGTATCTGTTGTTTGTAAAACACATACCAACATGCATATGTATTAGTGCACATTTTGCGGACGCAGAGTTGATATGCGTGGCAATGATGAGTTGTTCGGACTATGGAGCAGCAACGCTTGTAACCCAGGAAGTGTGAGCAGTTAGGCACATACCTATTTAGACGTGCGTATGCAATTGTGAGTTTGGAAGCCATTTCTTCCCACGTGTTAGCAGGATCCCTATGGGAAGACAAAACTGATGTTGCTTCGCTGCCGCTCTCGCATTTAGACGGAGATATTCCTTTCAGTCTGAAATAATAGAACGTGCAACAGCAAACATGTTGGTACGACTGAGGTATTATAGATATGGGATCAATACTTTTGATGCGCACGCATTGCTCTTAGTACGAGCACATTTGACGAATACTGCAAAGTCGGGAAGAGAGGAAAACTTTCAAAAATATACTTATGTCACGACAGAGTGAAGAGTCTTGATGAAACTAAATGATTACAGATGACAATTCGTGAACGGCACGTGAGGTGTAACCTTACATCGAGTTCAATAAGCCGAGAAGAACTTCCCCATTTTCCAAGTCTTTCCACGTTTTGCAGTCGCTAGCTACGGAATGAAAACCACGAACCTGTATTTTTATAATCAGATAGTCCATCAAGAAACCATTAGAATAACAATAACACATTTCAATAGGGATTACAAGTTTATGTCTTGGAACTTTACTTTGAATACGCGAACCTGATTATATTCGAATTCATTGGTGAGAGATGATGACAAACATGTATAAAACGCTTTATTTACTTCTTCATCTACAATTGTGTGTTTGTGTCAATCACACGGCTACTAAAATACCCCTCTTTGCATAAAACATTGCGCACAACACCAAATCCATACTTACCCAAGTTAAAAGAGAGCTTTTCTCAATATTTGTTTCCATGATGCAGTAAATCTTACGCTTTTAAGTAGAGAATAAACTCAATTTGTAGCAAACTACAGAATGACAACAAGACCGCAAGTGACAACCACAATTCACGTATGCTCCTACAACCTATACAATCCCATATAAGTAAGGGAATATGCAGGCAGGCACCGACAGCAAGGGAAAGGTGTTTCCTTCCTTCCTCTGCACGTGTAGAAAAGTGTGATAGTGAAGCTGAAATTTCTCAACTGTGTGTGTGTATTTGTGTATGTGTTTGTGTGTGTGTGTGTCCGTGTTGTCAACTGTGTAGGTGTGTTATCAACTGTGTTAGTGTGTTCATAAATATTTGTGCGTGTATTGTGTTGTCAAATGTATGTGTTGTCAAATGTGTGTCAAAAGGTTTACATTCGTTCCTAGGTTACATACAGAGAGACCTTACGTATTGCTACTGACTGATAAAAACGTACGTGATACGCAATTTATTCATACGTATTTTTCCAGTAACTTGATTTTTCGATCACAACATCGATCAAAACAGTTCTTTCAATAATAGAAAACGTACCGGAAGAAACTGTATCGGACGATTTATAGAATATCCAGGGTGCTGTAAATATATCGATAATCTAATCATCAGGAATATATATAATTAATTCCTATTAGTATAAATATTACCATAAGCCTCAGTAGTAATTATATATAGTCTCTTGGGTTTACTTGGTAGAACTACGTATGATCATGTAGTCTGTCTCCGTAATACATGAATATGATGGTATAGTTTAACTCAGTGGAAATATATTATGATCATTAAGTTTAACTTTGTAGTAACATATGATCATCTTAGTTTAACTGTATTAATATGTATGATTATTAGTTTAGTTCTAGTTCCAAGATATATATGATCATTTAGTTTCAAGTATACTTCTGATCTGATCTCACTGCTGTACACAGCAACAGCGGTAGAGTGGCTTATTCGAGTACAAATGAGATTTAGATAGACTGCAAACCTCTTGATCACTTCACGTTGTCTTTTCAGGAGCTGGGAAAGCTCCACATCCAAGCGTTGTAACTAGAAATGTGAAATGCATCAAGTATCTGCAGTAGTCGCCCAGCGAGCTTTAGAGAATAATGGCATATTACACTCAAATCTCAAAATAGTAACTTTATGTAATGTGCCCACTCGCTCCATATCAAGTCAATGTTGTATAATAGTATAAACTAGAGAAGACTTGAAAGGAAGATGAATAGATGTGTGTATGATATTATAGTACGCGTGCTGTACGTTGGCATACGATATTCATTATATGTTCTATTTAAAATCTGTATCGGATGGTAAGTTAATTCTGTTTAATTGTGAGATAGCCAACTATAAATAATAATTATAATCGATTGCTTCGTCACCCTCTAATTTAGAAGAAACTGACAGAATTCAAGTATAATAATAGCGAACACTGAAATTGTTTACTTAATATATTGTACATTATTTCACAAGATGCACTACACAGTCAATTTTTGTGCAAAGCGCTTACATAGGTGCTCGCCTGGTGCCTTTCGAACAGATAGTTCGACCCATCCTTCACCCTTCGACAACGCTGGAAATATCTCATACTGTATGTCGTTGCCCGATCCACTCTTTGGTGTGATTTTAGACTTCAACCCGTTCTACGATAGAGTATATATATGTTTTATTACTATAATCTCGTTCATGAGAGCATGCGCATTGCATCAATTTGCACCTAGCTTTAATCGTTCACCTACTTGTCTTTGTCGGTTTGATGGAACAAGTTTAACTTGACTTCTTGAAGATCTGTGAATTAGATTATACTCTTTGATTACTCCACCAGCTCCTCGTCGACATCTATTGAAAGAAAATATGAACAAACAGAGGATTAACGTACGAAAATTGTTTACAGAAGGGACAAGGAAGTAATTTTCTTTCAAGTTTGATCTTTTCTTACCGTTGTATTATTACTGACACATTTGAGGAACACTCTCCACAAGCAAACGATCCATTTGCTGTATTCGACATATCCACTTCACAAGGATCTAATTTGTATGTACCTTCCGGATACCACGTTGTATGTACCGTTTTGACTGCATCGTGTCGTAAGCATAATGAGTGAACAGCCTTCACCGAAAGTATGTCGACACTAGGTAGTACATGCGCAAACTATATACTTTTACCAGTACACACAAAAAAAAACATACTGTTATGTGAGGCTCGTTGAATGTCAGGTATGCCCACTGAAGCACGATTAAAGGTAAACAGCCCGGCTACAGCACACCCTGCAACAAGCATCAATACGAAGCATGCACGACATAGTAGAGGCATAACTGCAATGTCGTTTCGACTATTATCTTGATACTGGCGAAAGTTCACCTATAGGCCAAAATATAATAATGAATGCAAATGTCTGCTGAGAAGTCAGAATGCTTGGGCTCGTAACTACAACATAAAACAATAAATAGACTGTTCGTACTATCGCATGTGCACTTATACCATAGGCAGTATCGGCTGCTCTAGAGAATGGTGAGTGTATAACGATCGAGAGCTACCGCGAGCCGACAGTTTCGAAGTAAAACTAGAGCAAACGTCCGACATGTTTCGCTTTGAAATACCGTGATAGAATGTAAGTACCACCTGTCGTCATATAACTTGCATATATATACTAATAATGCTATTTTATATAGTCTTCATAGAGGGGCTCAAAAGAAGTAAATACCACTTTCTATATACATATATGAATAATCTAGAGCTATCTATTGTATCTATTTGTGGTAAGGTAGTGCCTTTTCGAGAAATTGGGTGCTTGATATAGAAATATAAGAGGTAGGAAAGTACTCTACAACATTTGCCCGGCAACTATGACTTTCGGGATACCAAATGTTCTAAAGATATTCTTCACCGTAGTAGCTGTTAGTGCCTACATATATGAGCTCACTCAACTGTGATAATTGAGCATACAAAGTTTATGGACCACCATCATCCACGTTCTGTCATGGACTGTTTGTTGTCATGGCACAAACGTTTGCTGGTTGTAGGAAACAGGTACGCTGATAGTTGGATACATTGAGTTAAGGTAGTCAAACAAAGCCGGTCAGTTGGAACTTTCAAGGGCAGCGCACTGTCGTTAAACCAAAACGAGAGAATTTTTGACACCCAAAAACTTTGACACGCACTCATGCACAGATTACAAACGAATAGGCACGTGGCGATACGGCAAACAAATAAAAAATTGATGATGCAATGTGTAACGAATTCCTTGATGCCAAATTTGTGTAACGAATGAATGAATTCCTTGTTGCCAGCAATATTTGTGCAAAGAATTGCCTGACTGACAGACCTTTTACTGCAACTGTAAAGGTTAGGCTATGATGTAAGTATCATATACAAAGAATATCCAAAAGATTGACACTGTGTAGGGTGTTCATATTTTCAATCATATCTTCGGCATCTAGTTGCAGTCTAAAAATCAGCATCTACCTTCGGCAATGTCTATGAAAATCCTTTTTTTCTACAATGGAGACATGGAACATGCTTTTATTGTTAAGCAATGACAATCTAACATCGAAATACTACTTAAACCCAGTGCTGGTAATGATAATCGCTGAAAATTGAGAGTTCTTGTTTGAAAAGGGATGAATTAATATTGAGATCGTGAGCAGTAAGTTTTCTGCATTATTATAATGTTACCAGTTTAACTGCTCAGGCATGCAGCGAGGCCGGAAAAACACCGTTGAGCACCAGTGAAAATGTATATATGAAAGTACTCTCCTTCTCAACTCGCAATGATTAGGTCACAAGGAGCCAGACCAACTTAAAGATAACCACCATGACCCAAACTATGGTACTGAGTGTGCATATCAATGTTGGGCTCTTTAACTCTTAGAAACACTCGGTAATAAACACGCTCTAGATTTTGACCGCGCGATGTAAAATTAAGTTTAAACCGAAACCGCATATCCATGTGAATACAAGAGAGAAGTAAGGATGCAATTTGATCAAATGCAGTGAGTAAAGCACTATTTGGCCCATTTGGGTCGAATTTATGTCAGTAGTAGAATGCCAGAGTAGTAACTATGCTCGAATATACCAATGGACTCATTCGATCCCCAACGGTCGTCATCCTCGATACTCTATTCTTATTAACTCCACCAACACAGTTTGTACGTCTGTCCAGTACGTGATAACAATGCATACACTATTTATAATTTATTATATAATACAATCTACACGGAATCATGGAGCACTGTCGTATTCGTACATGTCCACGATTCTCTTCAACTGAGGTAGAAGAGCAGGATTTTCAATACACCGCGAAAACACCTGGTGCATACAGTAATCAGCGTCGTCCAATGAGTAAGACAACAGTGTAGGTAATCCTTCAATCACATCCACACACACCTCCGGGTCGAACGGTGAGTGGAGACTCCGTAAATATGTTTGCACAAATCTGTCAATAATTTCATTCATGATTATGAATTATAGAAATGGATAAGTACAACGAGCTTAACACTTATTCGAAGCACAAAAAATTACACTATCGTGATGTGGTAGACACTTAAGACTCTTCAAATTTCAAGAGAACGACTTGGGCTAGTACGAACACCAACGAAAGTGATCTTGCGCATGTCGTGGAAAATAGACAAACTCAGGTGAAGGACACAAGAAAACCACAGCACTCAACTAACCTTGGCGCTTTCTGAGGAGACAGTCGTGTGTAGCGGTCGATGAGAGCCAATGCTGATTTACGAACATTATGGTTTGGGTCAAGAGCGTAGTGTGTAATATCGTCAATAAACGTTGCCAGCAAGTCCGGCACGCGTATTACAGTTTTTTCCAAGTCTGCAAGCGTTGTTAGCCGTTCTGGGGAATACAAGCAGTGATTCGCAGTAGTTAGTATTATCATCTACGTGATGTGTTTATCGTTTCCGACTAATGAATAAGATATATGGTGGTGTAGTGCATCCAATGAATCTAATGAAATCCATTGAGATAAGTTTAAAAGAAAGCCGCTATCGGCTATGATCAACATACTTGATTCACTTGCCAACGCGGCACGACAGCTTTCCAGGTCACTCGGATTGAATACGGCTGGATTCGTACCAAATGTAGACACTACATCTGACCTCACGCCTTCATTGTCACCTTTCTCCAAGATTACTTGTAATTCAGAAACAACCGACAGTGCAGGATATGTGCGTGCCACATCACGCACCATATCTATATGTCCCTTGAGCTGTGTGATAGCCAATTCCGGCGAATTTGAAATGTAGATTTGTAAAAGACCTACCACACGCTGAAGCAAAGAGAGCACAGAAGCGTTGTAGGTCTGAAACAAGGACGATAAGAAGATTTTCAATTGCAGTTTGTCTTCTGACTTTAGTACGTTTTACAGGTCGGTAAGAACTATCCACATTGCTCTACACAGGCTAAGCCGATTAACTTCTATACGTTGTTTGTGTGCGAATGCAAACGCAGTTGATGCTCACAGGTATGAGTAATAATTTATGAATGGCAGAGCGGAAGGCTAACGCTTGTAACGTAAGGAAAGCCTATTTGTCCAGACAGATCAACGACAAAGTGTTGCAGACACACATGTATAATCATAGTCACGTACGTATACAAGTGAACAAAGAGATTAAACTTCGATGTACACACCTGACACAAGCTGAGAATATCTATGCACATGTCAACGACTACCGAGAATGACCATTCACTCGATTCGTCAGATGTTTTACTTCGGGAGGACACACTTATGTCATGATCATTCGCTTTCTGAATATAGACAAAAAAATTACGACATATGAAGAGGCATTGAGTAGACAAGATTATGGGAAGAGTAACCAAAGATTCAAGAGCACGATGATATATTGTACAAGAACACGCGCCATTCTTCCCAAGTAACAGATCAGTTGCATTTATACAGTACGGGAAAGAAGAAGTGTATAAATCTCTTTAGACATGAAGATCTGTATACATACATGCGCAAAACACCCACTTGCACCACTTCAATATGCAAAATCGTGAAACATGGTAAAGAATAGTGAGGCACAAAGCGCGAAGGTCTCTTACAAGTACACAACTTCTAACTGTAGGTAATAGTAATGAAGGAGCGCGGTTATCGCGTATGTTGAACAACAATAATATGCTACAACAATATGCAACAACAACATCATATTGGACAAAATATTTTCGTGGGCACAAATGTATCCGCTCATACCCTCTCTGACGAATGAGTTATGCATAGTATAAAAACATACCTCTGCAAGATTGCTTTCAAACACAAATATACTTGGGCAAAGAATACATATGATACTCATGAAGTAGTCATACAGCCGATGGTATCCTCTTTCTACAAACAAATCAAGAGACATGTTTTGTCGCACCTACACGTGTATAATTTTTTTCAACAATTCAATTGAGAGAACGGTCATTGTGGGTAACCCAACTCATACATATTCTTAATCTTCTCACCCTTTTTTATCCGCAACAAAGCGAAGGAGGACAATCTTATGGATACTGCACGTATATATGCGCTTGATATTTTCACAACTACAGGTACCCCAAGTATGTAGAACGTTCGTCTGAAGTAGTCAATAGGATATGTATTGCAAAGCTATATACTCAAGAACACGGTTATGCACACTCAGTCGTGCTAGATTGCATATAAAACACAGTCGCCCCGTTTTACATCACATGTGCCTCAAACAATTGTACACGTGCACGAGACACTAGATACTACAATGTACCTATTCCACTAAACAGACACGAACACAAACAGCTGAAGTATATCAGGAAGTGATATACGGTACAACGATCGTGTGTTTGTTACTGCTTTGGTTGTGGGTATGCATGTATAAAAGCGCTTGTACCTTGTAAGCAGACGTAAATCCAGCAATATGACGAATAACTACGTCTGGATGTTTGATTGCCAGATTACGAAGTTGATGGAATATTTTGGTTGCCGTTTTCAACCGCTGTTGCTGCCTCTCTTTCTTGGCCGTGGACGGTATAACCGCAAGGTTCGCTATTGGGCCCGTTTCACTACCTGTACTATCTTCTACCATGCCAATTAATGCTTTAACGAGCTTATGCACAGATGGATCAAGCGCGCTGATATCGCCCACGATGGCAGTTCTTTCACCACCGACCCATGCACGACGGAAATTGAACTCGGACATGGACGTGTATGTGTGTGTATAGGAAGGAAGGGCTAAATACAAGCACGAGAGCAGCCATACGCACTTGTCACGCAGCGCAACAGTTGGCAGCGTTTGTGCCTGGTTTGCCAGGTACTGTTCGACACTGAGTGCATTTAATGGCATTTCTCGAACAACACTCACGAGAAGGTCTAGTCGCTCTTGTGAGTGTACCGCATTGGTGCTCAATCTCTTCGTCTCTTGATGTCGAGGCTCTGTTGTTTTCACATTTGGGGGATAGAGGGATTATATGTATTTTTTTTATTAAACAGAGCAATATTACTCTAACAATCAATGTGTGTACGCTAGATAGCACTGCTCTACGCGTCTATCTGTATGATTTATATTAACAAGCTATAGATGATACAATAACTTAAAATCCGACTTTCATAGTGAAACGGCCATTATAACAATATGGAACTTTTCTACGATGGTAATGCAAACAAGCAAACCAAAACATACAGAAAATTCTAAATGTGAACCGCAACAAATACTTTAGAACCGCAACACATAGGTCAGTCAAATGTACTTGTGCATATCTTGACATTTCAATAGGTACGGAATAATCATGAAACAAAAAAAAATCGAACAGACGAGCAGACCAAATGTGTATCTTGATCTGTCTCAACATTGAATGAGTATCACATAGTACAGAGACTATTACTAGTCTGGTATGCTGTAAAATACATAAAGTATCCCAATGTTCAACTAAATACACACAGAAGAACAGAATTACTATTCGACACACCAACCACAACAACCCCACAATGTTCTCCCATCGACCCCTGGCAGTTGATACATACTACAGTATTGTAAGAGACACAACTGTAACGGTAATTACTGATCGCAATATATGACCAAAAATTCAAACATCAGTAACAGTACATTCGAATGCAATCCGCTATGGCACGTAAATCAGTATATCCCCACACACAATTCCCGTGACAGTAAGAGTAATATACGCAACAAGCGGGAAAAAAACAAGTCATGAAAGTACGCATTGTTATATGTAGATCACCACACGTTATTACCTTGATCTCTCTCTACCATTTCCCTTACAGTAAGATGTGCAATAGCTAATGCCTGTGCGGGACTAAATGTAAGGCCATGGCTGCGGTCATCAAAGTGACCACGTTGCGGTCCAGAAGCGAGGAGATTTCGAACTTGATAACTCACACACGCCTGTGCAAAATCTAGTACCGCCGATATACCCAAATATCTCACGCCCCCACTCCTCATTGTATACAGGTCGTCCGGGTCCAATACGCTTACGTGATCCGGGTTCGTTGAAACACACTGCAGTATGTGATCAAACACATCTCGAAGCTTCCTGACGGGCAATCGTTGAACCAATAAAGAGGACAAGTACGGATACAACAACAAGGAAGTACATGCCTCTATATCTTTCTCATGGTTCACACTCTCATGCTTGCGTGTAAACATTTTTCTTTTCTGTACGACAGGTAACAGTGATACACGAGTTTGTTCGAGATCGGGGTCTATACATGTAAGCCAGTCTAGCGCTAATCCCTTGCATGAGGATATAGTATTTTTCACCTGTGCAGCATGTGCATGTGCGTCCTGCTCGTGGGTACACTCACGCCCATCATCCGTACTCATACGACTACTTGTGGCAGCATGGAATGTATCACTAGTACTACATTCGCTCATAGACAACAACAGACGCATAAGCGTTCGAAGTGTTTCCGCAAGACGTGGCAGTGATGTCACCATACCATCAGAAGTACTCACGTCTACATCCAGCGACGATGTTGATGTAGATGATATACTGCTAGCAACACCCACATGCCTCGACCATTTAGGCGAACTTTTGTCTGAAAATATTTGTGTGTCCGACACAGACGGAAGTATTGGAGGGCAAAACACCTGAACCATAAGCTCTTCTAAGTAGTCACTTCCGTATGTGGCAATGTTTGTCAATGCGCCGGCGAGAGAAGCATTGTCGAACTTTGTAACAGGCTGCTTATGATTGTGCTCGCGTCCAAGTTTGCGTGTCCACTTACGACAGATATCCGCAACATAGCGTCTATGTGCACAGTCGTCATCTCGAGCGGTACCAGAATTGGTATAAGTGTGAGTGTTGTCAACAACGTCTTGGTTACGAATATCACCCGCCAACATGTTAACATAGTTCTCTGTACGTTCATACTCAAGTTCACAGGTATGTATTGATCGCTCGTGTGTGGTATTACCTCTTCCTTGCGCTACCCACAACTTGGGTATACTCTCTTGGTCGGAACAGTTATCGTCTGAGTGAGCATCTAAATTCATACTGGACGTGCCAGGTTTGAAGGGTGATGCGTTGGTTGAATGACTCGACGGATACGCTGTGAACAAAAATGCAGAGCAGTCTGGAGGTTTATATGTTTGAACATTCACGTTCTCAGTCACTTCTCCCTCAGTTGCTCTTTGTGGTAGAGTGTCATCTCCCAGCCGTTCTTTCACAGGGACAGACACTTGAACATCATCACCAACCATCACATGTGTACTTGTAATGTGCTTATGAACAACGATAACATCACGGAGGTAACTAGCAAACTCAACACCTGGACGTTTCTTTTCCGCACTCTTTCTCATATTGAAATGACATTCATAAAGTTCAAACCGACGGACACACGCAAGAAGTTGATGCGCATGCGTGAATACAATACGAGGAATGTTATTGTTTGCCGCATCAGCTTTTGAAGTATGTATATCGGATTCACTATGCCAAAGCCTCGCCTTATCGTCGAGAGAGCTCAGAATATCGAACATAACACTGTGTTCAGAATTCGTCGACGATAGTAACATTTTACAAAGATTCGCACCGGTGATCTTTGTGCTCATATACTCTTTGTGTACACATCCGAGTATGTCGTCCTGATGCAAAACAAGTTTCCGTTGATCAGGCGTACCTCCCAAAACTAGACGTTGGCGATCGTCACACGTGAGTGGGTGTACAGCCAGGCCGTGCTCGTACAGCACGGTGGCGGAATGATCGAAATTGAACTTTTCCTCTAATTCCGCTAGAATGTGTGCATATTCATCGTCGTTTATGCTGCTAGGTTCACTCCCTAGCTGTCTATCTACTAAACGCCGCAGAGAGAGAAGGGTCATGATGCCGTTTAGAGTCAATCTCTTGGGAAGGCCAACTACTGCACTTGTTTTGGGCCAGAACACCACCAACTCCGAACCCGGACGGGGAACAACGCGACTATCTTTGATGGACTCTGGTGTAGAAACGAAGATAGTCAAGCCATTGGAGGTTATGTTATTATTCACTCAAATTTGGTACTTCTCGACAACGTATATGCACACAGCTGATTGCACATACATAACACGCAGATAATAGACATACCGTCAGAATACGAGAGAACGCAGTTGGCACACTCTTTGTGTTTGAGATCCAATGTTGTATCGGGGTTCGACAAACGTGATAAAAACACACTAACAAGTTCCTTATACATCTGTTTGCGTTGTGCTACTGAGTGCTCTGTTGATAACAAAACATCGCTCATTACATATGCATGTCGTCTTCTCTCAACATTCACCGAATCTGCATTTTGATTCGGGTCTAGTATGACATCTCTAGAATAAAAGGTATTGGTGAAGTCGAAAAGCATATATGTAGCAAGCCGATATCGACCTGAAAAGACTCTGGATATATTATGTAGGACAGGGGTGTCTAGATATTGTTTTGGTAGTCGCCCGGCTTTGACGACTTGGAGCAATACGTGTAGGTATCTGCGTGAGATAATAAACACGAATGGCATGAGTAAGTTCGTGATATACGCCTCATACAACCATGTGTATAATACGTTTCGTTCGTCCCTACACATAGAATGTACGTACTTTGCTTCGCAGAGATAATAATGAGGAAGATATAATAAACACACATACGCCTATACAGGTATACGTTGAAAACAACTAGGACATTGGCCTCGATCGGAATTGCATAGCTATAAAAACATTTTGAAGGGCTTCACTCCACAAACCGCATGTGTTCCTCGTTTCACACCGGAAATAAGAAGAGAATGCAAAATCTGTAAAGAGCACAACGTAGTACTTGGTCGGGGTCCGACCAAACACCTCCATAGTATCTTGTGCATATCCTTTAAACCAAGATGTGCGTGCCAACCTTCACGCATAATTGAAAAACAACAAACTAAGTAAGAAGCAGACACAACTACATACTCATATATGACAGCAGGCGCAGTCTCAACTAGAAGTGCCTTGCTAAGGCTGGTAACAAGCATGTGCCCTATGGCTTCTTGCGACTTGCCCTTCCGCATAGACCCGTGTGCACCTCCCTTCACAGTGCTTAAAATGACTCCACAGAGAGAGGATCGTAGCCATCCATTCACTGTTCGCATGTATGTGCCAGGCGCAGGCGGGAATGTGCCAGGATTGGAATCTGGGATGAGACACCGAAAAGGAAAAAGTATATGCATGTATATATATATGTTAGTGTGTACATATTAAGTTTACATTTACTCTGATTTCGGCTGTACCTGTTCTGGGGTGTGACTGTTGGCATCCTCTGGAAAATCCTCCGGAAAATTGTGACTGTCAATACTCACAACCACATATACACAGGATACATGTTTCATCATTTATACCTGGAGCGAGAACAAACGCTTCATCCCCATCCGTAATAGAGGATAGGTCATTCAGGACTGAAAACAGGCATGCGTGACCAACCCATCGTTGCTGCACAGATGGAGACGCAATCGCATCCAAGAACAACGACAACGGGGAATCCTTCTCAGCAATTTCTTCATGGGATGTGTTGATACTTTCTGTATTAATTGAACAAGCACACGGATACAGGTACACACACACACACACAGAAGAATAGAGAAAAGGAGAGAAGAAAGAGGAGGAGTAAGATAGTGTTCGCATGGCACGTGGTCCCAGAGAAAGCAACAGGTACAAATCCAGAATTGCATCGATGCGGTAAAAACTGGATTTTGCCTTGTACGATCATCGATATGTCATATATATACACGCATAATGAGATTATAAAACAAAGTTTACCAGAAACTTTATAGCTAGCGTAAGGTTGGGATTACACATGTACATAAGCATACGTACGTGGACACATGCATGAACACAAGTGCACAAAGACATCCACATACATACCACTTTTCAAGTGTGGGCGAACTTTATCTTCTACAAACAATCGTAGATGTTTAGCCATGCTTTCTAGTAGCACTACCTCTTTCCGATCAGAATATGACCTCGGACCAATCCCTGACCAACAAACACTTAAGCGTTTGTGTGATATCAGCATAATCCTGGCCAGTACATTGTCCGGAAGTAAATTAATCATTGTTGGATCATTTCTCACCAATGGATGTAACCATTCAGTAACACCATCACTCAAACCAGTACCTACACCCTCGACCGCACCTACACGATCATCACCAAGGCGTGTATGTGCACGTGCATCGTTCATGGTGTCCAGTAGAAAGTTGGGCTTGCGACACGCACACAGCATTTCGCCCAGGCCCAAGTCCGCACTCACAGCTCTGAACTGTAAAACAAACGCCTCAGGCGGACGGTTGACAGTCTGACCGTCCACAACAAGCACTTTCGCCGCCAAAAGTACACTGTTAGACTCTGTTACTATTATATTTTCTCCCACTGGGCCTGCCTTTGCTGCCCTTGCTCGTTCAATACTTATCAACATATCTTTCTCTTGTTTCATTTGTATCAATAAGTCATCATCATTTTCTGCATTATCGCACATAGACAAATCCACCCCTCCCGCGCTGCCATCCACATCACCACCACACAGCAAAGGCCGGTAGACAAAGCGTTGTGTGATGAGCATTTGCATGAGATGGCGTGCTTCTGGATATTGCTCCCATGTATACACTCCCATAGTCTCTGGATTCGCACAGGCACATTGTACCGCGATAAGCAAAGCCTGGTAGTACAAGCCCTTCAAGCACACCATCACTGGACGAGCTCGTGCATCAGGCGTCTCTTCACTGTAATCTTCAAACACAGACAACCGCAACAACGAGATCATCAACACATGCGCTATTTCTGGCCCAGTTATCCGTATACTTGCACTTCTAACATCTTTATACGCAACCGCATGCAAAGACAAGGCCCTGTACACACAAACACTGGTGATATCTAGACATTGAACACGAGTGAGGCGAGTCGCACGCGCTGCATTTGCTGGTTCAAGACCCATACGCAGGAGGTTGAGGAGTGCCTCTTCTTTCATAGGTACACGATTGGTCAACACATTCAGAGAGTTTAAGTCAATTTTTGGCTCATTTTCTTGGTCGGCTCGTATGTACTCAACTAACGGCAGCTGGAATAACAATTTTTGTACCTGTAAATTTGGTAGAACACGGACGTTTGTGTCAGCGTGTTGTGTACAGATGGATGATTCTTTTAGTTAGTAGGATAATAATAGATTGGGGAGTCGGTCGTCTCTACGAGCAGTTCGGCTAAATTCCCATCAACACACTGGTGCGCGTGCAAGTACGTTGATTAACGTATACTTATGGTATAAATATGTCGGTGCATGCAGACGTGTCCAACAATTGAGATTTATGTCTATACTTTATGCATATACACATATATCTTAAAACAGCAAGTATACAGTTCTATAGTTCCTATATATATATATACATATATAGACAAATATGTATTATGAATAATTATGTTCAGAAGTGCGTATAAGCGAAATTCAAGTACAGAAAACGTACCGCAGGCGTGTAGTCGCCGGAATGCATAACGGGCATCAGTAGGGCAGCATCAGAATTCAGCCAGTTCAAACCAGCCAGCTGTGTGGAAAGACGGCCGGCGTTTTCATGGAGTAACAACCATTCACAAACATACACGAAAAGTTGAAATGCAAAGGTATAACTATGTATTAACACAGTATATAGTCAACTGAACAAAAAAACTAAAATGAAACACATATATAAGAAAATTCTAGTTATATGTGAACAATGTCTGTAGTATTGTACAAGAGCAACACGCAACCAAACATAGCAGCTAACCGCATGGGAGCGGGCTAGGGTTTATTTAGGGGTAAATATATATTCACACAGTATATAGTCGACTGCAAGAGACGGACGATATGTTTAAGGTTATCTTAGGTGCACACAACACACACAATAAAATATTATGTCCGCATACACAACAATAAACATGAAACACATGTACAATAAATTGCCACTTACATGAGAACATTGTCTGCAGTCTTGCACAAGAGCAACGTGCAACAAAATATTACATCTCACTTTAGCAGCTAACCGTATGGGAATGAGATGAACGTTAAATTTGTACTTTAACGAACACACACTGCTGCCAACATCTACATCAAACACACGCCCAAACATTAAAAAGGTAGAACAAATTACCCCATATATATACTCGAGGACAATGGTAATCAAGTATACGCCATTCAAACAGATAAAATGGTGGCAGAAAAAAAAAAGATAAGAGAATGACCCTATTTTCTTATCGAAACTAAAACCTTATCGCGTTGCACTCCACGGATTTACATTGACCGAAATGTTAATCAAGTATACGCCATTCAAACAGATAAAATGGTGGCAGAAAAAAGAAACAGATAAGAGGATGACCCTATTTTCTTCCAAACTAAAACCTTATCGTGTTGGACTCCACAGATTTACACTGACCGAAACAAACACCAACCCCCCTCTCTCTTCCTCAGACACAAAACAGACAAGTTCGAACACACCTGCACGTCCATATTCAACTCATGTAAACTATTCAGCGCTGGCGTGTTATCCATGTGTTTTTCATCCACACTAACAGCGCCACCATCCCCACCATCAGAAAGTGTACGCTTCCTACTACCCAAACCTCGTCTAATCCCACGATTTCCCTTTTCTTTTTCTCTTTCCCGGCCTCTAGTTTCTAGTGTCCGGTATTCCTCAACGGCCTGCGGAGATACCATAAGGACTACCACATACGTTAGCAGATCAAGTATAGCCATCGCATACCCAGCCTTCGAGCTGAAATCCATACTTGAGGTCTCCTTCGGGCGTGCGCGTATCAATACATTCACAAAACTCATCACGTCGAACTTATGATACAGGTGTTTCACTATAATTTGTCTCAGGATCCTGTGTCATTTGAATAGTATGTGTATATTACCTTCATGTATTCATATACATTATGTACCTAAACTGTTTCTTGCAGTCTCAAGAACACCAGCAAAACACGAGGCTTGTTACATGAACTAAAGATATGTCTCATAGTTGGTCGCAGAATCCTATACAGCTACAGGCCTAACACGCATGTATGTATGTATGTATGTATGTATGTATGTATGTATGTATGTATGTATGTATGTACTGCAATACATATAAACAATTCGTTGGAGAGTTCAATATAATACACAGCAGTTTACGTACACAGATATATACACTTCGTAAAAAAGCTGACCACAATATTCAAATCTTTAGCAAATTGGGAAGCCATTGAATGAGTAACAAGTTTGTCGTTACATACTATCACAATGCATGTATGTACATATCAATGTACGGACATGGAAATATCGGTTTGAATATGGAATGTCAATTGTGCTCATAACGACACAGATGCACACATCGCAAAACATCTTAAAATCACTACCATCGTGCATCCGTACATGACGAGGAATTCTCCAAAAGCATGTTCTGTATATGATGAGCAAACTCAGCCACGGATCCCTACAGTAACACAAACACACCCAGTTTACGATCAATTCCGAGTAAGTTCTTATGAATATCTCTATAGATGCATGTTTAAGTGTATAATACGAATGTAAATATACATTTGGTATTTTTCCCCATATGAGTGACATAGTGAACAAAACGTTTGGCACCGAAAAACACACCTTCTGCGCGTCATTGCACTTAGATGTACATTCACCACATAAAACAAGGTATATCATTACATAAATATATACATGATCACCATATGAATTTAAGCATAGCCCACAACAAGCCAACAAGTGCGTAACCATATCTATACACAACACACACGCACATATATTGCGCATTGATAAAACATTAAGCTGTGCACACATGATACATAATTTACAAAGGAAACACTCAATGTAACATGATACTAGTCTGGTTTCGTTGATATTTCTACACACAAACGTACTGCCACAAACAATGTCTTACCTGCACATTAGACAACATGGACGCCAAAAGTACAGGGTCAAGGGAAGCAAACCTCATGGGAGTGATTATCATTGTTGGCAAACTCGCCTCTTGCATATTCCAACGTGCTTGAAAAGCATACGGAAGCGCTATATGGGCTACGTAGATGCGTTCAGCGTGTTCAACATGATCAGAAGCCAACACAGACATACTCGAAATCAATACACTATCAGTAAACCATTTCATTAAGTTCGCGTTTTTTACTTTCACACCCAACAACGAACGGAGTATCTGTGTGTTTTCATCTTTCGACACGCTTGAAATTGTGGTGGAGGGCGTTCCCCCTCCGCTACTTCTTACAGCGGAGGTTAGTTGATTCACAAAGGCAGCACACACTACCTCACGCACCACACGCACAGTGGACTGATTATTTAAAAGTACACCGAGAAGCGACGCAAACAAAACCCGCAGCGATCCATAACATTGTAACACCGCCAAACACCTCAACACATTCGTAGCCTGTGTGCCACCTGGGCGTAACCCGGATATGGCTGTGGGAAGGATACGTTTCATTTGCTCCTCTGCGTATTGAGCAATGTCTGTACGCGTTCTCATAGACGTAAACCGCAGTTTCACACCTACGGGTACTGCTTGTGGCAACGAACGAGTGCGATCTGCGCTAATGTCATGCGAATTATCTCTCTCCATATGAAACAACGCAGAAAGGTCCTCCTTAATTGGCCGTTGAGCGTGTGCGCCCAGCTTCGGCTTCTTTCCTCGATTTTGCGTTGTGGCGGCGGCAATATTTGACTCTATTTAATTATATATGCAAATTGATTGATGGGAGAAAAATATATTTTCTCATTATGTATATATCAGGTTTGCGGTCGCACAGTAAATATGTACATAAATACGTAAGGACTGACACAGCACCATTACAGGAATATGCATACACAATAATATTAATGTACACGAGTGGGTAATAAACTGTTAAGGTCTGTAATGGCAAAAAGAAAAACTCTCTGTCCGGTCTGGAGGATTATTGATCATGAGACTTTACTCACCCCAAACACAAACAGAAGAATAAACATACATGCATATATGTCAAAACACAGAAAGTAATTCATCAATTGTTATCTAACAAGATCATGTGCAAGGAAGACGTTATTCAAACGAATACGCATCCCACCAGGATCCAGAATGGTATGGCGAATACATATATCAGACTCTAATACATACCACCACATACATACGCGTAGACATATGTACACAAATACTAGTCACCAACATACGGCCTCATATGCTATATGATGAAAAGAAAAAAAGCTGTACCTAGAGCAGGTGTGGCAAACTGTACAATCAGATTATCAACGAATATCCTGTTGCAATAAAAGTAAAATGTAAGGTTATATACACACTGGGCGTACGTAATTTGTTGGAGATGTTCTTTAAAAGCATATCCGGCGTGTGTGTTCGCGCACGATAGCATACTGGAATACATACAGGTAACACCCGTAAGTTAATTTGAGATTTTGATACATGCAAAATACATAGAAATACACAGCTTCATACATTCTAACTAAAATACAGAACTACACAGCTCATAATACAAAAATTGCGTGGATAATTTCAGCTCACTCATCACCTACGTGTTTGCCAGCACGTAGTCGAACTGAAACATCTGATATACCTAACGCCAAGCTCAATAACAACCATGCAAGGCATTGGCATCATTCACCGCTATACATGGAGACATAGCTATAAAACGTACTCAAATATACAAATTTGAAAGTACCATTGTCAACAAATATCAGTCACACGTAAGACACACCTATTCAACTCATGGTCTACCCACAGCCGGTCACTTATCGCGTCGTCGATGTACGCACGCGCGAAGGACTGTGGCCAATCAGTGGCTACCGAGTGATGTGCGTACAATAACAGATTACAGGCAAGTACTCGACTCGTCACATCCGTCTTGGTCGCACTTCCAGACCCAGTTCCCCCATTAAAACGTGGGGAAGCGCTCATCGTAGTGGGCGAGGGCGAAAGAACGTCTACAAGTTCATCCACGATCATTCTATTTCGAAACAAGTGCGGATACGTCTTACATAACCACAGGAGTGCGAGTATGCTCGCCTGTGTTCTTTTTGAATTCATTGTGCGTATGCAGAATCGTATACTCTCCACAATCTTAGAAATAACCTCATTCTCATTGTGTTGAATAAGTGCATCTTCAACATCCTCGATGAGTCGTTTGTTTTCTTCCCCGGAGACACCGTTTCGATTCGGGTCTGAACGCATTTGCGGGAGCTGCAAATTATGCGAGTTTCTGCCACTGTTATCTGTGAAAAGTGTACATGTATATATACATACAGAATCAATAAGGTTTCACTTCTCTTCCCACACGCAATTTGCCAATGCTAAACAGGGTACATGTGTGAATAAACAGTGTCTCTACCATATGTACGGTATCCATATACAGGAGACACCATTGGAAACGTGTGACATGGGTAGATTACATCATATACACTATGCACCAATACATGCATTAAGTAGACTTATTCGTACTCTGGGACTTACACGGGATTGAACCGGAAGAAGATCTAGAAGGGGCATTTGGTGTCAAGCGGATGCCTTCAGGCTTCACGCCTCCAACCTTGAACGCACTGTCCGTCGAAGGCCCTGTTGACATGTTCAATAACATTTTACATTACCACTATTTTCACAAGAAGAAATTACTCACGTAGGAGTGCGACCATAAACAATGCCATGTGTTTCAGAAAGGACGATGCCCAGTGTTGATGCATTTATAGAACAGGTTGGGTACGTAATAGAATTGTTTGTTTGCAATGAGAAATATTCCTGCTATAACCACTGAATAATAAGGTTGTCAGTAGCAACCATCCATCACATTGCACGAGAAGTGTGTGTTTGATGTACTTATATATATGTAGTGGGGAAAACTTGTTGGTATATACTATGCAAAGGAAGTAATGTGCGTGCATGTATAGTACTTGCGCGATGTGCACTTGTGTGTGGGTACCTCGATAGGAGTTCCTTAGATCACACGAACACAACACAACGTTAGAACATACGTGTGAATACATTCTACAGGCACGTACATTACTATACAGAAGTACAATATTATAGATGTGTATGTTTGAGTACGTTAAAACAGTATATTCATTTCAATATACCGGTTTTGCTCGACGATATAACGGTCTTGCCTTTCCCGCGGACAGTCCCGCCTTTCGGTCGCTGTACGCCTGACATTCTGATCAGACTTCTCAGTTTCCAATGGCCATACGGGTCAGACGATGAAGGATACCATCAACACTACGGGGGGAATACGCATAGTGCACATCGCTCTGTGTGTGAGTGTGTGCCCGCGCATAAATACGGGCCGACGGTGGTGTATGTAGGGGGGGGTAGGTTGTATTCGTGGGTATGGGTGTGAAGGACTAAGTGAGTGTGTGCGTGTGTGTGTTAGTGAGTAAGTGAGTGAGTGAGTGAGTGAGTGAGTGAGTGAGTGAGTGAGTGAGTGAGTGTGTGTGTGTGTGTGTGTGTGTGTGTGTGTGTGTGTGTGTGTGTGTGTGTGTTGTGTTCCTCGATATGCGTTTGTGAAATATGAATCGTAATGCGGTCTTTCACCGTTTGCGACTTCTCGCCATTGTGTTTGTCAGCAATTAGCAAACAAATATACCCACACGTACATACAAAAACAAAACATACGTACCATCACATACACATATATTCACAATTACACAAGTACACACACGTATACACACGTACACACACGTACACACACGTGCACACACGTACACACACGCACACACACGTACACATACGTACACACACGCGCACACAAGTTCTCTCTTTCTCTCTCTCTTACAGGCTTGTATCGCGTGTTAAGTGTGTATGTGTGCAGGAAATATCACGTGATTGACAGTTGTACCATGTGTTTGTACCTGCGTATGTGTGTATGAGTGACTGAGTACAAGCACGAACTCTATAGCAATTCGGTTATGCGAATCAACATGTGTTCCTTGGTGAACTATAACAAATTCATCGCCTAGCGGCGTATCAGACGAGATGCTATTATTACAGTTATCACATAGAAGGAAGTAAGAAAATAGCTACACTTAGAACACGTTGATGTATACACAGCGGTTTGATAGAGTCTGCGAAATGTTCTACATAGTGTAAGTTTTTGCACAGATGATTGCTGTTATGACGAATGGAGATGAGATCAGTGCAGGTGTGATAAAGAATATTCCTCATACATGCGCTAGATGCCATTATTCACTCATACAAAACACATAGGAAAATTGTCGCACCCCAGGCACAGCAATGAATACACGCTATTGCCTCTGTGCACTTGTACATCGATAATAGAAGTGTGCGATTTGTTAGACATAAGTTTATATTACGTGAACTATTCTAGGTGTGCATTGTACTTGCACACGTAGGATGTTGTTATATCCAACATCAGCTTATTATAGTTGTTCTTTGATAATTGCAGCCTCAGCTTCTCACATGCTACCGCTATTTTTTTGAAAGCATGTTGTTCAAGGGGTGTGCATACATAACGGTGCTAATTCATAAGGATCGTGCGTACAGGTAAGCAAAGAGCTGCGAGTTAAATAAGATAGAGAGAGAGAGAGAGAGAGAGAGAGAGAGAGAGAGATCTGGGTTGAGGTTGAGCAGCTATATATTCACACAAGATTGAGAAACGAACTTTTTGATTTAGAGTGATGTACCTATACCATAGTACAGTGTTTCACAGCCTATGAATACATCGCATTCTGTCGCACACAAGCCCTACACTAGTTCAAGGAACACGCCCTTTCCTAGCCCTTGTATTCTCCAAGTACAGGACTTCACATTAGTTAGTACCATCGATTACGTTGTTGTGAAACAACGCACACGTGATGGGTTAGTGTTGATACACTAGCAAGTGGTGAGCTAGAACCGGGAAAGTCTTATGCCCTTAAAACCATCACAACCCAATCGCTATAAGTGCAAAACACTAGCAATCATATATATCTAATTCCTGAGCGCTCGGTGTCTCATGCTGCCCATTGCGACCAAGTCTTGAGTCTTCCCTGTAACTTTCAGGGCAACGACAGTATGACAGTGGGTCCCACTCACACCCACACAAATACACACGTGTCCACACGTACATACACACCGTCAGTCATTGCATAGACATCCCACGCATCAACAGTGTGAACTATGCCACTGCACTTCGCAAAATCTATCTCCAAAGTACCCTCGTATGAAACGTTTGCAACCAATTACACAATCACCTGTAGGTATGCCAGGCCGGCCTTGTACGCATCCAACAGAATGAATAGATTAGATTATAGACCTTTTGCAGAAACAAAGCAATTTTTGTGGATGCAATGGTTCGTATATGGGTAACGCAAGGAAATGTATTGTACGTTTTAACATCCATGATATTCACGATCAAACTAGTCGTGACACAATCCCAAGGTTATTGGATAGTCATATATGCTCGTTATGTACCATATTAAGCCGGGATGAAGTGGCAATCATTTGCCACACATACTGTTTGTTGTCAACTACGCACTTCCTGAATTCCTGGATTCGCGTACTCTCTCACCAAGGGGATTTAACAAAAATCAAATTTTTAATCAATAACATCATAAATCTACTAGCAATAGGCCAACTTCACTTTGTCATATATTATTCCTGAGCTATATTCGTTCGCAGGTGATTTCACTACTTGATTAAACCTCTTGTAGAAAAGCTCCACAACGATCTTGGTAGTCGTCTGTATATCATAACTAAATACACTTTGTCGCTAACACAATTGGTTTACGTTAATAATTTTCGAGTTTCTAAACATATTCAATATCAACTTATTCCCCGAAACCCACACACGCTCGGTATAAAACGCGATTCCATGCTGTATCAGAGTTGCCTTGCAGCATACGATGGCTTAAGGTACATATCCTTAGTCTCAGATGGTTCACAAAGTAGCCATGATCATGGTTGTCGTTTGTGCTAAGAACAGGCATGGTGTAAAGCAGTGTAAGTAGCAGTATGACTAGCGTATATGTATATCGCTTTTGCGTGGTATTTTTACTTGGGTATTTGAAATGGCATCGAACTAAGCGTGTATGCGAGTAATATTATCATACGGATATTTTATATACGTATATGTATATATATATATGTTTATGCAATAGTTATAATGAATATGACTGATATTAGCATACATACCTTTGACCACAGATATAACCAAGGTCCAGCAAAGGGTGGTCACTTATGTGCGTGTGAAGATACTTCTGATATATACATAACTTAACGTCATCCGCCAGCTTCTTAAAATAATTCGCATTAGACCTTCCTTCGGAGGAGGCATGGTATAACATAAAGTGGAGTGACTGTGCTACACTGTCGTTGTTGACGCATGCGCTCATAACCAACACCCTGTGCACGAGCGTTAAGATAATATAGAAATATGTTGGTCATACATTGTATGTACAAATATCATACATTGTATAAATATCATACATTGCTAATGCAAATACATGGAGACAGACACCGACATTCTAGGCGAATAACGAAAGGGTCGATGCGCTATCAACGCACAGAGCACTGGACATCTTGGCACAGGTGGGGATCACTACTAGTGCCTATATAGTCGACATATATGTCACAAAACAATACATTTGTTCATTCGTATAATACAGCAACACACCTTGGTAATACAACCATTAAAAGAGGTGTAAAGCTTGCTATATCATCCACAACTATCACATCATTACGCATGAGTGATGAGAGTGCCTTCATTGCCTCGTCCACCAACAGATCTTCACACAAACAACTCTTTGTCAGATATACACAAGAGTAAGCTCGATATGCGTTACAGAAATTTCGTAGGAAGGGCTTGATCATACAATTGCAGCTCCTGCTGGAATGGAATTGATCTTTTGCACCCTGTATGTATGTGCGTAAATTTTTCTGAGTACACATATGCATACTCGAAGTGCAAACTATTAGGTCTAGCAAACTTGGCACAACGACAGAACATTCATGAAAATGTACAGAACTTCATATATAGAACAAGTTATATACATACTCGAAGTGCAAATTCTGAGAGCTCATCCCTGCATACTGTGAAGGTCTCTTTCACTTCTTTTGCAGACATACTAAGACTAGGGTCACCGAAGGACTCATTCATATTTAGTGCGCTCAACATGATTTGAAGCTGAATATGAGCTACCTGCTAATTGCATTAGAATAACGTTTTCTGTTAGTATGTGGGATCGGAGGAGTACGTTAATATGCTCAATATTTCAATACTTTGACCAACTTATCAAAATACACTCGACTTGTGATATGTCTAGGGGCATTTGGCTGCGCTTATATAAGTCTATACCTGCATTCCAACTTCTGTATCGCACGGACATTGGCAGCATTCGTCGATCACACGTAACAAGGCCTTCGCGGTACGCTTTTGAAGAATTGGCAACTCTGAACGCAGTTTGGATCTTTCAGCATTCTGAAGCGAGTATTCTGACCAGAAGAATACTGTCAATGAATCACATTCCTGTAAGATTGGCGCAGAGATCAATACCTTAAAGCTTTGTATCCAGCTCTAGATATTTATTGAAGACAAGTGTGGTTCATCAGTTTTGCGAATCTTATATATATAGAAATGATTATACCCTCGTGAAATGAGTAGACCGAGAACTTATGCGGGTATATCTGGTATCTGAAGTCTTTACAGGGCGACATATCGCCATGTCCTTTGTTCAAAATTTCAAGTAATAAATGATCGTACTATAATCACAATACTTGTCGCAGACCGTGTGTCATACCTGTATCAATCCGTCGAGCATGTCGTCTCTCAGTTGCAAAATAATACTTAAAGGTCAAGTTGAGAATTCGCCATTAGAAGTTCTAGTCAGTTCACCTCGTTAAGCTTTCTACTGTAACGATATGTATGAAAGCATACAAACTCATCTATGGGATGGTTAGCAAAGTATGAATCGAAAGAGGAGTAAGATAAATCGTGTGCGATCTCTGCACGACGACGACTTACACCTTCAACAAAAATCTGTCCAATTATCGTAGACTTTGTCTCGCAAACAGGAATGCAATCAATGACAGGGAACTGAGAGAGAGGAGGAGAAGAGGGGAGAAGAGAGAGGGGAGGAGAAGTGATAGGGGAGAGAAGAGAGAGGGGAGGAGAAGAGAGAGGGGAGGAGAAGAGAGAGGGGAGGAGAAGAGAGAGTGAAGGAGAAGAGAGAAGCGAGAAAAAGAGAGAGGGAGGGAGAAACAAGAGGGGAGGAGAAGAGAGAGGAAAGTGGGAAGTGAGAGGTTAGAAGTGAGATGGGAGGAGACGACAGAGGTTGGAAGACAAACAAACTATACATGAGTAGTGTGAATATGATTGTGTTGGGGACATGAATAGCAGCATATATAATTGTAAGAGCACAAGAAAAGCAATGACGCATACATAATCAGATCTTAAGACTTCCCCCAAACGCTGTCATAAGAGTTGATTTTAAATATTGCACAATCAAAAGTGGAGTATGTATATAAACCAATACACTAGAATAATATAATTATAGGCCAATTATATGATACAATATGAACGATCTAGAAGTGTCAGTTCTATTTTCGGTTTCTCGTTGTCAATCAGTATTATGAATGTGTTCGTTCATTAAGGCCACGTGATTTGTCGTTTGTATACAACATCGTTAACCTTAAATGCAATGGAATCGCATCATAGTCATGGCTGGCACTGCCTCAAAGATTGAATCGCTGCCACTTTTGAACCAAATCTCGTATAATGGAACTTTTTGCATTTCATGCTTATAGGTCAAACGCAGTATTGGCGTTCCTGTGGTCCCCTTACAAAGAGATAATACTTACGACGGTATAGCACCTCTCTAGAATCACTTCCACCACTGTATGCTGGCAGTGTGTCAAAATCTGGTTACTTAAAATCCCCATGCTAACATCTTCGGAACATCTGGAAAAAACGCAGTATTTGGTCCTTCTATCAAATGAAAATAAACTAGTTATTTACGGTAAACACTACGAAAAAGGACAACCGATTCCTGGTCAGAAGCCGTCAGTATAGCTGAGATCAAGCTGGAACATGACCAGAATTACTCATTTGTGCAGGTCATAGTGCATATTTATTCGCGCTAATATTGTGAATGTATAGAGGGGGTTTCTTACCTAAAATTACTTAACCCAAGACTACCTTTAGAAATGAATGCACAGAATAGAATCACTGGGTTTTTGACCACCTTAAACATACTCTGTAGAGGAGTATTCCGTAGAGGTGTACGAGAAATAACTAGTGTACATGGATCGTTGTGATACAAACATCTAACTGCACTTCTGTTGTTGACGTTATAAGCTCTATTGCTCGAGTTGCAGTCTATAGTAAAACCCCACATCTCACCACATGAAACGTTGCACGTCTTCCGAGTCATCCCAAGTGAAAGGCATGAATAAGAAAGCAAAAAGAGATATACTATTGATGGCGATCGCAACACCAATCTCAAGCATCACTGGACCTATAAACAAGAACCGATCTCCCACCCGCATAGTCGAAGGGCCCTAACGACAATGAAGTAAGAATGCATGGTCGGCCATCAGGTACGCAAGTGCCAATGGTTACAGCCAATACAATGATAGGAAATTGGAATAGACACTTGTAAGTATTCATCACTGTACGTACCACCGGAAACTATCAAACATGCAGTACGAAACTGAAGTAGGCATACAAATTTACAGTATGAAACTGAATATCTAGAATTCCACACCACACCGGTGGTCCAATAAAACTTGGAGCTGAAGCTATCAGTGATAGTAACAAATACAGAGTGTGTTCAAACACATCATACAAAGTGTTCTCAAACACATGCGTACATAAGTTATTCACCAATTCAGGTATATATCATCCAAAAGCAACTAGACAAGAGCTACGTATACACATAAGATATAGGCAAATACAGATATAAATATACACGTACATTGGAATGTGCATATACACTATATACATACTGGTTGCATGTGAAGCCGGAACATTATATAGGGCACGATGAAGTAGCGGAATTCCAATAGACGCTGTGGTATTACAGACATTGCTACCACTGCGAAGAACAAGATGCGAAATAGAACTCCCTACATGTAGTAGAAAGTTAATAAACGGAACGAAAACAAAATGAGAAATGGAACTCCCTAAATGTAGCAGAAAATTATGAAACAGAGCTAATATAGTACATACGCATTTATTTCGTCATTGCTGTGAACTACATAAGTACATGCGGAGGGTAAATCAACAAGTATATCACATCAATGGTGGAAAGAAAGCGGTTATAGATTTGGATTTATGTATATGATTGCGCAGAAGTTCGAACAAACCATACCGATGAGATGACACGGTGGGAATATCAAGCATAAAGCTGTTTAACTCCACCACCCACAACATAATACAAGAAATACATACGTCATTCTTAATCACGCAAAGGGGACAGTACTTCAGCAGAATGATATACACATATATACATGCACACACACACACGCACGCATGCACAATAAACTGTTTACCCAAAAAAAATAAAGCCATAAACTGACCTGAGGCCGAAGACTGGCCCATAGGCATATCATGGCAATTGCGTACAACGGTGAAAGCACGTAACGCCACACATTATGTCCGATGATTCGTTTCCAGATGTAGAAAGTGAAGTGGCGATTATCTGACGGTAGAGTACAAGAATGTATGTTTCCAAGTGTACACATATTCAATTTTGTATATACACCAGCATGATTTATGCGTATTTTCTTATTTCGCGAATGCATGCATGAATATGTTCGAATTATACCTGCCAATAAGAACTCATGTTCAATTATGGAGTTGTAGAGCACTATTGCACATATGGTAGAGAGTAAAAAAAACAATCCAAAATTGCCCAAAGACAGCATAGGTTTACTTTCGGTCGATGCTGTGTGTGTATGAATGTATGTCTGTGAGTGAGTGAGTGAGTGTATGTGTGCCTGTACGTGCATTACTGAGTGAGTGTGACAAATAATACCCAACAACGTATTGCAGGTACACTGCCGCTTAGATTTACCGTATGAAATCCAATACTTGTGACGCAAAACACAGTACACATAAAATACAATTGCCAGATATATTGCACGAATAACGATATATAAGCTTAAATAGTTTTGCCAAATTGATGGAATAGTGAGGGCTGTAGCTAGCACAATACGTCTTTGCACACACATACAGACAAATGGATATCCGTACCATGGTTCAAAATTGCCTGAAGCAGAGACGGGCCCGAAAGTACGGCAGTGAAGAGAAAATAGTACAGCAGTTGTGATACATGGAGCGAAGCTTGATGGTTCTCTTTGTCCCCCACTACAATACCCTTATTCGTGAACACAAAAAATACAAACATCATGCCCACAGCAGCATACATCCAGAACACACGCAAAATTTCAAGCGAATTCTTGGCCAACACACGCAAAAAAGAATGGAATTGTATGAAGTTTTGCTTTGCCAGTTTCGTCGGGTGTTGTCTAGCAACGGATCCATTCTGTGCGTGTGCTGCATTGTGAAGAAAAATCACGATGGATTACACGTCCAATACCTGTAAACTCACAAAATGTAGTGATACGAGAGACCATCTATGTTGTATCGTCAATATGGATCCACCAGTGAAGAAATAGAAAAGAAAAAATTACCTCTGCCAGAAAGAGGGTAGCGACGAGCAATGTCCAAGGTTACACGTGGTTGAAGATAGGCGACTACGCAACATGCAGCTGTAAAAAACACCCATAATATATTGGATTGTCGGAAAAGAACTGCCACAGCCCCAACAGCGGCACTGGAGATGTGTTGCCTTCTTAGGCCAAGTAGATAGCACAACAAAACAAAGAATCTGCACGGGTACATCAAATTATCTGAGCTTACTGTCTGTCAAAGATCACATACAGTATCCATACGTACAAGTACATACCTTTACGGAGTCCGTGTGACAATACAAACAAAAGCAGTATACAGGGAGGACTATCACAAATCTACACCAACACATGCACGGGATTTAGACACACCCCCCCTCACCCCCCCACCCCCCCCCCGCGCACTCGCCCGATTCTTGTACATGCACACAGACACCGTAAACATACTCACAAACAATGTTTACATTGTATAACAAGAGTAAGATTTTATAGCTAGAAGGATTTGCCACAAGCACATCATCATGCATGCCCACACATATCGTAACTATACGCACACATACGTTGATCCAGGATCCGTGTAATATAGTAATCCAGAGAAGTAGTTCAAGGGAAAAAATACTACTGCGAGCATAGTAAGAGCCACAAAACCCCCCTCTCGTCGGTTCACAAGTCTTGCAATACTCTGGGCAACTACAGCTATCCCCACCTTGAACATATTTATAAGTGTATGTATATTGCACATGCATACAATTTCGTATGTGTGTAAACATGTGTGTTTAAATAAGTGTGTATACATGTGTGACATATGCATACGTCATATAGATTACAGGTGTTCATTCGTACAACCAGACTCCCACAATCGTACAACCAAGTTCCCACAATCGTACAACTTAAGCACGGATATGTTAAGCGTCACTGCTATTGTTTGTTTTTTAAATTCTATATTGCTTGAACTTTATCTTTCGATTGTACTCGTAACACATAATTACAACCATGAATCTCCCGCCCACCCGCACACACACACCCGCACATACACGCACTAAATATTTGCAGCCAGTGATCTGAGGAGGTAAGATACATACATTTCTCACGTACTTGAATCATATACTAGGATGCACGTGAAGAATTATAAATTTGTAAATACGTGCACATGACTTGTGCTCAACAAATGTTCATAATATAACATAATATAAGCCACCGATTGCTATATGTACAGCACATTTACCATAAAGATCGACTTCAGAAAGCGAGTTTACGTATTCATACACAAAGTTTCCAATGCAGAGGTACAAACCAAAGCTAGAGTTTTTACGAAACAGTGCACAAAACTATATGTATATATGCTTATGTTTTTATGTTTGTGCGCATATGTGTGTTCTGATATACCGCAAAAATCGAGTTCACGAAGCGAAGAGATGAAGTGGCACACACAGTGTCTGCGTGAAGAAAGTACGAAAGCGGTTCAAGTGTTGCCAAGGATACAATGTACAAGCCAGGCAACGTTGTGATCTTGTCATCCCACGTGAAGTCCAGAGCACAGTACCGTTGCGCCTGTGGGATGTGAAAACGCTGCATGTGGAAACGTACATGTGGATATAATATTTCTTTCCTTAGCGTTTCATCAATGAAAAAAAAACATACTCCTTCACAACTACAGTTGTATATTTGGGTGCACGTATCCATTTGTATATTATGTATGTACGTGTGGTTTTTGAGTGAGTGAGAGAGGGTTCACCTAAGTAAGCAAACATAACATGTGTGTAAGTCAATACACGTGTGGTGCATATTTTAGTGTGTACAATCAGCAGTTTCGGTTTGCTTTTGAGGGTGAGAAGTACTTGCGTGATGGTGTGCGTTGGCGACCCTAGAAGTAATGAGTAACATTGCGGGAGAAAGTATTTTACTTTTCCATTTTCACTTATCACGTATATGTATGTATACTACAAAGTGCACCTAAAATACACGCATACATATACACATACTATACACATTGACATATATATATATATAATATGACCAGTGTGATTGCATTACGTCATGAAGTATCTAAATGGGCTAGAGTCAAATAGCTTCGAACCGAACTTTCTTTGTTATACAATCTGTACTTGTTTGGACATCCATAATTCAAAAATGGCAAGTACAGAGTCCAGGTCACGTTTTTAATTATGTGATGGACATTGAACATAATGTACACAACAAGTCGAAAGCAGCTTGAGAAATATTCGTTCTCAAATCTTTCACATCAATCCTTTACACGTCACGTACAAATAAAAAAATTACCTCATCCATGTATGGTGATGGGACCACATTGTTTACTATGCTTACAGAGAGCAGTGTAACAACCAGCGCGACCCCCAGCGCGATGGTGACGGGTGTGACTCTCATCGCGTACAGCCAACAAAGGGGTGTTGATGTGTTGTTTCTGCTTGTGAACACTGTTTAGATTTGTCTAACGATTTACCCGTACATGTGCAGGTACGTACATGTAAGAGAAATGAAGCAGCTCATCTGTATATAGGTATCGATACGAGTATATATTGGCTTACTTCGCTGCTTCTTGGTAGTTGCGTTGGTGCATAAACATGGACTTCTTGGAATGGTGGATGTGTATGATAACGTTTGGGCTCACCTCCCTTTGCAATCACACACACAGCGTATACAGATTCACTTATATATACAAACTCCACACATACACACACACGCTCACGCACTACACACACACACGCTCACGCACTCACTCGCATGCACGCAGGCACGCAGGCATACACAGGCACATACACGCATACACTGCATGTATTAATCATGTGGTTTTTTCGCTCGATATCTAACACCGCAAGGAACTCCATCATGGCCTTTGCCTCACACTCAAATTATCCCCCTGTATCATCTGTATCCTCACAAAAGATAGCCTTCTATAGCGCCATTAATGATCACCCGGACATGCATGTGACACAGGAAATAGATATTCGCCTTAGACAAATAAGAGAGAAGCTGAAAAACCTCGGGAATGGGAATGTATCTTTATTTATCCCTACCAATGAGATGAGTGCAGACGTTAGAAACGGAACTTCAAGTAAGGTCGCTGTGATTAGTATAAACAATCCAGGAGCAAGAAATAGTCTGAGTGGGAAGATGATGTGTGAACTGGCAGATGCTGTTGACGAGCTTTCTTTGTGGGAGGACGGCGCGGGCGTTATTCTACATGGTATGTAATGTATGGATGTGTTACCAGATCTATATTTATGAAGGACTATTTTTGCTATATTGCTGCTGAAACAAGATGATGTGCTGACATTGAGATATAGTTTGGCCACCCTCACACCTTCTCTTATAGGACGGTGTTTGTATTAGTGTGCATAGTGCTTCGTGTGGCAATTTAGTAGTATGCGATCCAATATATGTTTATGAATGTGAACGTGAGCTCATGCGCGCATCAGAAATGTATAGTATCTCTATATCGGATTATTATCATAGGAGAACTGACCAGTCTACTCTCACAAACGCGCGCATCCTCACGATAATATGCAAGTCGTTTGAATACGTCTTGGCTCGTTCGTACGCACGTGTTACTACGAATACACGAATTGACACTGCATATGTATAAACACGCGTACGAGCACCAACCATTTACGCTCAAACAAATTCGAAATTAAGGGCAGGCGAGAACGGATTCTTCTGCGCTGGGGCCGATTTGAAGGTTGCATCTGCTTACATGCTCAGTGGAAGTGAAGGAATGGGGGAGGAAATGTCATACCTTATGCACCACACTACTAGCAGGCTAAGGTACATTTCTTTTTCACATGTTTTATATATATATGATTGGGATATTTTTTGTTTTCAATCCACGTCTGTTTTGCTTGATTGTTGAACGCTAACAGCAGGTCTTGTTCCTTCAAATTTGAAGACTCAGAATGGATTACTAGAATCGAGCAGTACATACATAGTACAAGTGCATCTCTTTATCATTTGAGTACAGACTTAAATATAGTCCTTTCGAAAATTTGTACAACACACGGTCACATGTCAACAAAGTACGCCCACACGTTGTTTAAGAAGAGAATGTTCCTATGCTTATTTGGTTCTGGGATGTATTGTATGTTCTGAACATGTGTAATAGGTCTTTGCCGCTGATATCTGTGGCTGCGATTGAGGGCGCGGCTGTGGGTGGTGGTGCTGAACTGGCTACCGCATGTGATTTTCGTGTTATGGCCAGGTATAAATGTAAAATTTAGGCTCTGTATGAGCATGTATACTCATGGGTATGTAGATATATATATATATATATATATATGGATTTGTAAACCTACACTATCGCTAAACGTATTCGTGCATCCAAAATATGCAAGTACACAAAACGGGCATATCCATATACATAGTAACGTGCATATGTACATCGATATACCAACCGCTTGTGAATGTACAAATATATATGGCCTTTTTATATATTTTATCGATCAAACAGCACATACTCATAAACACGTACGCACATGCAATTCCACATATACACATATAGGGACAGTTATATTCGGTTTGTACATGTAATACTGTCTGTAGTACCTGGTTGGGGCGGTGGTACCCGTCTAACTAAAATGATAGGGCGGAGGAACGCTCTCCGTATCATGTGTACTGGCGATAAGGTGTGTTTGTTGTGTGCAACATATATGAAAGTGTCAATATGCGTATATTTACGACTGCTATAGCATATAGTATGTATGTATGCATAATGTATGCTCATGATAGAATATGTCTATGTATGTGAATATGTTTTGATGCTCCTACACTCAATCCTGCTTTGATTCCAATCTTTGAAGATGTGCTTTGTGTCATTTTATTGTAGAGTGACATCCATCACATATTATAATAGCGTCCAACACTAGGTTGCATAACCGTCAAGCTAACACTTCCGCGACGATGAAACAATTGAAGTAATAGTTACCAGCTACTATGTACAAATGGCCAAGCCAATGTTGGTCCATGTACTAGACTAACATCTAATGTTGGCTGTTGACAGAGGAGAAGGAGGGTCATGTTACGTATCGTGCTAATGCTAAGAACGTAAACCTGCATATTGTACCACAGGTTAAGCCCGACAAGGCCATGTGCGTGGGACTTTGTGACGAAGTAGCCGAGAGGGGCGAGAGTGTGGACTTGGCTAAAATATTTTTGGATCGTCTCACGTGCAATAATACAGCGTCTATTCGTGCATTGAAAGCTATTGTTAGTCAAGCCGACGATGATTTATATAGACCATCACTCAACCATGAGCACGATATGTTTTCACGTATGTGGGGTAATAAGTCTTCTGTGGATCAGATTGGAAAAGGCGGTGCACAGAGCAGGAAAGAAGACTAGAGTGCCCATTGACCATGTACTGCATATGAATGAAGTATTTCTGTCTTTGAGAATTTCAGAAATGGGTAGGGCAATACCAGAACGTATTGGAAGCCCAAGAAAGATGAAATATCAATTTTAATCGTCGCGTTTAGAGTAGAGTGCTGATTTTGAGGATTCATACTCAAGCAGATGATTTACCGACCCTCTCTAGTATGTCGCTCAGTAAATTTTTCGTGAGGCCAGATGAACACAGAGTGCACCTGTGATGAATGCGTAACTTAGAGAATTGTAGACAATTAAATTTTATTTGAATACATAGGCTTTTCTCCCAATTTCAACGTGTTTGGCACACATTTACAACTGTTTGATAATGGATGGTGCGTACGAGCATTCATCTTCCTTGGCGGGCTCGATGTTTAGACTTTTCACAACACCATTCTCTACAATCATGCTGTAGCGTTTGGCGCGAACGCCTCCGAAGCCGCCAGTGTTCTGGGACAGATCGGCAGCAACGTGCCACGAGGCATCTCCGTCAGCAAGAAGAGTTACCTACAGAATGAATTAACACACATTTCACTGTTAGTACTCGCACGAGAATTCGGGGAGTAAAGGCTTATAACAATCTCTTGCAATCTATCTTTGCATATAATTACCTTTCCCTCGGCGCCCTGTTCCTTACTCCAGAAGTCCATTACGAAAGCATCGTTGACGGCAAGACAGACGATGTCGTCAACTCCTTTGTTACGGATTTCAGTGCTCTTCTCAACGTAACTGGGTAGATGATTTTTCGAGCACGCTGAACAGTGATAAAAATATCGATATGTTAGTACACAGATCGAAAGCCTACATAACTGCTTTCGAAAAGCCATTTCACATTGCTTTCTAGACACGTACGTAGGTTGGTTGACCATGTGGAGACATGGAGAAGCAGTCAAAACAGTTGACTTGAAACGATCAACAGGTTGCACGATGTATAGAATAAAATACTAAACAAATTGAAGTACAATTGTACATACTTGGGGTAAGGGCTCCCGGGATACCAAGAACAACCACCTTCTTTCCGTCAAACACATCAGATACAGTGACATCTTTAAGAGCTCCATCCTTAAGCACCTATTTATCCACCAAAAAAGAAGAAATCGCTGAGTAAGGCACACTCGCTACAACAAATTTTACTAACTCAAGGTGCTGTGCTTAGGTTCTACATAGTAAAGCAGCTACAAATAAGTTTCGTCCATACAATAAACTTCAACAAACGTGGTCTACCTTGAAAGATCCCTCAGGAAGCTTGTCTCCGACCTTGACCATATTGTTGTGTGAGCTTGAGAAACTGCGACTTGAGCGGAGAAGTTGCGTTACAGAAGTAAGTGGTTTGAAGAGGATACTCATCGTTTTGAGTTGCTTAAATACATGTGCTGAAATTTTTACAGTTTTTCATGCACAATGTGTCAAACAATTAAATGCCTATATTTAGACAAGCGTGAGTATGATTTCGTGTGTCCAATAGAAGACGTGGTTCTGCCATTGCTTAACGGTAAGGTGTAAACAAAAAAAACGAAAACACGACATAAGTGTTAGCACAGCGCTCGCTCCTGCATGTTGTGTATGCGATTACACACACTATTGCACACTCACACATACAACAACAACTGAAGCAATAACAGTGTTTCTAACATACGCACACAGTAAAAGAATCGAAACAAAATGAACTAATACGTGAGTGCTGACTGTGGATTGAAATTACTTGTTGACGACTACCAGTGTGCCCAGAAAGCATCAATCCTTTCTTTGATATTTCGTATACTTATCTATTCGTCCTCTGCTCTCAATTACCGCGTTACCTATGTGTCTGTTTTTTATGCTTATGTTCTGTGCACATTGGTCTACGGATGTAAATGTAACAGAAGGATGCGGTAAATATTGGATTTCAACTAGCAAAAAGAAACTCGTACAGTTCATCTGTCCGGTTAAATTCTTTCGTTTAGTTTCAAAAAGAACATCCAAACGTTCTCCAGTTTTTATGTCGTGTAGTATAGCACTAGTGACTAATGATAACTCAAAATGATGTATAATGCTCGCGCATAAGGGTCAGAGTAGTACGATCTACGTAATTTCCGAACAATGTTTGGTTTCTGTATTTCAGGGGGCGGCTGAACGTCGTGTTAGATCGAATTCCCATTATCTAACGAAGTTTACTAAAGCGGTGCTGTTTCTATCTTCAAAAATGGCATTCAAATGCTTAAACACCCGCGTATGTGGAGAATTCCGTCCAGGTTTGCATTTTCGAAAGAAATCTACGCGCCTTTTTGAATATTGACCATAATATTTTATTTCGTGAAACCCATGGTTCGCACTAGATCTATAGGACACTTTTGAAAGTATTATTTTAACACAATGTCTTGGAATTGTTTGTGATAGTGATTTCTAAATCTTGGAGGAATACAATTAAATGAAGCATAACTTTTTAAGATGTGAGAATGTGCAATAGCGACAAAGCTGAGTCCCAAAATCTGAAGTATGAGTAGTCATAGTTGGAGACAAGCTCCGTTCGGAAGCAGTGCTTCTTATTGAAACTTGACCTGTCGAGTTTCATTTATCGACTTTGGGAAGAACTGAACAATGAAAGAACATAGTACATGTGTGGGTTTCGACTCAACTTAATATTATTTATTTATTGTAACTATGCATATAGCATTACTGCTTTATACCACTACGTCCCACGTACATGCAACGAAGCAGAAGCCGCGACAACCATGACTATTTGTGCGGACACGGGCACGATGGCTCCATCATGCGAAAGTACAAATGTGCACTCACTTGAGCGAGAGAGAGAGAGATGGAGAGAGAGAGAGAGTGTGTGTGTGTGCGCATTCCACTCTCACGCATTCGTACATTGCATTTACGAATTGACAAGTTGATATGATTCTGAATGTATATATATCACTGGAGGTTTTAGTTTGACTAATGGAAGTTACGTCTTTCCAAAGTTACATCGAGTTTATAGTTGGGCGAGTGCTTATGTGGAACGACATGGACGCTGCAGAAGTATCAAAATACGAAAGTGTTGGCTGCTATCAGGCCAGCCCCAAGCTCTTCCGAACCGTGAGATCGACAATTGCACTAAATTTATCTCTATCCTCTCTATACATTTTCTGAGAAGCGGTCAATCGGGCATACACAGAATTGATAGCAAGGAGGAAGACATGGTCAGTGTACGAAACAACAATGAGTGCATATAATGTAATTGACAAATTGTGACTGCTGCAGATTTGTCTCAAACTTTGAAAGACAATTAATTATGACGAATACACGGACTATACAATATTTCGATCGACAATTGCCCTAAATTATCTATACATTTTCTGAGAAGCGGTCAATGCGGGCATACACAGAATTGATAGCAAGCAGGAAGACATGGTCAGTGTACGAAACAATAATGAGTGCATATAATGTAATTGACAAATTGTAACTGCTGCAGATTTGTCTCAAACTTTGAAAGACAATTAATTATCACGAATACACGGACTATATCGTGTGTTTATACCGATGCGTCTATGTTTGCGCCACTCTCATCGTTGGGTTCTGCAAGCATACTGACAACACTAAGAAGAATCTTCTCAACGCACTGCACTGGACTCCATCGCTCACTACTCAACTCGTAACCCATAGGATCTTCGCCAGGTGGATGTAGAATTGATATGCATACACGACCATCAGGATATACTAGTCATACAGTAAGGAAGGGGTTTTCCATGTGTTATACATGGTATTCATGTGCAGCAAGAGTATTTCTTAGAGTAACAGGTTGATAACAGAATAGAATAATGCAAGTTAAGCTGTACGTTCTTATAACTATATATAAGCACACTTACTGTTCGGGTGGTACATGGGTGAGGTAAATTTCATCTTCGGAGGACTAAGTGGATAGTCGCGTGGAAAACTTAACACAGCCGAGAAGACTCCATCTTCATAAGGAGAACCGCCAGGACCACTATGTTCGGGTGTGGGTAAGCAATTTGTATTGCGAGAGGTCGGGTGCAAGTGAAACTTCGCATGGATGATTCATGGGAATATACCTCCAAACTTTCAAAGTGATTAATTGAACGATGAGCTTCAGTAATACACAACAGACTACACACCCGAAATATTCACAACGGAATGATTCTATTCAATTTACACTAATGTCATATGCAGATACACATTTATGCACACCAGACTATAGCCTCCCATTCGAAAAAGTTATCATCACAAATTGGACCCGCGAGGATGCCTTCCGGATGTGATTCTAATAAAACTGCACAGGTCGCAAAAATATGAATTTGCTAGTGAATATAAAATTTAAAGTTAATCAAACTCAAAAAGTCTTTACAGTCCATATACTTACAAAATTTGTATAGCGACAATTGCCTATTCTATAATGAAATATGGTACATGAGAGTGCTATGCAAGGGTTACTTTCAATACTTCTAAACAAACCATATTAGGAGTTGGTAAATTTTCCAACCATGACAAAAGAACCTAAAGCAAGCAAGGATATGAACCATGCTAAATATACGCACATGATAATAGCAAACGCACAACTGTACAGATATGACAAATTTCCCACACAAAACCTAGTTAAGACTTTACAAGCACACACGAATACGAAAGTGCAAGCATGCACAACAGTACCTTTGTATTCGGTCATCAATCGTTTCAAAGCTTTCCCCGCCATTATGGAATAACTCTAGGATTTCTGTATACGTAACGTTTGTCATGGACGGGACTGTGTGTAATTTGAAATGAACATAAAAGTTTATAGCACGATGACAGATTATAAAATGTCCAAATGTCCTTCAAATGTCTTCGTATAAAATGAGAAATGTCCTGACTTCAACATACGTACGACTGACTAATGTCGGGAAATATAGTTCAAGATTGCACATCACGCCGGTAGCAAGGAGTGCGAACACTTGTGCATTGGTCGTATCGAGCTGTAAAGTCTTGCACCAATTTGAACACTGACACGTTTGCATAAACCGACCATCGACTACCATTTGTGATGATGTCGACTACCATCCGTGATGAGCATGAACGGCTACCAGGGAACCAAACCTGAAGGCAACGTAGATCAAACAAATTTGAGATCGCAGTGAATATAAGCAAGGGCGTGTCACACAATGCACTGCATGATCGATATACTAGAATAACGCGTAAGTAATGTTCAGCATAATGTACTGTGTACAAACGCAAAAAAAATCGCAAACACACTCGCTGTTTATCGTGTACACTGCACGTCAGCATTCACCAACCTATGTCTCTATGCATACGCTCACCGATGACCTGAGAACCGTTGAGATGCGTGTGTTGATTAGTACTTAGTACCTCCAACTGAACAGGAGAGAAGGAGATGGCCTAGAGGGTGGATCATAGCTATGGTAATTAATTGTCACAAAGTAGTTGTTTCTTTAAAATCAAAGTGAAGACAAATGCCTGTGGTTGCTAGTAATCGCTTCCTATAGACCATAATATAATTATTTGCGAACTGTAACATTACTAGTGCACAATAATCAATTCAAACCCCCACACACTGTCTTCTTATATTCAGAGGAAAAATGAAATACAGCAAACACTATGAATTATTACGTAATTGGAAGTGAACCATGTTTGGTAAAATATGTTTCGGACTCTTGTCTGTAATTGTTGATAACATTCTTAGAACAATCAGGGCTACTGTAAGATCAAGAAGATTTTATGGGTTGATCCAAGTCGTTGATGACAGCAGTACTACTAAATACAAACGGGTATATTTAAAAGTTTAAAAACCCGACATTTATGACATACAACCTATCACAGCACCCAAGGTTGTATATCTACAGTGCACAAGGTACACAGCAAACCTTTTATTTATCACTCCTACATTGCCGTCGTGGTGCAGTCGCCACAATGTCCGAGTAAGTGAAAATAACCGGTTCGGAAATTTTCGCAAACAGGATAGGGCCCCCACTCACTCAAAATGAAAGAGAGACCATGAAAGCCTAGGAGCCCTTTCACTAGTATAAAGATGGAATATTAAAAAAGCTATACAGATAAAATACTACAGGTACTATATAGATGAGAACTACAATTGCTATACAGATGGGATACTACAACTGCTATACAGATGGGAACCTACTTCCGCTACTACTACTACTACTACTAGTACTACTACGACCACCAAAGTATGTCAATAGTTTATATAAAAATTTCACCAGTAGTCCGTTCTTCTGTATTAGTGGTAGGGTTATGTCAATAACAAGTAGTTCCTTCGCACGGTGCGGATATTCCTGAACAGTTCGGTACAAACAATTCATACAATTTGGGCGCCCTTTTTTTGGCGCGCACACAACACACGCACACACACACACACACACACACACACACACACAAACGCACACACATGGAAGACGTATCTATAATATATATGAGTAGCAGTAAATGTAAGCACACAATCGTAAACACACGCAAATGAAGATGGAGCAGTTTAACTTGGCGTCAGTAGAAGCCGCAATAGGTATAGAAAGTGAGACCATGATTCAGCTCGATGAGATAGGATTTGTTTTGATGAACAACCCGCACAAATTCCTCTTGGAATGGTTGAAGACACCGGTTCTCAGCTTTGAATCCACAAATCCCTTTGCTGTTTCCATCTACTTGATGATTGGTAAGCGTATGGAGAGTGTGTTTCGTGGTTTACTATTACACATATAGTGTCACCTGCTTCACCTGTGTGTTTTACGCGTGTGCGCAATTTCATTCTCTTCTTCTCAATACTCTCGATCGCTTCAGAAGCTTGTTGTTGTTGTGTAGTGTGTAGTTTAGTGTATGACTCACTTATATGCTCCCCCCCCCCCCCCAGAAATACTTAAGGAGTACATTCATCCATAAATATGTAACAGGTGTATCCGCGTACTGTTTTTTCATGGGAGGTTTAACCGGCAACTATAGCAAAGTGGACCAGTTATGGAGCATTCTTCCCTGTGTATACGCTATCATATTTGCTGCTTCTGCCAATTGGAGTCCCCGGTAAGTGGTTAATATGACAGAGTTGTATGTGTTCAAGCTATGTTTTGACATCCTCGCGTCTTTGCATGGGATCTTAAGTGTGCATGTTGACATACTTCTTTTGGTTGTCCTTTATGCACATCGCATTTTCTCCATATATCACAATTGTACTATATCGTGTTCCTGATTAGTGTATGGAGCCCTAGCGTCTGACTGCGATTGGGCGCATTTCTTTTGTATACCATCTATATCAGTTTGACAAATTGAAAACAGTTTCTATCAGGAAACTATGGTACAATATTTGTGCAATAGCCTTTACTATACAGGCTCAGCGTGCTTCTGTACGAAAAGCTCTATTATAAGTTTTTAGTATGCTGAAGAGATTGCTTTTGCGTATAAATGAGTATGGTGTACTGTATGTACTATTATACACATCATGTATGTTTGCATTAAGTAGTACTTTCATGTTCACATAGTGCCAAACAGTCTTCGGTATGTATACTGCAATTTCCATGTATATACGTACAATTTCCATGTATATACGTATCAGTACATATGCTTCCGAGTTTATAAGCAGGAATTTGATTTACGTATGCCTATCAGTGAATTGATTGTTACTTTTGTAGTTAGTGTTGTTTGTATTTAGTTTATTCAAAACCTATTGTGTAAAACTTACTGGTCTCATCAAGTTATGTAAGCGCATCTTTATGAACTACTACATTTTCTCATTTTCTTTCTTCTAATTGCTTGTTTACGGCGTTATCCCTAGTTTGACAATTATGACCGTATTAACGACATCATGGGGTTTACGTCTGACCTACAATTTCGCGAGAAAGGGTATTTATGCGCATAATTATAACACTCACGACCAAGAGTTCGCACCTCCCCTCTATATACAGTGTTATTCGTTCATACCTCTACGCATAACGTTGAGATCGGTTGAAACTGGTATCTTTAGTTTTCGTACTGTTAAGCAGATAGTATTCTATTACATGCAACAATAGTTCTCGTGTATGACTTATTTTGGACTGATAGAAATGCATTGAACACCATGCCTAACTAAGTGTAATCGACGATTTTAGTCTAATTCAATGTACGATTATTGCACACGCACACCTCTTGTTCTACATGGCATGGCGTCAATATACATATATGCTCCATAAAAAGTCAGTACACATTCGAAGCACCATGCATTTGTTTTCTACTTGAAGTGATCCACAAATGCATCGATCACTAGCAAGTCCCATGCTATCTTGAACTTGTGTGAGTGAGATCTATATATACAGTTATAGGGACATAGCAATAGAGTGTATAGACGTGCAATCACATGTGCGTATTGCCAATCAATAAATCTTGTTCTTTGTTCCATATCGGAGATGTATCAATTGTTTCGTATATATGTTACACATCCTTTATAGGCGGCTACAACGGAGAAGAGGACTATCGTTGGGAAGTTGCAAGAAAAATCATAAACAACAAAGGTATATATATATAAGAGAGGTTTTGTGCAATAACTGTACGTGAATATATGTGTACATCGTACCTGGCACACAAGCCACTATAGGCTCAATTTTAGCAGGAAGATTTGAGGAATCGGTGTACGCTAGGAGTAAATATGCAATTATTCCCACAATTTATGAATCACCATGAATGTAGCAATTACCAGCACACCATCTCTCCCACTACTCGTCTGACAGTCCCTACATTAAAGTTACACAAACCTGCTCGACAATATTTACATCTGCAAGTACAGCATTAATATACGCTCACGAGACTGCTATTCTCTGAATTTCTTTTTGTCCCATCGAAAGTGTTTTTCGAAGTATTCAACTTGACGTTCATCAGCATTTATCAGAATCTTCTTCTCTTATTAATCGCCCTACCGTCGTGGACTGCTTATTTAAACCAGTATGTGTTAAAAACTTCATGCCTGCACAGCTTACTTGTATTCTTCGTGTGTATGTATTTAGTCTTTATTTCATCGAACAATTTATGCAATCATTATCTGCTGTTGCTTATCCGTCTCGCCGGGTGCATCCACGCTGCTCTTTCGCCTATGCGCGTGCGAATGCACACATGCACACAAACACATCAATATTATATATATATTCCAGAATATACAAGCGCAAGCATATCTGTTTTTACAAGTTTCGTGCAATCTCACATAGACAGAGAGATACCTCTTCACTTTTGTTATGATTTATGAATTCTCTCATTCACACGCACCTACTCCCGCACACAGCACACAATGCACTTCCATGGGCACACATGCCTGCTCGTATTCCATGCACATCTCAGTCCCTACGTGAATTTTCATGCCGACAGAGACAGTGTAATTGTCTGATGTATTGAATGTGCAGTACACTGTCATGTACTCATTGAAGTATAAGCACACTGACAACTCTCGCATTTGCACAGAGAGGTCCCTCTTAACTTTGTTGATTTGGGTGCTGTTTGGTTGTTCGTTTGGGCGCTTGTTTTTGAGACGATGGCAGACCAGGAACAGTACATATTTCAAAACGAAAAGCACCGATTAAAGTATATTCCGACTGTACAACGCATGATTTGTGTTTCTGCAATTTTATTTTGTGAATATTTTGTGCTCCAAAGGCATGTATTATGTATATGTGTTCTGTCCCTTTCTTTCTGTCGAAAACTACAACGTTTTCCCGTTTTGGCAGATAAAAGAATGACATATTAAAGACCAAAATTGCGATTCAACATTTTCCATAATACGCACGCACATAATGACAAGCTACACCTCTCATGCCTCCTACTCCCTCGCACGGCTTAGAGAAAAATATGCAAAAGCCAGCCCTGCAACCGATCCACTTCTGACGAGGGACTATAAACGAGGATTCCTAACCCAGGGTTTGTTCAGGTTCTCGCGCCACCCTAATTTCTTCTTTGAACAGATGATTTGGTGGAGTTATTATGTGTTCGCTGTAGCCGCAACGGGGGAGATTCACTGGACTATCATTGGCCCTCTACTACTATCTATTCTATTCCAGGTACGTGTACATACATGCTATATTGCTTGCTTGTTTCTCTCACCAACCCATTTCTTTCTGAAGATACGTTGTATGTATGGTAGGCGCATACACATACAGATATTGTTTATATGTTGCTGCTAAAAGTAAATATGTATGATCGAGATGGTTTTCACTTGAAACCACATCAGTTGTTCATCAAAACTATTTTGAATTTTAATACCACGATGTTACACTCCACGCTTGCTCTGTACATTGCCAATACGAAGCATCAACTATCGTGGCAGTAAATACAAGCACGGACCTATCATCGCACAAAATATTATCGTTTCATAAATGCATTCCCTGGCTTTAGCAATCAAATGTTGTCCATGCAATCGGGACTGCCTGCCGCCCACACAAACACATACACACATACACACACACATGTGTGTGTGTGTGCAGCACTATCCTCGTCAGAATCGCGCATACTTATATTAGACGAACACTGTCGCTATTTTCCTTGCTCAGAAAGCATTAACTGCTTAATCATTTCCTATTTTCTTGCACTACACTAAATATAGCATACACACGAACACTTATCACATTATTTCAGGGCTCTACTCGTTTTACTGAGTACATCACAAGGAAGAAATACCCAATTTATGAAGACTACGAATCACGTGTTAATATGCTGTTGCCATGGTATCCATTGGCCGATGATAAACATATTTAAACATTGCACAGTGAATATTAGCATCACTTCACAGTATGGTGCTGTTTCAAGTGTACGTTCGTTAGTCCGCAATGGATGAAGGACGCGTTCATGTATGCACTCGGAAGCTCAAAAGTCACACACTATACTTCGCACAGCATACTTTTAATCACTCGTAGAATTCAGTTTTTCGCCATACCACACCTTTAGGTTGGTCACCAGCTCCACCTTGGCAGGGACATCCCTGTCTGTGGGATGTAATTGCAGTTATATGTTGAGTACATTCTAGTTTTTCGATCATTTATTCAAGACTGTACATTATTTCTTACACTTGATAAACTTTCTAGGTTGTTAAATTGTGTAGAATGCTTAACATATTAGATTAGCCCAGGCATAACTACCAACTTCGGCGTATGTCTGTCGCTAATGGCGTGTCGGTTCTTCCACCAAACGACACGGCCAGACTGATCACTTGTTATCAAGGATGCACCGGAGGGTGAAGTCTCTATGTTTGTGATGGGACAGCCACGGACGCTGCAGGTAGTGGTACATTGTGGTACGTCATGTAAACAAACTCTGCTAAATTACTTTCAACTATTGAATAAAACATCTAAAGTCGATCTATGGACGAAAACACTTACATTGAACCAAATATATATGGGCAAATAAATTGTGGAAGAAAAAACGACTCCATTGAATATACACATCAAATGTCGCATCAATACGATTGATTGTACCTCGCTGTAAATCTATACACGGGCGTTAAGTCCACCAGCGAGTACGCACAGACAACTCCAGCACTGTCACCGACAATAACAATATCAGCACCGATCGTATTTCGTGTTTGTGTTATACACAGGCTAACTATCTCAACAGAAAGATCTCTGGCAGACTCTTGCCCTTTTCGTGCTCCTATTCTCTCCCTCTCCCAATCCACGTGTGTACGTGAAGTAACATCTGTGAGGGGAAACTCGCAGTATGTATATATACGAGTGCTCACAAGTTCGCCATTTATAGTGAAGAGATTCAACACAGAGTATGAGCGCATACTAGGGTCTACATTGTGATCGCCCACTGGATGAGTGTAGGTGGATATTGGACATAGGTAAGCGTCGACAATGTAGTGAGTGATGATACGAGTAATTACTTGAACAACGCACATGACAAAGAATATTCTTGGCAATGCGTCCACGTGTTTGTGGACGAGTACTCATCCTTGCCCAGAGAAGGAGATAAGAAGTTACTAGAAACAATGTAGAATACAAGTACAACCAATTCATTGCATGGCTACATATGCTCGAATACACAAAAATGTAAACAACTTTGTACACACATATACACCTATATGCGGACATCACAATGTATACATATATCACCTTCGGGCCAGTCCTTACATTCTCTGCTTATAGTGATGATCGCGCCTGTGTTTAGGTGTGTGGCTAGATGAGTGACTGCACCGTCATTCGGTTTCAGTTCTAGCGACAGATTGCATCGGTCAATATCCCATACACACACACGCCCGTCCTCACCTCCAGTTACAAAGAATCTGTTGGATGGTACATTGCAATATTTTCGAGTTTATGTTTGTGGTTGCAAGATACTTTGCACTTTCATGCGGAATTTGTGTTTGCATAGAGCTAATAGCAAACTTACATATATGGCTTTGAATTAATAGATGTAGCAAGAATATGATGTACATATCATGGGTACCTAACTACAAGGTATACACACCCAACTATTGTCATGTTAGGTAGTGTTCCACCATATGAGGAGATACGGGATCGAGCTAAATTGTACCATGATAGTTGCATTCAGCAAGACTTCAACTAGACAAACACTTCAAACATTTTGGCATTCACACGTACACACACCTGAACGTATCACATGCGCTCAAGCAGTTGACTCTTCCACGGTGCCCGGAATGTACAGAAATAAGGTCAAAATACATCCACTCGCTAAATTCAGCTCGAAATTTTTCTCTCATACGTCGAATGCGCCAAATGCTAACCTGTAGGGAGCACATGTAGTGAATACGTAGTAGCGCGTGCGTACACATATACTAGTGATTGTATGTATATATGCATGTATGTGCGGGTGTGTATGTGGTTGGGGGAGGGGGGAGGGGGAGGGGACACATGCATGCCTGTAACAAACGATATGTGCATGATGGATTGCAGACCTGTCCTTGTTCTGAGCCGGTGAACAATCCCTGCCTATCCACATTGGAAGCAGCAGCGCAACTGATAAAATTATCATCAGAAAGTACTTCTGTAACACACGCGTATCTACGTGTAAAAAATTCCAAAAAACCTCCGGCTAAGTTTAGAGGTGAACTGTGTGCCACAATACACGCTGCTCAGACGACAAGCAAGTATGTGATATACATGTACACATGGTGGGGTTCATACGTCTCTATTACACGTTTAATAGTGCGGGGAAATCCCCTCGCCAATATACTAACCTGAGTCCATGGCAAGAATATATTAACAAAAGGGTCTAGCACACTTTATCATATATAATTTTCACACAAATATATATAATGCAACACACACGGCAGGTACGGATAATAGAAGTAGAGCTACTCACATACACACACCTGTCTGGAGAATATGCAACTAGAGTAGGGCCATTGGTAGAATCCCACGTGACTGCGTGATTAAATTCGGGTGGAAGAAGTACAGTACTCTTACATGTGACAGCCACACATGTGCTCTCGTTGGCAAAATACAGCCGGCCAACAGGTGAAAAAAACTCTCTAAGAAACAGAAACGGAGCACGTATGTGAGTTTGATAATAGTTGCATTTAGATGTATCCAGAGATTTTGTATGACTGTGAAGACCAGAGAGAGTGAGTAGTCGAAAGATTATGAACAGTTAAACACTAAAATACTTACATATCCACCTATACACATGTACGCACTACATGCTCTCGGAAGGTTCATTGCTGACGTAGCTTCGTACAAAATAAAACGTACATGGTGATTTGTAGAACACACATATATTCACAACTAAAAAAGCACAGCACATACTACCTTAAACTAACACAAAAAACTACACACAAAAACATATATTTATACCCAGGTTTCGCACTTGAGTAAAACTATTACAGCACATACTACTGTAAACTAACGCAAAAACAAACCACACACGAAAATATGCATTTATACCTAGATTTCGCACGTGGGTAAGACCTACGACTCACCAACGACGTACTTGCAACTGCATCACCACTCACGTGTGCAATTCCCGAGTCTGAAGGACCCTTTCCATTCTCCAAATTCCATGCATTTACAGCAATGAGTACTTTTGGCGGCGCCGGAGATGCAGGGAGAGAGCATGGAATACTCAAACAGAGTATGCTTTTTCCATCTACTTTGGTGGACGGGAGAGTGGAGGCACTCTTCTGTATATGGGCTTTCAAGAACAGTTTTTGTGGCGTCTGTCCATAGCTACGGATCTGCGTTAAGACTGTGTGTGCACAATGTGAAATACAATTTTGATTTTGACTTTGATTCAATGTACTACACCCAGCATACGAACACATTTATATACACGCACATACTAACACGACTTATACAAACATGCCTGCATTTCGTTGGACCGGATCTATAATAGAATTGACGTCTACAGCACCATTGTAGGTCATCGGGTGGAAAACATTGTACGCAGCTACCGCCTGTTTACCAGTTTGTTTTACGCTGTAAGGAAGGGGTATGGATTGAGTCTCACTCTACGCAAAGAAGTGTATGTAGGATAATAAAACCGTAAATCTTGTGCCCCTACTGAGTACGTGGATAAATAGTAATATATCGCTATATGGAGATATATTCCGTACAGATTCATTTTCAGTGAATCTCATGTCAAGCAAAATACTCAGCACCGCCTGTGAAGTTGATCAACGGAAAAGGTGGATACTCACCAGTCGATATTTATCAATTCTAAGAATGCGAGTAAAGACATAGCCTGTCTATATATTCACAGTATTGTGTGTTTGAGGTATACGATGAACAGAGTAGATAATTGTGAAAGAGCATGGAAACAGATTTGTGTCAAGACTTACATACGCCCTGCCCATTCAAAAATATTAAAATTTCAAATTGCCTAACTATCTGTACACACTGTGGACATTGATGCGGATGTTAATGATGGCGATGAAAGGTAAATCAGTACTTTAGCTCATGCACATACATCTATGCTCCTCGTGACTGCAGTGCATGTACTACGAAATGGTCATACACTGTTGTCCATGGCAACGCAAATACACCAATAAAGTATAATGATAACAAGACAAAGAAATACAAGTGAAAAGAACTATAGCCATGTGTGCAGTATTACGTATGTCAGGATGTTACCATACCCAAATATAAGGTCAATCCATTGGTGAAGGTGCTCTGTTACCCATGGTGACTCTAACGCCTCTCTATGTTTCATTATAAAGAAACGTGCGTCTCCTTTCGCCCACGGTGGAAGCTCTACATCCCCAACTCTGCGTTTACGTGCACACGTGTATGTGCATGTGTATGTATGTATGTGTGTGTCCATTAGAACAACAATACCGATGCGTACAGGTAAACCACACTAGCACAATAATCACGCTCATACCATATGTTCAATTAGAGCTGATTAGAAATTTCGACAGTAAAATAACAAAACACCCAATCAGATGTTATTAATAACGTACTTAATACCGTCCTGTTTTACACCGAAATCGTAGCGATTGTGGTTGACTAGAAATTCCGGAAGATAAAAGAATTCTGGAATCAACTCTTTCACATCGGTTGAGGACAGTGACGACGCCAGTCGCCATGAATGCTCAATAGAGTGAAAGGTTCGGTCAGGAAGGTCAAAACGGCCACCCTGTGTATATAATTACACGTGAATATATTCAATATGAAGTATGCTCGCGACTTGACGACCAATGTTTACAACGCTCAATGTACCATGCGTGTAAATGAGTTCATACGTATGAGTATGTGAATGAGTACGTGTATTATTTTCATTGTAGTATCAAACCACTGTACGCATTCACATAAACATGCACGAGTGATTTTGCGTGAAATGTCCAATATGTCATGTACTCAATGCGTATATGCTTACGAACCTGGAATGCTACAAACCGTTCGGTGTATGGGCGTACCCTAACTAAGAAGTGAAGCACGGCCCCAAGATTAGAATAGTGAGAGCCATAGTAGTACGGGTCTGCACCACTCTCAGCGCCAAGGCCGCCTTCAGAGCCCAATTCTACCATTGTCTGCAGGACAAAGGAAGAAAACGAGTATGGTTATTTGCATTCATACAAGAGCGCTTCCGCGCTTGTGCAGGAATTGAGTAATGCACGCCACTCTCAACACCTCAGCCCTTAATTCTACCCGTAAACTAAAAATTACAAAGTATAATAGATACGAGTTCAAACATTTGCGCATCGCAAGATTATGAGTGTGCGTAAGTACTCGCAATGAGGATAACTTCTCTAAGATTGAACACACTTTTATCCCAAGTATACTGTTGATCTCTGTTCGAGCAAACTAAAGAGACCATGAGCGAGTGCAATTTAAGCACTAGTATGAGCACAAGAATGATTGCGTCTCGAGATTACATGTATGCATTGTATTCGACATACTCTGAACTTTTCAACAAATCTATTCAAGCGATGGGTTGTGAGAGCACCCATTGGCTTGGAAAGATCACGGTAAACATGTGGATTACTGAGATCAAGTGTATCGGAAGTATAATCCGACAACACCCATGGCATTACCTGTGGAAAATGTAAACTATACGTTGGAATTTGAACTACGTTCATATGTAACATTTTCGTATGAACGAGTGTGTATTCATGATTTGTTTGCACCATATTATCACCCTAGATCACGGTGTACGTATAGGCTACTGAAATTGCTGTGGTGTGTTGTGTGATTATTGACATAAGTATTTGTGTCTCTCTGTTCTTGTAATGTAGGACATCATACCGGATATTGACTCAGGTCATTGAAAGAGCGTCCAGCCAAGGTGTTGACCTGCATTAGGTAGTCGTAGTTACTGACATAACTATGTACGTAACAGAATGAACAAGTTCGGATGAGAAAAGAGATCTAGTTGCGTGGATGAAGTACAACTGCTTCTTGCGTGCGGTTGTAATTATCAGGATTATGAGCAAAGGCATACTTACTCAGGTGTATACTTGTGTGACTCATTTGTCCGCATACATGCAAACCGAGCACAGAAAAACTCTGAATTATCGTCGGGAATTTATTTGATCTACTTCGCAAGTCATGCGCATACTATCGTGGCTATACTAAGAAAGACATTTAAATAGCTGTGAACAAAAATATGTACACGCACGTACCCGGATGACCAAGCATTTGTCACGCTCTTGAGAATTTTCTCGGGCTCTGAAGCAATCAGATGTGCCAGATTTTGCTTTAAAAGCAGCGTTCGAAGCTGTTCGCGATCATGAGGGGAGAAGAATACAAGTAGATACGTCTTTCCGGTGGTAAGGAAAATTTCCAACCCAATCTCTTGCATCAAGTAACGCCTTCGGAAAACATAGCGAATATCTGCGTAGTACATATGTAGTATATATATATATATTGAATAGGTGTTGTTGGGCGAGAGGATTGCGAATATCTGTCTAGTATGTACGGAATAGGTGTTGTTGATTGAGAGGATCGCCCCTTGAAAAAATTTCCAACCAGAATAGCGAGTTTAAAAACTGTGCCATTCTTGAAGTCTGTGAGAACAGGACGGAATGTCGCATGGTATACAACTAGGGTGTGTTGGTGTGTATATAAACTATAGGTGCACGAGTGTTGGCAACTGCGCAACCCACTGACTAATATGCACTAAAATGAACTTAACTGGTATGTACGTATACGTGAACGTAAAATGTGCGCGTTATTCAAAGTTGAGAATAAACAGACATAGCAACAAATATCTTGGTATATGAACGATCGATAAGTTTTTGTTGCTATAATTGTCCATTCACAGAGCGGGAGAAAGCATATTCATGTAGAGCTTATAAGTGGACATTTTTGAAATATACCTGAAAGAGGCCAAGTTCCACCACTACGTGGACTATTACTTTTAGTAAAGTCAGTACTATTGTTTGCAGTACCATCTTCAGACAGAGATTCAGGTAGATTCTGCGTAGCTTGATCGTTGATGCAGTAGTACACATTACGACTTCCAAGAACAACCTATCATGTTTATTTGAGTTGATATGTGTAATAAAATATTTATCACAGTGAGTTCGTGCAAGTTTGAGTGCCCTCACGATCCAATGCGAGTGAGTTTGTGATCGAATATAAACGTTTATAGCTTGGCTCATCACGCGCATAAGTTCACACACGTAGTTTAATCAACACTGTCGGCTCTCCTGGTGTCTATACATCAGGCACGAACACGGAAAAATACAATGTACATACTTGGCCGCTTGTGGTGGTAGATACAGTGACCTGTGCACAATCACACACATAGAGAATGGTTTCATCTGTAAGTAGCCCCAAAGTCCATGGTTCAATAGGTGGGTTTTCCGATTCACCCGGAAAGTGCTCAGTAAATAATTCTTGACTGTCACTATGTAAATTCAAGTTTTGGTTTAACTTGGCTGTGGAGGTTGGTGGGGGTGAACGTAGGTGTGGCTTGACTGTAGATATTGTTGGAGTGTTTGGTTCATGTTTGAAAGTATGCTGGGATTGTATGGGTGATGCTTCACTGTTCATGAGTGTACAAGGGTCTGGGTTGTGTCTGTGGGAGGGAAAGGGTATTACTGGTGACACACACTCTCTACCATCCACTTGCTGACTTCCATATGCCTTATCACCCTCATATACAGCAAACAAGGCGGTTGAGGCCGCGGGTTCGGATAGGGCTGCTCGCTGCATCGGCGTGCCTTCAGCATCCTCCTGGGCCAAATGTCTAATATCTTCTTCATACCATTGTAACAGCTGCCGTTTCTTCTCAGTAGCCAGGCGCAAGAGTACACTCTCCGTACATTCACCTCCACCGTACCTACTCTCACTGCCAACTCCAAACACACCCGTGGCATTGAGAGTGAGTGAACGTCGGACGTTGGAGCTACGCATGGTATTTCGTGTATCCTGTGTGTGTGTGGATGATGTTGAGTAGGATTTACGCATGCTTCTCATTTTAAGACAATCGTCTGCACTCGCCCTCATCCTCATCTGGTATGTGTGGGTTGGTGAAGCTTCATTAGTTGCGTCGGATGGTTTGGAATCCAAGTTTGAGCCACCATTGCTAGTATTGTCAATACCCTTCTGAATAGCAACATCTTCACGCAGTGTGGCCGATGGTACATGTACATTTGTGTGCTCCGTAGGTACGATTTCCGAGAGAGAATGCGTGCGTATACAGTGCGAATGAGAAAGTGAGCTCGCAGATGGTTCGGACGTGGACATGTCTGGTACACTTCCGGTAGAAGACAGTACTCCATACCCAGAATGCGAGTCACATAATACCATCTTTCTAAGTTCGTCGTTAAGAGTAGAAGAATCAGTCTCTGTATTGGTTCTAGATCGGCCAAGTCGACTCTTTCGTGTGTGATTTTATGGTGTCAAGTTTTAGTGATCTTGTGTGCATGTCTACATGTATATATGTCATGGCTTTTGAGGCAGTGTTGATGTCAATACATGATGTCAAAATACACAACGTATCATCGAGTACATATGATATATATTTCAAATGCAAACACAGTTGCAAACATACACAACATACATATATAACTACGAATAACCTCACCTTCCCATGACGGACAGGTATACACAAGCCAGTCAACAGAGAACTTCTTCTCCTGATCATACTTCCATGCTCAGTTGTTTTGAGAATAGTGGATAAGGTTTCATCTGACATCTCCGCAATAATTGAAGCATAAAGATGGGCGAGATCGCTAGGAGAAAGGGTGCTCAAATCTAACCCACCACGAGGGCTTTGCGTAGCAACTGGTGCCACGTTTGTATCTATATTTGACCTTGGATTCAAACTTCGAGATATAGATAGCACTTGTTGCTCCATTTTAGACTTGCACTTGGGCTTGGGCATGGTGAACTTACATGTATTAATGATGTCAAAACCACCCATTGTCTGCGCGATCTCTCTATTACATTCTCGTAACAAACACCGCAGTTGATCAGGTATGGCGATATTTTCTGAGGTGGATGAAAATGTGTTCAGATTTTTCTCTTGACCTGATTGATTTCGAATTTCCTTTGATTGTAGGTCTGAAGATATTGGTGAGTGTATATGTGAACATGGCGTTGATAATGGATACTCCAATTCATCAGGCAGTGGGATGGACTGTGTTCGGTTGAAGGTGGACGTGCTAGTCATGGATGTGCCTTGGCACGGTGTCATGGGTAAGGACGAGCATCTAGTAGACAATAATGGTGATATAGGCGTTTTCTGTTCTTCTGTCTCTCCGTCAGTCTCCGTGCAATTTTTTCCTATTGAAAGTCTTGCTTCTTGGATGTCTTCTACTATTTGGTGCTCTGGGACCGCGACACGACGACTTCCGAGTGGCAGTTCAATGGCTTGTAGGCGACAGCGTTTACGAGATAGTATACCTGATTTGTGAATGAGAGTTAGAGTGAGAGCGACCGTGCTCGTGTTCGTGTTCGTGTTCGTGTTCGTGTTCGTGTTCGTGTTCGTGTTCGTGTTCGTGTTCGTGTTCGTGTTCGTGTTCGTGTTCGTGTTCGTGTTCGTGTTCGTGTTCGTGTTCGTATGCGCGTTGGTAGTTTAATAATGGCACATACGAATGCCGCATGTATGGACTTGCTATAGTAACGCAGCTACATCAAACTTTGTCTATATCCATAGAAACGTAAACTCGAAGTCATGCGTTACATAACGAATACATGAATATTTACACACAGTCACCACATACCTTCAGTCAAATCGAGTTGCCACATTTGAGGTAAGTTGATAGACTCTGGGTGCCACGTTTTTAACGCGCTTGAAACTCGGTCGGTCAGTTTGGCCCACTCTTTCATGACAACAGCATTCTCAACAACACCCTACATTTGCATGACATCATAATACTATATTAATGGCTTTTAGTGTGCATGGCATAAAAGGAAACGAACTATAATATGTAGGTCACAAATTACAGCATATGATTATGCCAACACACATATATAGAATGAGTATTACGAATGACATTGATACACACTTCAATGTAGTGATAGAAATAATCCTCACATATACACACAGATAGAACACAAATTCACCTCTACATACACACATAATAAACATACAGACAAACCTTTTTCATTAGTGCGCGTGAGAATGATTCCTGTGCAGCGCGAGCGTCGTGAATTTGTCTATCAACCAGAGACATTTCCTTTTCAAATTGAGCACCACTTTCGATGCCAGACTGTATATGTTGGAACGTAAACTCTGTGTATGCAACCGTTGTTTTGAGGAATTAATATGTGCGACAGAGTATCTTGTGTATATTGGCAAATATTCAACTCTGGACTAATCTGTTGGCGTATTTGTAGCTTTGGCCGCGAAAAGGACGAGAAGGGCGATATGATCGTTTGTACCTGAATATGATTACGATATATAATACAGGCCTTTCTGAATGATTTTAGCAAAGTTACTTATATAGATACACAACCACACATACTTGCCAATACCGCAACAGTATACGCTCAACATCACGCACCCTTAGACATGCTGATGTATTGAATATCCATGCATATACCCAGTAGCCTTCAGTGTCACCCAAGGCGAACCTTTTGTAGCCACATGAGCCAGCCGAGCAAGCTAGAACAGGTACATACATGATCACTGGCAAACACAGACGAGCGCACATACACACCTCGTAGTCGATCGCACCACTGAAGACACTCCTTTTGCAGTTCCATGCGCCAATCATACAAGCACTCGAGCGCCTTATTACTCAAAATCAACGCAAACGGATGAGTTGCCCCAAACTTGGGCTTCTCTCTGCTCCCTACTCCTTCATCCGCACGCGCATCCTTCGGTTTCTCTGCTTGCCCTGAGAAAAATCCCGTGAAAAATCGAGATAGTTTACCAGTGCCTGTTCGAGTAGGCGGACGTACATTCTCCATACCGACACTCCTTGTGTAGTCAATCACACCCTCCGGTAGTATGCAATTGGAGCGCAAGAACTCAAATAATACATCTGTACCGAGCTTGCAAAGCCGGCATGATGTAGTAGTTGTAGGTGAGAAATTATCATGCGTTTGCCCGTGTGCGTGGGTATTCGAGCTGCCGTAAGCGTTAGGCGCAATCGCACCTTCTTCATTTGTACTACATCTTGTACTATCATGCTCTCTCAAACTCTGTTCGGTATCGTCATTGGTTGAGAGTAAGCATTGATGTAGTTTTGTGTGTGTGGATAGAAAGTCTTGTACATGGTATAGAATGCAGCTGTTAACTTCTCCGTTCGATTGAAGCACCTGCATGCAATAGGGTTGTAAGCAGTGCATAACTGGGTTAGTAGGATTCATTGAATATACAGTGAATGAATCGATGGGAGTGGGTTACATGGGCATAATGCTGTCGCTGTATACATCAACCAATATAGTTGGAAGGTATGTTGTGGAAGAAACGTGTAGTAGTGTGGCATCGGTGATCACGCAACTTCTTCTGTATAACACTAGCTTCCACTGCTCTAGATGTTGGATCTACGCACCTACCCACGATTACGGGCATAATACACGTTGATAAATATGTACATATAGATATATGTGTATACTGCGTGAGTGCGTACGTGCATTGGTTTAATTTCCACACCTCTTGCAGACGTCCAGTAATCGATTCACTTATAACAACTAGCGCGTACTCTCGGGTGGCTACATCACTCATGGGCGACAGTTGGCTCGCAATCATTTGACTGATTTTGTTATTCACTACCAACTGTGTATGCGTGTATGGGTATGTATGTGTCAAAGAAAAATGAGTGATGCGGTACATACGTAACATGGCAGTACCCCCATGAGGGTATACGATCATGTATACGTGGGTGTACCAGAAGACGCCAATTGACTATCAATCGTCTGACAAATTCTTCTACAGATACTTCTTCCAGTTAAACAACACACACATACGTATACACAACATGTACAATTGATATGATTTCTGTAAACTTGAAAACACACCTTTAATCGTTTTGGTGCACTTGGGACGCAAGTTAAAGTCAGGGCAGCATCGACGGCTTCCGAGAATACAAAATGAACATTTTGACATATACGTTTATACCGGACTTGAGCTTCATCTTTTCGTGACAGTCCTGCCATTGCATGTTTGCAAAAATTTCATAAGCATTAGTCGTGGAACTGGGCGTTTAATAGCATTTTCAGATGTGAGCGTGAATGTTTGAACGAAAGGGAAATACCAAACGCATTTGGCAAAAGTAAATCGACAATCATTCAACTATACAGTTCCTAGTGCACACGCACACACAAACATTGGCATGCATCGGTACAAGCCGATCTATACATTTATATTAGATACACCATGAATGAGAACAGTAGTACGGAGTGATTACCTATCAAGATAAAAATACCAATCACATAAGATCCTCACAGCAGTATACCAAGTCGTACGTATATACACTTGCATAGTAATACCAATTGGTTCGACCTTTGTTTATATGGAATATCCATGACTTGCTTCAAACTGGCTCAGCACAATATGCCCAACCAATACATGTGTACACATAAAACAACCACAAACATAGATGTAACATACCATCTTTTTTTATAGTAGGCACGGATGAGGGTGTGTTGAGTGGCTTGGTGTCAGAGATCCAAACTGTAACCTCAAATGCACTCCCCACAACGTTTAAGAGACCATCATCCCACGTCGTGTACTGTCGCATAGATTTCTTATAGTAGACTAGGGCTTCTAACACAACACTTTGACGTGCCAAGACTAAATTCTGGGCCTACAATCGTGTGTGAAGACGAGACAAGACAAGAGTGAGTATGAAATATACATCTACGCGGTGTTGTATGTGGAATGCGAACAAGGAAGTGCTACATACTAGCTTGTCATTTTATATTGTCTATATTGTTACTCTTCACCTCACACATTGTTGAAACATCAATAATATTATCGAACAATAAGCACACCTGTTCAATCATGTTGTGTTCGCGACAAATCAATTCTCTACGCCCCAGCTCGCTGACCACAGAATCATATGAAGAGTATAGTCCGTGTCTAAGCGTCGCAATGGCCATGAGACGGAGAGTTTCGATCGTTTGCTCAGCCATTTGCATACAGTCTTCATATGCATAGCCTTCTGTCTGGGAATACTGCAAGGTCTCTTCGGCTACTTCCGCATCGCTTATCTTAACCCAGATATTCTCACACAGCACAGATACAATACCGGCGTTTATCTGTGCAACCAAGTGGATTTGAATGTATGAGCGTAGCTGGTGTACGTGAGTATGCGTGGATGTGGGTGGATGTGGATGTGTGTATGTGTATGTGTATGGGTATGGGTGTGGGTGTGGGTGTGGGTGTGGGTGTGGGTGTGGGTGTGGGTGTGGGTGTGGGTGTGGGTGTGGGTGTGGGTGTGGGT